>OY755205.1:11910830-12447026 GCA_963576765.1 Draba incana
TTAAAGGTTGGAACCACTCTAATTCCTAGCTCCTTCGCCAATGGCTGCAAGCAATTGTTTTTTTTATTTTGTTTCTTAAGAAATAAGTGACATAAAAATGAAGATATACTCGGTGCAAAAAGAAGAGCAAACCTTGTTGTCTTCGTTGCAGTCAAGCTTAAGGAACACCATGTCTTGGTGCTTCTCAGATAGCTCTTTGTATTTAGGAGCAATCACTTTGCAAGGACCGCACCTGCAAAGAACCCAATAAGGATGGGGGAAAATGCAAACTTTAACACCTAAACTAAACACTTACTAGAAACCTCATCTAAAACATTCCCTGTGATGTGAATTGGAACAATGTTTAACCTTATTTATTCAATGTACATGCTCTAATTATTTGAAAAGTGTTACTATTCATAATTCCATCTCCTATGTTTCCAATAGACCAACGAACAAAAAAGGGATACAAATGAATGTGCAGTGAAGTAGCAGCCTGATGATGCAAACTCAAAAAGATTTTGGGTGATAATACTTAGTTACTTCCAATGCTGTAACTTTTGAATACAAATGTTGAGAAAGTTACTTCAGCTAAACAATTTAAAAAAAGAGCTAAAGTTGAGAAATCCCCAAATTATCAAAACTGCATTGAAACCCTAAGTTCCATTGATTGATCCAAAATCCTATCAACAATCCAAGTCATGCTCGAGCAAAGTGAATATATATTTCCAATTTCCAGTAAATCTGACAGAATCAAGGAATGAGATTGCAATCAAGGAATGTATAAACCGATTCGAATCAACAAGAACACATGATCGAACGTTACCACTGAGTGTACATGTCGATGACAACAATCTTTTCACCGGCGGCTTTCACGATTGGCCAGAAAGTGTCCTTGTCGACCTCCGTCACTTGTCCGACACTGACATTCACGGTTTCTAAGCTACACCTCACCGCATAGGAATCGCCCCTCTTCCCGGAATCTAAAGCACCACCCGAACCGAATCCGGTTTTCGTCGCGACGCCGGAATTCGGGATCCGACAGTTCTGCTTCACAAAGGTAAATCCGCCGCCGCCGGTAGCTGAAGCCGGAGATAACGGAAAGCTGTCGGAGAAGGAGCGATCCGGAGAGAGAAATGCATTGTGGAAGAAGCTCGAGTCCAAAATCACACAGTGAAATTTAATTGGTTAGAAATTTTAGAATGTGAATCTTCAAAATTTACAAAATTAAAAATGGTTTAATATTTAGGATTTTCGTGTTGTTTATCTTAACCGAATTCAGAGTAATGTCATTTTATACTGCGAGGTCAATAATACCCTCAAATGAATAAAGAAAAAAAATGACATTTTGAGGGTGTTTACGTACTTTCTCGTCAAATCTCAATGAATGTAAGGCCGAGAATTAACGATTTTTCAGATTTCCTACATTCTTTTAATTTTTTTGGGTACATTATTCTCTTGACATAACGTTTGTGTCGAAGAAACGAAGGTTCCTGCGGTTTAGAATGAGGTTCTGCCTCGAATTTTATCAGGTGGTGTTTAGGCGTCCTGAAAATATTTCTCACATCGAAGATGACCAAATTAGGCTAAACAACAAATTACAGTGCACAAGAACAAAGAAAAGAAAATATGTCATTTATGCTTTGAAATAGTTGAGAAGAATCTAACTTTATGGCTTATCTCTACAACATCAGCTTTGATTATGCTTCTATACGTGTCATCTCCATAATTCGTAAGAATTGTTACTGTGTCACAATGTTGGATAAGCTCCAAGATTATTCTAGAAGAAGAGATCCTTAAAGGAATTAGGAATCTCAATAGAAAAAAAGGAAATTGTCTATTTCCAATAGGTTTAGGAAAAGGAAGTTCTAAACTATATATATGTAAGATCATCAAGTTGTATAGGATCAATAAGAACTAAAAGGAAGAAGTTCTTAATAAGGAAGAACAATAGAGTTTGTGTTTAGGTTTTGAGAAGAAAGATTTTCCTAAGCATTAATAAAGAGAAGGATTTCTTTATCAAACAAGTTTGTTCTTGCTCACTTTATTTGGTATCAGAGCGTTTCGATCATGTAACCTGTGAAGACACTACGAAGATCATACGATCGGATCATCGTCAAGACCAAGTCATGGCAGACGACGGCAAAGGACTTCCAACACGTCAGAAGGAATTGACGCCACCATCGATTCAATGTCCTTTTCTCAACGCATCAAACTACACGGTATGGGCTATGCGTATGAAAGTTTTGTTGAAGATATACAAAGTATGGGACACAATCGAACCTGGAACGAAAGATGCGGATAAAAACAATATCGCGATAGGATTATTGTTTCAATCCATCCCGGAGGATCTTATTATGCAAGTCGGCGAGCAAGAGACCTCAAAGGGAGTATGGGATGCGATTAAATCAAGACATCTTGGTGCAGAACGAGTTAAGGAAGCACGGCTTCAAACCCTAATGTCTGAATTCGAACGATTAAGGATGAAGGAATCAGACACCATCGATATCTTCGCAGGGAAGATATCAGAGCTAGCTTCAAAATCTGCGTCCTTAGGTCAAAGCCTAGAAGAACCAAAACTGGTAAAGAAGTTTCTAAACAGTCTACCACGAGGCAAGTATATTCAAATCATAGCTTCTCTTGAGCAAGTACTTGATCTAAATCGAACCGGATTTGAAGATATTGTTGGGAGACTCAAAGCCTATGAGGAACGTATACAAGAGGAAGATACACAAGAAACTCAAGGGAACCTGTTGTTCTCACATTCGGATTCTCAGGATAGGTTCGATAACACAAGAGGACGAGGAAGAGGCTTTAGAGGACGTGGAAGAGGGTTCGGTGGAAGAAGTCGAGGAAGGTTTAACTCGCAAGATAGATATAAAGAGAGAAAGGACAGATCGCACATAATCTGTTTCAAGTGTGAGAAGCCGGGTCACTTCGCCTCTGTTTGTCCGAGTAGAGATCAGAAGGAAGAGAATCTCAATAAGACCAAAACAGAGGAGGCTGATATTGCATTGTATATGCATGAAGTTGTGTGCTTAAACGAAGAGAGTGTAATGCCTAAGAAGTACGAAACAACCACAAAGGAAGATGGAGTTTGGTACTTAGATAACGGAGCGAGCAATCATATGACAGGAGAAAGGTCATATTTTTCGGAGTTAAATGAGAGAATCAAAGGAAAGGTTCGGTTCGGTGATGGATCATGTGTTAACATCGGAGGAAAGGGATCGATTCTCTTTCAAGGGAAAACCGGTGAACAAAGGATAGTACAAGATATCTACTTCATTCCAGAGCTAAAGAGCAACATACTCAGCCTAGGACAAGCAACGGAAGCTGGATGTGACGTGAGATTAAGGGGAAATTATCTCACAGTCCGTGATCAAGACGGAAAGCGGTTGATAAAGGTATTTCGATCTTAAAATCGCATGTACAAAACTCACTTAGCCGTGAGTCTACTCACTAAGGTGAAGGAATCAGTACGAGCATCGGATGAGGAAGCAGAAAACATTGATCTGGAAGAAGGACCGACCGATCCAAGTAGTGGACCGGTCGATCCTCTAAGATCGGCAAGGAGAACAGAGTCTCTGGGAACCGGACCGACCGGTCTCTTCTCCAGACCGGTCGATCCTCATGGATCCGGAAGCAGAGGAATGGCTCGACCGACCGGTCCCCCTCCAAGACCGGTCGATCCTCAAGCTCGTGGAAACAGAACGGAGGTTCTGGAACTGGGACCGACCGGTCCACCCTCCAGACCGGTCAATCCCCATGATGCGTATGAGACGCAAGACGGTTTTCAAGAAGGACTTAGAAGATCGCATCAACGCAGCAAGCACATTCATAAAAGGAACCATTTCATACGAGAATGTGTTGAAGGAGAGCAAATAGAAGTGGAGCATGTACCTGGAAAGGAGCAGTGTGCAGATGTTTTGACAAAGGCCCTAGCTAGAATCAAGTTCAAGAAGATGAGAGATCTAATCGGAGTTCAAGACCTCAAGAAGAATGACTTGAAGCTTAAGGGGGTGAATGTTGGATAAGCTCCAAGATTATTCTAGAAGAAGAGATCCTTAAAGGAATTAGGAATCTCAATAGAAAAAAAGGAAATTGTCTATTTCCAATAGGTTTAGGAAAAGGAAGTTCTAAACTATATATATGTAAGATCATCAAGTTGTATAGAATCAATAAGAACTAAAAGGAAGAAGTTCTTAATAAGGAAGAACAATAGAGTTTGTGTTTAGGTTTTGAGAAGAAAGATTTTCCTAAGCATTAATAAAGAGAATGATTTCTTTATCAAACAAGTTTGTTCTTGCTCACTTTACACAATTTGTATGAGTATGATTAATGATTAGTTCTCTATATATATACATTTGGATTTTAGAAACTCTGACATTCACTCAAGAAATAAAGAAAACAAAAATGTCAATATTTCTATGTTTCATCTGCTTTTTACCCATTTTGTTGGTTTACTTATTAAGTTTCTCCAAAACTAACGTTCCTCCGGGACCAAAGAAGCTTCCGATCATCGGAAACTTACACAACCTCAAAGGAATGTCTCACTTATGTCTTCAAAAACGAAAGAAGCAGCCGAGGAAGTTCTCAAAACCCACGATCTTGAGTGTTGTAGCCGACCAGAGACGGAATCGACCAGAATGGTCTCTTACAACTTCAAAGACATCGACTTTGCACCATACGGTAAAGAATGGAGGGCGATGTGGAAACTCGCAGTAGTCGAGCTTTTCAGCGCGAAAAAGTTTCACTCTTTCAGGTACATCAGAGAGGAAGAAAATGACTTGTTGGTACAAAAGTTGTCTGGATCGGCCTCAAGACGATCACCAGTGAATATGAAGAAAACCCTTTTCACGTTAGTGGCGAGTATTGTCTGTAGGCTTGCGTTTGGACAAAATCTACATAATTGCGATTTCATCAACGATCATGGTATCGAAGAGCTTGTTCACAAGTCTGAGTTGATTCTTGGGAGCTCAGCGTTCTCTGATTTCTTCCCGGGAGGAGTTGGTTGGCTCATTGACCGGATCTCAGGACAGAACAAGAGGTTGAACAACGTTTTCTTGGAACTTGACATTTTCTTCCAAAATGTTCTCGATGATCATCTAAGGCCTGAAAGAATAGTACTTGAGAGTCCTGATGTAGTCGATGTGATGGTCGATATGATGAAAAAGCAAGAAAAAGATGGAGATTCGTTCAAACTCACAACGGATCATCTCAAAGGAGTTATCTCGGTAATCTTTCTTCTAAACCATATTTATAGACTAATCTTGTAGATTATGGATGGCCAAATCTTTCTAACGTCATTTGTTTGCATTAGGACATATTTCTTGCTGGGGTAAACACAAGCGCCATGACCTTGATATGGGGAATGACTGAACTAATCAGAAACCCGAGAGTGATGAAGAAAAAGCAAGACGAGATTAAGACAACACTTGGGGACAAGAAGGAGAGAATCACAAAACAAGATCTAAACCAGGTTCCTTACTTCAAGCCCATGATCAACAAAATATTTAGGTTACACCCAGCAGCTCCACTTTTGCTCCCAAGGGAGACATTGTCTAACATCAAGATCCATGGCTACGACATCCCAACAAAAACCCAGATCATGATCAACGTTTACTCCATCGCACGCGATCCAAAACTCTGGAAAAACCCAAACGAGTTTAACCCTGACAGGTTCCTCGAGAGTTCCATAGATTACAAGGGACTAAACTTTGAGTTTTTACCGTTCGGTTATGGTCATAGAATTTGTCCAGGGATGACGATGGGAATCACCACTGTGGAATTGGGACTGTTGAATTTGCTTTACTTCTTTGATTGGGCATTGCCAGAGGGGAAAACAGTAAATGACATCGATATGGAAGATGCCGGAGCCGTCGTCATTGGCAAGAAAGTTACTCTTGAGCTTGTTCCATATTACGAATGAGAGAGAGAAAGAGTTTGTCGAGGAAAGAATTTTCTCATTAATTATCAGAAATGAAAAGTACATGACTATATACAACGAATAAGCGAATGGAAACTTAACCGTAATAAACCAGCTAATTACTCTAGCTAATCTAATCTGTACAATAACCAACTTAACCAAACTATATATAATAACTCTATAATCCAATAGGCCCCCTCAAGATGTGCCATACAGATTATGAAGGCTCATCTTGGATTTCGAATGCGCAAATGGAGCTAGAAATAGAGGTTTAGTTAATATATCAGCCACCTGATCCTCAGTTCTGACATGTAGAGTCTTGAGAAGCCCTCTATCCAGTCTTTCATGAACAGAATGACAATCATTCTCAATGTGTTTGGTTCGCTCATGAAAGACAAGGTTAGTAGCTATATATATAGCAGTTGTGCTATCAGAAAAGAGGACAGGAGTAGGAGATGGAACCTGAAGATCCACTAGAAGCTTGTTCATCCAAGTAATCTCTCTGGAAGCAAAAGATAAAGCCCTGTATTCAGCCTCAGCGGAGGAGTGTGAAACAACATCCTGCTTCTTAGACCGCCAAGAAATAATGGAGGAACCAAGAAATGTACAATAACCAGAGGTGGATCTTCTATCCTTGTGGGTTTGCTCGATTTCCCGTAAAATAGGAAATAGATTCGGTGATCATACGAAAAATATGATTACTTTTGAGATTCTTTCTCCAAAGTTTGAATTTTTTTTCTTCTGGATATTAATATTGGTGTATTACTTTGGATTGATTCACTCTCAAATCTCTGGTAGCTGAGAAAATGGCGTTTGTGACGACTGCGGAAGTATGTGACGCGAATCAAGAGCTGCTTCGGAGTGGTCAGCTTAGAGCTTTGCAACCCATTTTCCAGATTTATGGACGTCGACAAATATTCTCAGGTCCTGTTGTTACTGTCAAAGTTTTTGAAGACAATGGCTTGATCCGTCAATTCCTCGAGGAGAAAGGTACTCACATATTTACATTCAATTTTGCAAATTTCTTGATAATTTTATGATGAAATGGGTACTACTTTTGAGAGAAAGAAGAAAGACTTGAAGTTTTATAACTAGAGGACGAGTTAAGTCATCGTTTTATGCTCTTTTCAAGTATTAACGATCATTCGTTTTACTTTCCATATATTCACATCTAAGATTCTTGATAATGTTTTTTGAAGAAAAATATATTTCAATGGAATGTTTGGATGTGATTAGGAAACGGTAGAGTTCTTGTGGTGGATGGTGGAGGAAGTCAACGATGTGCAATACTCGGAGGTAACCCCGTGGTTCAAGCTCAGAACAACGGATGGGCAGGAATCGTTGTGAACGGATGCATCAGAGACGTGGATGAGATCAACGGTTGTGATATTGGAGTGAGAGCTGTGGCTTCTCATCCGATAAAGGCGAGTAAGAAGGGACTTGGTGAACAACGAGTACCGGTTAATATTGCGGGGACTCGGATTTGTGATGGAGATTGGGTTTATGCTGATACTGATGGGATTCTTGTCTCACTGGTTGAGCTATCCGTTTAAGTAAAAAAAAAAACTTGGTTTGTGTTTTGTCTATGTTGTTCTAAATCAAACTTATGAATCTGGTTGTTTGATATATTATGATTGAAAAAGTATTTACGATTTTTAAGGTTACCTATGTGACTTTTTTTTTAAGTTACCATGAGTTAATTTACAATAAAAGAACAACACAATGTGTTTATAACGAGTTAACGATTACATCAATCAGAATTTCATTATTCCGTGGGGCAACACACGATTTTATCACAAAAGAAACAAAACTCAAATTGGTTACATGTTTCCTAAACATAATATTAAAACGATGCATATTGATAAACTTTTTATGTTCATGTTAATTGATAAACAGATTAAAAAGCCGCGATGAACAAGACACAACTATTATCCTCATTTACTCTAAATAGACAACTAAAAATCCTTATAGTTGTTGACTATTTGAATCGACTTTCATATTATTTCTTTTGAAGATCGAAGTGTATGGATTCGTATTAAGAAATGTTGCTTGAACTTTTGAAATCAAACTTTAATATTATTATTCAATATAACGCCAAGAAAAACAATAGAAGGAAACTGCGTAATTACCGAAATGATATTACTTTTGACAATAACATGAAGAAACTGAACCAGTAGGAATAGGTTGACAACCACCACCTTTGTTTAGGCCACAACCATTAAGGCAAAACTGTTCACATCTATCATTATCCTCTTTTGAATCACATATTCCAAATTGTGCTTGATCGACGCAACACAATGGATCTGCTTGGTTTCCATGCCAAATGATTTCTCTTGCTTCAGCTCCTGCAAATACATACACACACATTTCTTAATCATCTATTCAATTTCATGAGATTGATACAAATGTTTTAAAAATGGTTTCTTTTAGTTCCAAATGAAATTTTTTTTTATGAAATACTTACCGGAAAGTAAAATAGTCAGAGCTAGAAAAGCAAAGAGAACGAATTTTGAGTTAACCATTTTTCTTTTAATCTTTTCAACTCTTCAAGATTTTTGTTATGATTTGAGAAAATTGTACGTTGAAGGTGTGATATATATAGAAGCATCCACTTGTTAGCTAAAAAGGAGAAGAGCTTCAACGTGTAATACAAATTTAACAATAGCATGATATGGTACTCAATATGGGTAAATGAAATATATACGCTTTTATTACTTTGGTATCTTATTTATTCAAGAAAAAAATCAGGAAAATAGATTTTCATTGATGGAAGTGACGTTCACAAATATGCAGAAAACAAAAAGAATCTAGTTTGAATGGAAAATAGTTTCCATGAAGTCCAAAGATCTAAAATCTACAATTTGTACTAAACTAGCCTATGATTTTTGTTTGTACTCGCAATTATTTGTTACTAAAATTGCATACTAGGAAAGGAAAATAATCTTCCTCTGTTATGGAATTTGTTGTCTGTAATATGAAGTATATTCAACTTGGTTTCATGTATGGGAATGGTTCTATATTTGAGATAATTTTCGTCATTGCTAGTTGCAGTATTCACTACAGGAGAAGAGAGAAAATTAGGAAGAATTGTTTATTTTTTCTAATAATAGTATTAGTTATGTTATATATATTTTTGTA
Organism: Draba incana; assembly: GCA_963576765.1. Taxonomy (NCBI): domain Eukaryota; kingdom Viridiplantae; phylum Streptophyta; class Magnoliopsida; order Brassicales; family Brassicaceae; genus Draba; species Draba incana. The sequence goes on from OY755205.1 coordinate 11,919,874, forward strand.
AATTCTAATCAATTTTTTTATGAAAAAACAAATTTAAAGTTATTAGGTGTTAAACCCCATCGATTAAACTTTTTATATGTAAAAATCCAATGGGGGTTTCCAGACCAAAGAGTTGAGGTTTTCGATCAGGAAAGTTATTAGGTGTACTAACCTAGTTTATGGGTTTAGGTGCTTCAACTTTTTGTTTGGTTAAACTCGGAACAAGTTTAGGTACACCACATGTTCAACATAATGTGTGAATGGTGTTTAACAATATAGGCACACCAAATGTCAAATGATATCACTACAAGAAAACAGGGCTATTTCCGACGGCCAAAACCGTCGGAAATCCGTTGGAAAAGACCTTTTTCCGACGGTATTCTGACGGTTTTGGCCGGTCGGTTCTATCGCGTCGGAAATAGTTTTCCGTCATAATTCCGTCGGAAATCTAGACGGAATTCCGACGGAATTATGACGGATTTTAAAAAAAAAAATTCCGTCGGAAATCCGTCATAAATATGAATTCCGACGGAATTGTGACGGATTACCGACGGACTCCGATCCCGTATACAAATACAGTATGCGGATACAGTATACCGTATACGAATACAGTATACCGTATACGGATATCATATCCGTCGGTATACCGTCGGATTTTCAATTTTTTTTTAAAAAAATTCTCCGGCGGAAATTCTCCGGCGACCGGCCGGAAAATTTCCGCCGGAGAAATCCGGCCCGTGAATCTTCTTTCTTCTTCTTCTTCTTTTTCTTCTTCTTCTCTTCTCTTCTTCTTCTTCTTCTTCTTCTTTCTTCTTCTTCCTTCTTTCTTCTTTAATTCTTCTTCTTCTTCTTCTTCTTCTTCTCTTCTCTTCTTCTTCTTCTTCTTCTTCTTCTTCTTCTTCTTCTTCTTCTTCTTCTTCTTCTTCTTCTTCTTCTTCTTCTTCCTTCTTTCTTCTTTAATTCTTCTTCTCTCTTCTTCTTCTTTCTTCTTTCTTCTTCTTCTTCTTCTTCTTCTTCTTCCTTCTTTCTTCTTTAATTCTTCTTTCTTCTTCTCTCTTCTTCTTCTTCTCTCTTCTTTCTTCTTTCTTCCTTCTTTCTTCCTTCTTTCTTCTCCTTCTTCTTCTTATAAGAAAATGTGTATAAAATTAGGGTAAAATCCGTCGGTATTCCGACGGATTATACCCTAATTTTATACCGCCAAAACATAGGCGGGAATTTTTTTTTGTTTTTAAAAAACGCAATCCGTCGGAACTCCGTCGGGAAGCCGTCAAAATCCCTAAATTTATTAATTAAAATTCAATAAAATTAAAAAAAAAAAAAACAAATTCCGTCACAAATCCGTCGGAAATTGTGACGGAGTTGTGACGGAAGTAATAAAAATTAATTAAAAATAATTACGGTATTCCGTATATCGTATACGGTATACGGTATCCGTCATAATTCCGTCGGAATTTCCGACGGCATTGTGACGGAAATTGTTTTTAATTAATTTTTATTACTTCCGTCACAACTCCGTCACAATTTCCGACGGATTTGTGACGGATACCGTATACCGTATACCTCATATTCCGTATATGGTATACGGTATACGGTATCCGTCATAATTCCGTCGGGAATTCCGACGGAATTGTGACGGAATTTTTTTTTAATTATTTTTAATTAATTTTTATTACTTCCGTCATAATTCCGTCGGAAATTGTGACGGAATTATGACGGAATTTGTTTTTTTTTTTTTAATTTTTAAAAACGCATTCCGTCGGAATTCCGTCCGAAATCCGACGCAAATATCCGACGGATTTTCCGACGGCATTGTTTTTCCGTCGGAAAATGCCTTGTTTTCTTGTAGTGTATCATTTCGATTCTCCAATATCCTTCAACCTATAGTCATTGGAGAGATCAATATGATGTGATTTTTCTTATGGAAACTATCTTCTTCTTTAAAATTACTAATTAAGAAGAGAAAATCTAGTTAACAAAAACATGGACCAAATAATTAAAGTTAATGCAACTGAGTCTAATACTGAAGCTTGTTCACATTCCAAGCCACTCTCATAACTCCAAACTGCGAAAACAATTGCATGAAAGAAGCACTTGATGAAGCAACATCTTAAAAACTATAGGAGAATGACAGTAACCAAAATGAGAACGGTAATGATACAACCAAAGTTTAAGAGTGTTCGAACAGCTGTTAGCCTGTTACCAATAACATGTTTATATTAATTGCAACGTAATGAAAATTGGGCTCCACCAAGTACAGCCGGCATGGTTTATCGTTCTAGAGAACCCCCATGAATTTATCGTTGCAGAGGTAATTATTATTCAAAGAGAAAGAAAAAGAATGGGTTCTTCCCAAAAAAAAAGAATGGGGTAAATCTAATTAGTTATGCTTCTCTCTTCATTTGTTGATTAAGATGATCGAAAACTTGCTATTTGATTGTATGGATTATAAATTTATAATGTTTAGTTGGAGATTTAGGGATTTTAGTATATTTTTATCAAATAATTAAAGTCTATAGTTTTGGGTAAATTTCTTTTTGTGTGATTATATTTGCAGAAGTATCATGACTATTTATCTAAATGAACTATACTTCATTCTTAGGATTTTGGGTCGTGTGGAGATTCATTCTTGATTATTTAGGAAAATCTTCGCAAATATTTATTGTGATCTTGTGTTTTATTGTGTGTTATGCAGCATGTCAATGCAATATTAATTAGTATTGTTGTGTTTTTCGAAGGGAGAAAAACGCTCCACACTTTCACAACAATTGGCTTCCAAGAGCAACGTTCTTAGATACATTAATATTCTTCAAACATTTAGCAACTAGCTAGATCAGCTTCAAGAAATATCCCCAACGTTATGTCCATCATAAAGAAATCACTGAAGTTGTCAGAGGTGAAACGACTTCCACCAGCTATCATAAAAGAAAAAGTGGATTGAAGATGTTGATGTGATCCATGGTGATGTGTTACACAAGTTCAATCACTGGGTTGGTATATGACCATCAATTTGAAGAAGCGCACAATCATAATAATAAATTTCGAGAGTCTAACAGAGAAGCATGGTTTCATTCCGAGTCATGTATGCATGTATGATTTAACAAATTGACAAGCAACTTATAACTTTTTATTGTTTTTGTCTTTGTGCATAAATGTTTCCTTTTCTAATTTTATGTGTTAAGAGATTGCTCATTTCGATTCTACTCCATTCCAAGTTGACAAGCTTGGTAGCACAAAGTATGCGACTAGGGGTGTCAAATGGGTAAAATTTCATGGATTTATCCAAACCAAACCAATTCATTGGTTGGGTAAGAAGATTTGGATCTTAGTGAGTTAATGAGTTTAATGGGCTAATAAGTTAAATGGATTGGGTTGAAGTGAGTTGAATTTAAATGAGTTAATGAGTTGAAATGGGTAAACTCATCAACCTTATCTTTAAACTAAAAACCATGATCTTACAATTTTCCCGCCAAAACATGATTTCTAATTTCCCGCCAAAAAAAAAATTCCTAATTTTCCCGATAAAAACACCCATTTCGTCAAAATTTCCCGCCAAAACGTAATTCCGTACGTAAAATTTTCCCGCCAAAAACACGGCTCAACAATTTTCCCGCCAAAAACATGATTTCTAATTTTCCCGACCAAAACACCCATTCCGTCAAAATTTCCCGCCAAAACGTGATTCCGTAAAATTTTCCCGCCAAAAACACGGCTCGATAATTTTCCCGCCAAAAACATGATTTTTAATTTTCCCAATAAAAACACCTATTTCGTCAAAATTTCCTACCAAAACATAATTCAGTAAAATTTTCTCGCCAAAAACACGGCTCGACAATTTTCCCGCCAAAAACATGATTTCTAATTTTTCCGATAAAAACACTCATTTCGTCAAAATTTCCCGCCAAAACGTAATTCCGTATAATTGTTTCCCGCCAAAAACACGGCTCGACAATTTTCCTGCCAAAAACATGATTTCTAATTTTCCCGATAAAAAAACCCATTTTGTCAAAATTTCCCGCCAAAACGTAATTTCGTAAATTTTTCCCGCCAAAAACACGGCTCGACAATTTTCCCGCCAAAAATATGATTTCTAATTTTCCCGACAAAACACCCATTCTGTCAAAATATCCCGCCAAAACGTAATTCCATAAAATTTTCCCGTCAAAAACACGGCTCGACAATTTTCCCGCCAAAAACATAATTTCTAATTTTCCCAACAAAAACACCATTCCGTCAAAATTTCCTGCGAGACTGGTATTTCGTAAAATTTTCCCGCCAAAAATTCGACTCGACCATTTTTTCGTCGAGAATATGATTTCAAATTATCCCGACAAAAGATCATTCCATCAAATTTTTCCGTCAAAAATGGCATTCCATAAAATTTTTCCGCCAAAACCATGATTCAGTAAAAAAAATTCCGCCAAAGACTAAACTATTTTCTCGCAAAAACACATGATCTTATAAAAATCTTCTGTCAAAAATGTTATTTCGTAAAAACATGATTTCAAAATTTGGTTATAAATATATTTATTTAATTATTCTATAAATTGAAGTAACTAGATCAAATTAAAAGTCAAAGTCAAAGTCAAAATCAAAATCAAATCATTTACTAAATGGTTTAAACTCATTTAACCATTAATCAAACCAAACCAACTTATACTCAAATGACTTGAATGGTAAATGGATAATGGATTGATCCAACTCAATAAGCAAATGAGTTGGATTGAGTTGTGGATACATCCATTATCCATTTATCATTCAAGTCATTTGAGTATGGGTTGGTTTGGTTTGGTTTACCCATTTTGACACCCCTATATGTGACTAATGATTATCCTTCATCTTCAAAATATTTCGTATCTCATCATATAGATATCAAGGTGTGCAAAAAGTTGACTAGCTTGTGTTGGTGAAGAAGATGCCACTCTACTTGGTGGCTCAAGGTATGTGACTATTGATTATCCCTCATCTTCGAAATATCTCATATATCATTATATAGATTAATTGGTTGGATGTTTCGCAATAATTTCCTTCATCTTTCAAGACACGTACGTATGGTTTGTTATGGTTTCTTGTTGAGTCAACAATATATGTTGTGAATGTTCAATACAAAAACCTAATCTCATGTCTCTTTTAAGAATCTTCCATGTTCAATTATACTCAACTACTGCCTCGCTTTGCCCAAGCAAAATGATTTTTAAAATTCATCCTGGATTCCTATATTGTTTCATAATTTCCATTTTGTCTTTTTTCCCGTTTGCACATTCATATTCTATTCATTTTCAAATATTTTTGTTTTTATAACGGTTGCCATGGTCATCCTCTAAGAATAAGCCAAAAAGGAAGTTAATTAATACCTACAATATCAAATTTTTTTGACTATGAAAAATCACAACTAACACAATAAACTTCTCATTCAGGTTTGCATTAGGTTTAGGTTACACATCTTCACACATGGATGGAGTTTTAGGATCATAGCACGTTGACTTGACATCAAAATTTATTTTGCGGTATTTTCTCGTATCGGATTATCACTACAGAATATTCAACCAAATAAACTTATATACGAGATATGACTCACAAGTATACACACACACATATGACTCACAAGTGTATATGCTTAATTGAGACTAATATTGGGATGTGGCTCGAACATGTATATTAAACTCCTTTAGTTCTTGTTATATATTTACTATTTCGTTATTACAAGATCAAAAAAAACAAAACCAAAAAGTGGTGATCTATGAAGAATCTGATTTCTATACTTGGGAGGTCATATGTGCCGCGGTGAAGCTTCTTCGCCGAAGTTTGTTTCTTCTTTCTCTGTATCTTCTTTCCATTACTTCTTCAATGAAGTCACCATTATTGGTTCCTTCTTCTTCTTCTTCTTTCACTAATTCGATCTCCAAGTTTTCACTGTCCAAATCGGTTCTTGCGCCAACAAAAGGGAACAAAAGCGGTCTAAAACACCACAGAAGTGCGGTTAGAATAGCAACGTATAAATACATTGAAGTCCAAACGCAAAGAGTCCATTTCCAATTATAAGCCATTCGTTTAACCCAAGGCGGTTTCGAGTTTATTACGATCTCGGCTTCATATAGCTGAGGCAATAACCGCGTGTGTGCACGCGGAATCAAAGTCGCTCTAACGGCTTTAGTTCTTGGCCATTTCTCTTGATGCTTTAAGGCATCGATTCTCATTGTTTGTGCTTCGTTTGCTAAACCGGCTATTAGTGGAACACTCATCACAAATGTTCTTGCAAGTCTTATTGGTTTGCTTCTAAACCGTAACATACAAGGTTGGCTTGATCTCGCAATTATCTCGCCTTTCAACGATAAAAGCTCTACTTTCAACTACATAAAAACACCAAAAACAAAATCGATTACATTACTTGAAAAATGCGACCAATTTAGTAGACTAGCTAAATTAGAAATATTACCTGAAATAAACCAATTCTTCTATTGAGATCAGATTCAGGCATCCAAAAGACTAAAGAGACATGAATCTTATGACCAAAAGGTACACTAAACGGTCTCTTTTTCTTATCAAAGCTAAAAACCGCACTTGGGTTCTCTTCCGTGTAATCGAAAAACAATCTCTCTCTCACGTCAAGAGGCCTTTCTACATAAAAACTCACCATCCCGACACCGACAATAACCGCCAAGATCATCGCCACCACCATCACCATCGACACGTGGCATGCACCCATTACCCCAAACCAAGTCCTCCTTATTGTCCATGTCGCTCCGTGGGTTATCCGCGATGGAACACGTTTAACCGCTTTTTCCGCCTCGGAGACCGTTGAGGCTGCACGGCGGTAAGAGCGGTAGAGGAGAAAAAGCGGTGAGGATAGGACCAAGAGTGCGTTGTATATGAGATCTGCTTGGATTGTGACTAAGACCATGAACCAGTCAGCTCGTAATGGTTCAGGGATTCTGAGGTGGTTGTCTTGTTCTTTCATTGTTGGTTTTTTTTTTCTTGATTCAAGATTTTTTTTGTTTACGGTTTCTTTTATGACATGATACTGAAAGAGATAAAATGTCGCTGTCTTATAATAATATAATATTTGATCTGCATGAGAAATTTGAAACGTGTTGGTGCTTGTTCTTGAGTAGTGCCACGTTGTTTCAATGATATCACACTGAATGTACCAGAAGGGATGAGCTCGAAGGAAGAAAACACTACAAGAAAAGACCCCCGTTTGCGACGACGGTGTTTGCGACGATTTTGAGTTTGTCGCGACTGGCTTGTCGCAAACTCAAAATCGTCGCAAATTTCTCGCAAATTTGAATAACGTCGCAAATTCGCCGCAAATTTAGCGACGTACTTGCGGCAGACATTTTGCGACGGTTTAGCAGCGATTTGAATTCGACACTTTTTTGCGACGTGTTTGCATCGATTTTGCGGAGCAATTATTTACGACGATTTTGCGACCAATTTATTTTGCGACGGTTTTGCGACAGTAAATTTGCTACGACTTTGCGGCGAAATGTTGCGACGATTTTGCGACAGTTTATTTGTGACGGGTTTGCGAGTAATTAATTTGCGACGAAATTGCGAGGGAATGTGGATCTGATTAAAAAAAATTAAAATTAAAATAATTATTAATTTTAAAATATTTAAATATAAAAACTAAAACCATTCGAGAATAATTAAAAGTTTAAAAACATAAAAATAAAACCGAAATAAAATCTAATCGAAATTAATTTGTGATTCGATCGGTTCCTCGTCTTCGTCTTCCTCTTCTATCGCTCTCACTTACTCTTCTGCCGCTTCTCTCTTCTCCCTCAACAACTCGTGTAAGAGGGGGTTTGTCTGCGCTAACAGGTCGAACATGTTATCGTAGGCCGTTTCGCTAGCTTTCAACATCTTGATCATCTTTGCATCTTTCTTCAGTTGTTTTTTCTGTTGGAGGACCTCCTTTTGCAACGTTGGATCAGTAGCATAGCTGGAAACGGGACAAAACGAAACTCCATGTTCATTCATCTGGATAGATCCAGCAAATGCCATCTTCCCCTTACGGTTTTTTGGAGCCATCTAGGAAAAAAAAGGAGGAGGTTAAATTTGGAAACATTTTTAGTAATATTATAATTTTAATAAAAATAAAGGGTTAAGACTATAATGTAATTAAAATTACTAATAAAAAATAAATTTAAAAATTAAAATATTTTCTTACCTCAGCGGCGAGGCGGTTGACCTCAAATGGTGTCACCTGAGTAGGCTGACCATCGGGAGTAGGCTGGGATGAGAGTTCCTCGACCCGGCTAAGCACATCGTCATGGAGCTTTCCGACACGTTGATCAATCCATGATCCATCCGCCTTGCGGTGCGTCTTCTCCCAAACCTCTGGCATCATAGCGGGAGCTCCTTTTTTTATTGCCCAAAAATAAAAATATAATTTAAAATTTTATATTTGTAATACGTAAAACAAAAAAGATTAAAAACTTACAATCTGTCGCGCGTTCTCCTCATAAGATCTCTGTCCCGCACAATGCTTTGACGGCTGGTCACCGTTAACCGGCGTCAATCGAGTGGAAGAACATTGGGCCGATTTTTTCTTGCTACTCTCCTTCTCCTAAAACTCGACAAGACCAGTCCAAATGGTCGGGTTAAACCAGGGTGGCATACACACTTTCGGATCTAGGTTTTCCTCCCACTTGTCTTTCCACCGTCCAATTTGGTCGTTGAGGCGAGCCTTCGCTTTTGCATCAAAATGTTGCCGAACATAGCCGTTGATCGCGGGGTCCCAGTAATACTTTTGCTAAAAAAAACAAGAAAAACAAAGTTAATATAAATTTAAAAATTAAGAAAGAAAAAAAAAGTTATATAATTACCTCAAATGTTTTGTACCACCGGGCCTTCGTCTCCTCGGGAACAAACTTCCAACTCGTATGTAGCATGGTGAAATCCCACTCGATAATCTCCCTAATAGACTTTGCGACGGAGTTTTGCGAGAACCTGGAAAAAAAAAATCAGTAATTGAAAACATGTTAGGTAATAAATGTAATTAATAAAAATATTATATTTTCAAAAGAAAATGTAGTACCACAATTGGTTGCCGGACGGCTCAGGATGTAGCTCGGGAAGTACTCGGCGTGCAGGACTAACGAGAAGCTCAGCAAAAGTCATATCGTCCATCGACGGAACTCTACGATCATCCTCTGGAGGAGCCTCCGGAGTTGGTTGAGTCTCGGGAATCGCAGAAGAAGAAGGCCCGTCGCCTCTAGGCGCATGAAATCCCGGTCGTGGAGGTCTACGTGAAGGGTCCCCCTGTAGAAAGTCAGTGTACTCGTTTGGTGTACGACCCGTCATCTACAATTATTTAAAATTATAAAAAAATTAATAAAAATATATGTTAAAATTTTATAACAAATTAAAACACAATATAGTAAAAATTAACATTTTAAACTTCTAATCCTAACAATTGTAATAATTCTCATAATTCTAATTATGCTCATAACATATTACTAACCATTCAACTAAATTCTATAATTCAATAAATAGTAAAAATTAATATTCTAATATTCTAATCCTAACAATTATAATAATTCCCAAAATCCTAATTATTCTAATCAACAATATAATCCTAACCATTCTAATAAATCCTATGATTCTAACAATTCCAAAAATTTAATCCTAACAAATTTATAAATAAATTAAAAGTAAAGAGGGAATTTTGTACCTTGAAATCGGAATTTGTAGAGAGAGGAAACGGTTTTGCGAGATGGGAGAGAGGAAAGTGCGACTGTTCACGGATCTGGGCTCGCGCTTATTAGGAGAATATCCGTCGCAAAAGCGTCGCAAAATTCTATCGCAATACCGTCGTAAAACTTTGTTTTCCCCGCTACTTCCGTCGCAAAATCGTCGCAAAACTTTGTATTCACCGCCACATCCGTCGCAAAATCGTCCCAAATCAGGTAATTAAATACTGTATTTAATTTATTTGACTGCGCTAATCGTCGCAAAAACGTCGCAATAATGGTTCTGTCGCAAAATCGCCACAACGGGGTTTAGGGTTTATTTAGGGTTTCAAGTTTTCTGGACCAATTTTAGGAATACAAAATGCTAAATATACTTGTTTTTGGGTTCCTTGTGCATATAACAAACAAAAACGGACAATAAATGAAGAAAATCAGCAAATCGGTGTAAATGATAGATTTATCATATTCATTGTCTAAGTGTATGATGTATACACTTATGTTTCTCACGGTTGATAGATTGATGTTATAATAATTTCAATAAGAAAGTTTTTATTGCTTATACTACGTACTGACTCTTTAGTTAATATAACCAATAAAGGATGTTAAGAACAGGTAATCCACAAATTATATGTTCAGGGTTTAGGGTTTAGGGTTTAGGTTTTGCGATGACTCCCTCGCAAATTCGTCGCAAAACCTAAACCCTAAACCCTGAACATATAATTTTTGGGTTACCTATTCTTAAAATCTTCTTTTTGTGAGATTAAACTAAGGAGTGAGTATATATCCATACAAATTTTCTTGTATTGTGTTGTGTATTGAGGTTTAAGGGTTGCGACGATTTTGCGAGGAGTCGTCGCAAAACGGTCGCAAACTATCCAGAGTTGCGACAATTTTGCGAGGAGTCATCGCAAAACAGTCGCAAATGTTGCGGCGGTTTTGCGACGAATTTCTCGCAAAATCATCGCAAATATCAATATTTTAGTTAAAAAAAAATTACATCGCAATTACATTTATTAATCTTCTTCTTCATTATCATAAATATAAGTTCCTACTCCCCCTTCATTTTCCTCCTCATCTTCCTCCTCATGATCTTCTTCATCGTCGTCTTCATCAAATTCATCTTCGTTTCCATCTGAATCCTCAAATATCACATCAAGACCACTGTGGAGCGGGTCAATTCTTGTCAAATCAGTGTTTACCTCCGTTGGGATTGAAACTTCTTCGGTTCTGGCAGGTTGCACTGGGGGTTGATCATCAGCATCAGCTGCTAACCCACCGACAATTCGACCCCTTGGGTTAACTTTTATCATAGATAGCCAATCTTTATCCCGTCGTGCACGAGTGCGTGGGTAAGGAATGAAGACTACTTGCGCTGCTTGGGATGCTAAAACAAATGGCTCAAACTTGTCGGTGTAGCTCCTATTTCCTTTTACGTCAACAACTCCAAATTTGCTGGTTCTAACCCCGACACCAATGGATGGATCAAACCAATCACACCTAAATAATACACTTTTCAAGTTCAACACACCAGCATACTCAATCTCGATGATTTCTTTCAAAATACCATAAAAGTTTGTATCGCCAGGGACATGAATACCATAATTTGCAGTGGCTTTATTTTGGCCATGTTCAAATGTGTGAAAAATAAAGCCGTGAGTACAATACATCTTCCTCGTTTTTATGCTTGCAATAGGCTCTAAAACAAACTCATGTACCCATAAAGGCCAACTGTGTCGAGATCTCTTCGCCACCTATCCTCAAAATGAAATAATTAATTAGTATATATAAATATACATGTATATATACATATATTAATATAAATCATGCATGTTTCTTACCTTTTCCCGCATCCAGGCAGCAAAATCACGTTCTAAGAAAGATTGGATTTCTGCATCATTTAGATCAGGAAAAGCTTCTCGTATTTGTCCTTCTAACATTCTGCATGTACGTACACCCGTTAATTAGTTGTATATATATATATATATATTAAATAATATATTCTCATATATGTGTATATATATATATATATATATACCTCTCATATGGTTGAAAGTAGTTACAATTTAGCAATATATACGTATGGGCAGCTTGCATATGCTTGAAATCACACCACGTTGTTTCCTTCACTTTTCCACCCATTCGACCAACATCAAAGAAAACATCTTGTACACCCTCTAAGTGATATGTTCGACCAACCCCACCATCGTCGTATCGTCTACGACGGTTTTTCTTAGTTTTCACAGTTTGACTAAAGTAGTAAGTAGAGAAGTTTGATATCTCCTCTGTCAAACTTCCAGCAATGAATTATCCCTCAACTCTTGCGAGATTTTTCGCCTTCATCTTCAAATGTTTGAAGAACCTTTCGAAGGGGTACATCCATCGAAATTGGACTGGTCCACCCAAATCTAACTCATGAGGTAAGTGTACAACCAGGTGTTCTATCACATCAAAAAAGGAAGGTGGAAATATCTTCTCTAAGTTGCAAATAGTGAGTGGTATGTTTGAATTCAACTTTGAGATTTCGTCCTTCATTAAGGTTCTAGCACATAAGTCTCTGAAAAATGCTCCAATACCTGAAATGGCAATCCGGTTCAGAGTAAGTTAATAATTAACTAATACACTTACAAAGTATAATTTAATGTATATACCAATAACAAGGAATAAACGTAAAACCTGTTATTGCGTCGTGGACATTTTGCGGTAAAAGCTCTTGAAAGGCGAAATGGAGTAGTCGTTGCATGAACACATGACAATCGTGGCTCTTCATCCCATAAAATTTGCCCCCTTGTTCAACACACCTTAAAAAAGTGGACACGTATCCATCTGGGAACTTCACCACTCCTTAACCCAGTTGATCAAAGCATTCTTTGCAGCAGGTGATAGTCGGAAACTGGGAATCAGTGCCCTACCATCCCCTGTTAGATGTAACTCTGGCCTTATGCATAAAGCCGCGAGATCGAGACGAGATTTCTGATTGTCTTTTGTTTTACCTGTAACATTCAACAATGTGTGTATAATATTCTCGAAGAAATTTTTCTCCACATGCATGACATCCTAGTTGTGCCTCAAGATTTGATCCTTCCAGTACGGCAACTTCCAAAATATACTTTTCTTATGCCAATTATGGTACACCCCATACCCAACTGGCATATTTGCTGGATTACTTTGCCAATTTCCCCCAACTTTTACAGTTTCTTCTGCACCATATCCATCCATTTGTTCTTCTAACTCCTCACCTGAGAGGTAAACCAAGGGGGAAGTTTTAACAACTCTTTTTCGGAACAACTTCCTATTCTTTCTATAAGGATGACTCCTTGGAAGAAAACGACGATGGCAGTCAAACCAAAAAGCTTTCCCTCCAGCTGACAATTGAAATGATTCAGTCTTATCTAAACAATAAGGACATGATAACTTTCCATGCGTTGTCCATCTAGATAGCATGCCATACGCCGGAAAGTCGCTTATCGTCCACATAAGGACAACCTTCATGTTGAAGTTTTGACAGCTCGGCGAATCAAACGTGCGTACACCAACATGCCACAACTGCTTTAGTTCATGTATAAGAGGCTGTAGGAATACATCAAGTGATCTTTTTGGATGCTTAGGCCCTGGAACCAAAATGCTGAGAAATAAAAATTCTCTATGCATACACATTTCCGGCGGGAGATTATATGGCGTCACTATGACTGGCCACAACGAATACTGCCGACCAGACATACCAAAAGGACTAAACCCATCAGTGCAAAGACCTCAATACACATGTTTATGTTCTACAGCAAAGTCCGGATGTACCGTGTGAAAGTGTTTCCATGCCTTTGCATCTGATGGATGGGCGACTACCCCTTCCTCACAATTATGTTCTGCATGCCACCTCATTGCCCCTGCTGTCTGCTCTATTGATACAATCGCTGCAGCCTATCTGTTATTGGAAGATACCAAATACGCTTGAACGGGACTTTTGTTCGACCACTAGTCTTCTTATATCTTGGATGAGAGCAAAAACGACATTCCTGCAGCTGACCATTATCTTTCCAAAAAATCATACAATTATCAATGTAGACATCAATCATCTCAGACGGTAATCCAAGACTTGCTACCAATCTTTGTATCTCATAGTAACTCTCTGCAGAGTTATTACCCTCTGGTAAATACTCTTTAAACAATTCACCCCATTTATCCATGCAATTTTCACTAAGGTTATCTTCGCTTTTAATTGTCATCATTCTAGATGATAGGGACAATTTTGATAGCCCTTCTCTTCATCCTTCGTAGATAGGTTCGTTAGCAGCATCTAACATATCATAAAAAAATTTAGCATTCGGGTTTGGTTCTTCAAAAGTATTATCACTAAACACAGCAGTAGTTTCTTGAAATGCATCATTAACCATGTCATTAAACCTATTCCCATCAGTATTCCCATACGAAGACTCATTAAAATTATCATGACCATACTGATAATTATTATCCTCATAATTACTACCACCTTCTATATTCCCATGATAACTCGTACTTGAACTACCCGGAACATTGACAACAAAATCCTCCCCATGCAAAAACCAAACATAGTAGTTAGGTAAAAACCCCTTTGTAAATAAATGTTTCCAAACAGTTTGAGTATCATGTGGTGTCAAGTTTTTGCATTTCACGCAAGGACAAAAAATCTTTACGTTACCGGTATAGGTGATACCAGCATGTGCCCTTTGGTTGTTTACCGCCTGGTTCAAAAACTGGTCAACCCCTTCTCTAAATTCTCTTGTCACTTCACCGGTTTCTGGATCACGACGATTGTACATCCATCCTCGAATCGTGTATATTTCATGATAAGACATACTAATTGATGAGTAAGAAATTTTTTTTTTCTGTTTTTTTTGTTGTGTTCGTTAATGATCATACATTCGTGGTTTTTATAGAATTTCATTTCAGTTTGCGACTGATTTGCGACGATTTTCCAACACTTTTGCGACTGATTTGCGGCTAAAATTATTACACTCATAAACAAGTAAGAATCAATTAAAACGTGTTCAACCTACTTTCGTCGCAAAGGCCCCGCAAGTCTTAAATCGTCGCAAATTCGACGCACATGGTGCGACGGTTTTGCGTCTATATGTACAAATCGACGCAAAACCGTCGCAACACACATCGACGCAAACTCGTCGCAAATTTGCGACGATTTTGCGTCAATTTGCGACGATTTTGCGTCGCCAAGTTCCTACGCAAATTTGCGACGGTTTTGCGAGTTATTAAGACTGTTAGTCGCAAAACTGTCGCAACTAGGACGCAAATTTGCGAGGAATTATTTCCGTCGCAAAAATCCGTCGCAAAACCACATGTTTTCTTGTAGTGAAAAAAGTGTATGGGTAAATTGTTTTGTCCATAAGTGTTGGATATGGATTCTAGTTCGGGTTTTCCGCATTTTTATTCAGACAACCAGTGCTAATTTCTTGTAAAATATACACACAATTATTTTAAATCGTTCCGAATTTGTAGAGTCACGAATCTCTTTCTTTAATTCTGTTAACATTTCGTTTACAACGTTCTGAATTCTGTTAAAATCATGTTTCTCTGTTTTGCACCACTCAAAATTAGTAATTAATTAATTAATTAAAAAAAATAGTAATTAATAGTTTCAAAAAAAAAAAAAATAGTAATTAACCGACTCTAAAATCATATACACTACTCTTAAATGATTTTTAGAAAAAGAAACGAAACAAATAAAACATGAGTAATTTTTCCAGTATGTGAAAATAAAGAATTATTATGAGCTGAATCATTTTCATTTACAAAATGATTTGTAGCGAAAGGATTAGCTTATCACATCGACCTAAGCCTAAGTCTTATAAGTCCAAGTGCGGCCTGGTTCGATGCGCATGTGCAGGACTGCGCATGTGTGAGGGATTTTGAATGAGTAGCTCCTATCTTTCATACACATGGCGTGGGTCTTAGTCTAAGTTGACTTTTCTTATGTGAGAAAAATAACATTTTTGTCCAACATGCATTTTATGCGACTTATTTTAGAAATCTATTTTTCATTTAAACAAATTCAGTTTGACATGTAAGTACACTTGGGGATATAGTAATAGTACCCGTCGTGGAGTCAAATTCATCGTTCCTGTAATCCAATTATTTTGTTAAAAAAAAAAAATTGGAAAATTTTAAATAAATTTCAGTATTGTTTTAGTGTAATCCAAACTATTCGCCAAACGTATTTTGTTTTGGATAGTAACTACCAAGCCAACGATTTAGAGAAACGAAATTTCAAAATTTCTGCGGTTGAATAAATCGAACTATAGTTCGAAATACATTAAGAAATTGGATCGAACATAAAACAAAAAGTTTACTCAAAATCTTATAAGTCTTCAATAATGAAATTTCATTGAGTCGAGCTCATGTACAAAAACCTAATGAGTGTGAATGTACAAATTAATCAGTCATCATTCTATTTTGTTTTTGTCACGATTTTTTTTTTCATCTTATTAATTATATAAAAGTTAAGAGTTTGTGTTACAGAACTATTTTAAGGGAAATAAAAGCTTAACACAATGCTAATGTTCCACACACAAAAAATAACAATAAAATAGCCCACATCAAGAGGAACTCTAACAACACTAATAACACGATAAGCAATTCTCCAAACTCCTTGGTTAGAATGGGCAGACTCCTCTACCACCTTCCAATCTTTAATCCTATTAAGAGCTAATCCAAATTCATGCACCAGCCATGTCATAGGTCTCTTCAAAGCATTCCTTTAGCTCCACAAGCAAAGATGATATTATTTTTTTTCCACGATTTATTTATTTATTTATTTTTAATTAAAAGAAATTGAACGACTATAAGCAAAGGGGAGCAAAAGTCTTAAGATGCACCGTACAGCACTCTATAAAGACCTTTGACGAAAAGAGGATAAATATTCTCTTTTTCATATTAATATATATTTTTAATACTTTTTAACGAAGATAAATAATCTCGCATCGAACATCTCGCCGCCCCTAAAATCATTGTCCCTCTCTCTCAATCGAAGAAATTAGGGTTAGGGTTTTCATTTCGATTTCTCATCTTCTCGTAGCCGCCCATCGACGATGACAGGCAAAGCGAAGCCGAAGAAGCACACGGCGAAGGAGCTCCAAGCCAAAGCCGATGCTGCGTTGACCAACAGAGGCGGAGGAAGAGCTGGTCTCGCCGATCGAACCGGTAAGGAAAAAGGTGGTCACGCTAAGTACGAGTGTCCTCACTGTAAGATCACTGCACCGGATCTGAAAACTATGCAGATCCATCACGAATCGAAGCATCCTAAGATGCCTTACGAAGAGCCCAGGAATCTTCATGAGGCTTTAGCTGCTCCTGCTGAATCCTCCAAACCAAAACCTGGAATCAGAGGAAGCTTGAAGAAATAAAACTGGATTTGGTCATTTGTAATCGAAATTTCTCATCTTTGTTATGGGCTTTGAAACTTGTTTGGTGTCTCTCTTACTTTTAATTATGATCATATATTATAAGTAACTGATTCTCTCTTATTTAATCCTCTGTTTCTTCTAACTTATTATTGTGGCTTTTGTTTTGATTCTTGCTTTTTGGATACTCTGTTCATTAGCTTATGGTGATTTTGGTTCTTCCTTCTCTGTTTTCTGATCAAACATGTTGGGTGTTTTAGTCAATTTTTTTTTGATGAAATCTGTGTGGAATTGAGGAAATGTGAAAGTGTGTTGAAGTTAACAAGGGATTAGTAGTTTGATTTGATGTGTGAAGAGAACATTTTGTGTATGTTTTCATTGGCGTTTGCTTTTTGTTATGCTTCAAGCGTATGGACGAGTTGGACTCATTCTTGTTCTCTTTTCATCAATAAAAAGGTGGAAAATAATTTGATTCTCATTGTGCTTCTGGTTGCACATGCAGTGTTTTTCTAATCCAAATAAGAATGATAATTTGATTTTATTACAGGTTTATATGATCTCTAGACAAGAACCATACTTCATAGATTTTTGTGTTGGGTTTTGCTAGTGGTTGAGTTACTTATTGGGAGATCAATTGACTTATCAAGTCAGAATTAAGCAAACAAAAGCGACATGGTATTCCTCGAGAAAGTTTCTTATGAACAATTAAGAATCGATCTGTAAGAAGAAAGGGAAAAAAAAAGCCTAAAGCAAATCCTCTGGTTTTCAAAACTATCCTAAATTCAAAATCATCATCATTCGTCATTGATCATTCCGATCTCAAATTTCGTTTCAGCCTCTGGTGGCTTGAGGTTTGTGCTGGTCTTGGACAGCTTTCTCTTCTTGATACAGTAACTTTCTCCTCGTGAGACCGTAACCATTGTACTGATAGACTGTGCTATCCTCTGTTTTACGGATGCTTCCTTTGTTGCGTCATCTCGGGACTGCGGGATTGGGTGGTGTTTCAAGGACCGGAACATGAACGTACTCATGGAAACATCATCATTCAGACAGAATGTGACTTCGGCCCTAATAATCGCGGAGTCTTTGGCTATTAAAGCTGCCCTCATTGCAGCTAAACATGCTGGATACCGGAGCATTATTTGTTTCTCGGACTCGCTTTCGCTAGTTACACTAATAAATATGAATAGTGTAACAAACGAGTTGAAACCAATTCTTTATGACATTCGATGTCTTAGGAAGGGTTTTACATCTATCTCTTTTCTTTTTATTCCCTGCTCGGAAAATGTTTTAGCTGATGCGTTAGTAAAACTTGGTATTGTATCGTTGAACTCTGCCTCCTAGTTTGGGGATTGATATGATCTAAGTCGGTTTGTTCCAAAAAAAAAAGATATTGCTCTAATTTGAGCACATGGAAATCCTCTATGAAGTTTAAATCTCTTTCTCTCCATTTCAAACCCGCGCACCTCTGGTATTCCTCGAGAATCGATGATAAGCAAACAAATAGAAGAACTAATGAGACAGTTACAAAAGAAAGCTAATAAGACATGAAAGGATCTCTCTTTGATTTCCTTACCAACTAGGACTCTAAGAAGCATTCAACACTGGCATAGGAGTCGGATTGGCGTAAAACAATCCGAACTCAGAAACCAAACGCATAACCATAAGCTAGCAACAAACTAAAAATCAGAAACAAGAAAGGGGATATTATACTTTATTATAACTCTAGTACGATTCATCAATTTGGACTAAAGACTGGAACAAGAACTCAAAAAGTTCAATTCTACTTAGTATCATCAAAATGGGTCAAAAGATTCATTTTCCAATTGCTGTTTGAATGATCTTCATCAAAATAGAAACCGTAAGAGAGTAGAGATCATACTGTTTTTTGCCTTGGATTCCGAACTGGAAAAGCTTAATGTTGTTGGATTCAAGAGACTTGAGATTATCCTCAGGACACAGATAACTGTTTCCATAAAACAAACCAAATGAAAACTCGTTTCGTAATCAAATCATTCTACGAGTCATTTTCAACGTCAACATTTATTATTCAATCAACAATCCTATATATTATTTGAGGAGCATTTTGGAAGCATTTTGGGAGCACTTTGCTTAGGTGTCATCACCACAATTTTTCTTTACTTTTTTTTTTTTTTTTTCATTCTCTTATACTCATTACCAAACACATTTAGTTCCAAATATACTTATTTTGATTACCATAACTCTAATTGCCAAACACATTTGAATCTTCCTAAACTTGCCAAAATTAAAATATTTTGAAATTATAGATTTAAATCATAAAATTAAATGTGAACAAAAATTTAACATATATACAAAAAAATTGATTTTAAATAAAATAAAACTATTAATTATCTTTTGAAAAATATGAACATGTAAAAATATGTTTTTGACAAGTAGATGTTTTTAATTTTTCATAAATGCACATTCGTACAAGTAAAAATATAATTATTAATGAAATTTGTTGGTTTAACTATTTCACGGGTGGAATACATTTGTATGCAAAATAATCGCAAAATTCAAATATATAAATTAGGTTTTAGGTTATGTATAATTATTCTTCATAATCTTTTTTTTTAATTTTATTCGATAATCTAGTAATAATTAAAAGCCATGAGAATATAAATTAATACGTGACGCATGTCACATCCTTCGATTTCATTGGTCCGTTGTTAACTAAGTGGAAACTCCACTGAATCTATTTTGACTTGAGTGTCAATTTTTTAAAAAATTTTAGTTTCTGGAAGTTAACTGCCCCAAAGTTTATCTATCTTCTTTGGTAAATGATATTTGAAAATTTACAGTTAAAAAAATATTTCTGACCATAACAATTATCCAAACAACAACGATAAAAACTATCATGGTAGGAGGATTGATTGACCAAAGTTTATCTATCTTCTTTGGTAAAAAATATTTTTGATTAGTCTAGAGCAATTGTCGGTTAATTATTGGTATATGAAAAGCAATCATGGTTTTAATTGAATCTTGGTAATTTCGAATAATCAAAAAGACTAGGGAAGTTTATGAAGAACTATACTTTCCAAGGGGGAAAATTGAAGCGGTCCAAAGTATGGGGGAAAATGGGTCGGAACAAGCAAATTAGAGCAGTCGACTTTATTATTATAAATCATAATAGTACTCTGCTTAGAAAAACGCTCAAACATTTCTATTCTATAACCACAACATCTACCTATTCTAACAACGATTATATACGCATTTCATACTTTATACTATAGATAAAATTCCCCATATGTATTAAAATATGTTTATATTTATAAACAAAACATACAACAAACTTTAAATATGAGTGTAATTATAAGGTATGATGATTGACTTCTTGTTTTGCAGCTGCAAGCAACTCTGGCGGTATGAGATCTTCCCATCCTTTACCGGGACCTGCAACCGCGGTTAAACCGCTTTCCCAACCAATGTGTGATACATGTTTTACGTTTGTTGGAACTCCTATCTCCATTCCTGATGTCTCGACTTCTTCACCCCCTTCCTCTTTGTAAGCTACAATAGAAAAATGTTTAGAAGAAACATACTATACATTATGTATGTTCATGTCATTCTATTTGTTTTCATATATTTAATTTATTCAGTTATTATTTAAACTACAATAAATTTTAAAAGTAATTAGAAAGTTTTGTTTTAAAATTTTATGATTTGAATGTGTTATCCAAATACAAGCTAAGTTTTGCACTATAGAAAACCTTAATAATAACTCTATTATTTGGCTATTCGAATTCTATAAAATCGTATAACTATATTTGGAAATTATCTTTAACCAATTTATAAATGTTAAAGCCATGCACACGCACTGATCATATGTATGTGATGCAACCATTTGATAATTTCGACAATATATGATGTTCTAATGGTATTGTTCCGTAAAAGATGGACAAACAAATGGGAAAATTATTAGATAACATGTACCAAAGAGTTGAGAGATTGTCTTGAAGCTTTTGAAAAGCTTGTTAATACCGGTAGAAATTTCCGGTTTAGAAACTGCTAGGAATTTGAATACATTCTTCATGCTTTCTTCCTCTTCTTGATCACGAATCTCTTTTGAAAACACATCAAGAGATCACATACAAGATAAATGCATGAGAAATCATTTGAATATATACAAAGATATATAAATATTTATATATAGAGAGAGAACCTTGGGGAGAGTGATGATGATGAGGCTTAGAGAGAGGAGATAAAACAGCAACACTTGAGTCGGAGATACATCCGACGGAGAAAGGAAGTACCACAAGTCTCTCCATTCTATCTCTCATTTTCTACCAAGCCTTACCTTTTAAAATACTTGTATTTATATATATAGAGTATGAGTGTACGTA
The DNA here is from genome assembly GCA_963576765.1 of Draba incana. Taxonomy (NCBI): domain Eukaryota; kingdom Viridiplantae; phylum Streptophyta; class Magnoliopsida; order Brassicales; family Brassicaceae; genus Draba; species Draba incana. The sequence continues at coordinate 11,941,300 of OY755205.1, forward strand.
TATAGACGATAGAAATCACAACCCACCAAATGTTTTTAATGTAATCCTTTTTTTGTTTTGTTTGTAATCTTTGTTAGAATAAAATTTGGTGGTGGTCGTGTTTATATGTTTAACTGACTTTGTTGTGAAGTTACAATGATGTTTACGTGTGTATGTGAAGTTGCGGTAGCTTTAACATTTTTAATTTTATTTTTTGGGCTCAACTACTGTTTGGCAGACTGTTTCCTTTGGTGACGTATCATTCCACTATATTCTGTTGTTATTAAAAAACCAGAATATGATAAATCCTAATTGTCATTTGTATATATGCATTATATATAAGAATTTTGTTGAGACTGTGAAAATGACTTAATATCTATATGACCCCATAAATAAATAATTTCCATACAGAATGGTTTATTAGATGGAGTATATAATGAATACTCAACAACTCTATAATGTATGTATAATGGTGGCTTGAATGATTGGAATGTACAGTAATTGTAACATCCCCTTGGAATCAAAGCAATCTATTATTAATTTTCTTAAACATTTTCTTTTATAGAATGTAATCATCAGATGATACAAATGATATGATGCAAATTGCGAATGCGAAGGCCTTGTCTTCTTTTCTGTTATTCAATAAGACACACATCTCGTGTGAAATAATCCAAAGCAAAAATATATCCAAACTCTAAAAGAGTCTAATGAGATAACTAACGAAACAGAAAAATGAAAGAACTCGTAAATATTTTTTTAGGTGCAATGAAGAGAAATAAGAGGAAAGTTTAGATGAAAAACGCTAAGATCAAAGTGTTTTTAACTCAGTAGTGGTAGTCTAATAGTAAAAAGATTTTTTTAAAATAAGTAAACTCTTCTAACTTGAATTCGGTTTTTCATGTGAACATTTTTATCTCTATTTGGTCAATCAAAATGGTGTTATGTTTTAGGCATATTAAAAAAATAGGTTAGTGGACTACTTGTAACATTATTGTAGTATTCTTGTATAACTATAAGTGATATACTTGTAACATTGATTTCTAAGAATTTTATTGAAGCATAAAATAACAATGGAAAACAAATGGTTAGATATTAAATTGTAAATATTTTCTTCCTAACATGTAGTATTCGAGATATATACATAGAAATTTGTTTTTAAGTTTCATATTTCTCAAAAGAAATGAAGACATTATGTATATTTAGATTTATATGACAATTGGGTTGTTTCAAAACAAAAAGTTGAAACATTTTCTCTTGTTGCAAAATGTGTTGAAAGATGACTTTCTTGATCCACTCAACTTCTGAGAAAACGCTTGAAAAAGATCAATCTCGATCAGAAGAAATGTTTTCTTCTTCCTCTGTTTCGATCCGATACAAAGACGACGAACCACCACTTTCTTCGTCGGCATCATCATCTGAATAAACACTTTGGTCTTCAGATTTTGAGCTATGAATGTGCTCAAGCCGAGTTTCATGCTTCTTTTCTTCATCAGAATCATGAGCAAGACTATTGATTCGCCTGCTCGTGTTCCTCGGAAAATCATCACGATCTCTATCGCTGTCATACCGCAAAGAAAAGCTTTCATCGTCTGATTTACAGCTGCTTTTACTACTTAGCCTCTCGTCATTATCTTCTTCCTCAGAGCTATAACTATACTTAATCTTCAAGCTCTGCGCGGTTGCGTTTGTTTCATCAATGGACCTTCTTTTCCCACTTCCATAGTCCGAGGAGCTGCTACTAGAGCTTCTTGGTTTCTCTTTTAAATGAGAATGCTCCTCTTTTCGACCCTTTTCGGAGTCCGAATCTGTAGCGGTTCCTTCCTCTTCTTGCTTCATCTGACTTCTTGATTCTTCTTCTTCGTCTTCTGAGTCCGATGAAGCACTTGATTTGTCATCTTCCTCTTTCCGAGGAAGAGAGAAAGGAGTTACGGAGCAAGAACCGTGTCTGCTTAAAGCAATCGACATACTCTTGTCCCTAAACGATAAAATAGGAACCGTGGTTGGTATACCGTCTTCCGTAGACATCGAAAGGAAGCTAAGCGCGACCATTACGTCACTTATCAAAGGACGAGCAGTTGGTTCCTCTTGTAGACACATTGATGTTATTGCCACTGCTTGATTTAGCCCTCTCTCCGAAAAATTCTTCTTCAAGAGAGGATCCGCCATATCCGGGTATCGTTTGGGGTCTCTAAATATCGGTTGTGCCCAAGCAACTAGGTTTTGTTCATCATTAGGCTTAGTTGTGTCAACAGCTCTTCTACCGGTGATGAGTTCGAGCAAGACAACTCCAAAGCTATAAACATCTGATTTCACAGTGAGATCGTCACCGTGAGTGTACTCAGGCGCGGAATAACCATAAGTGTCCATAACCCGAGAAGCAAGAAACAAGCTATCACCTGTCCCGGGTTCTAAATTATGCAAACCAAAATCACAAAGCTTAGGGTAAAACTCCTCGTCTAACAAAATGTTAGAAGCTTTCAAATCTCGGTATATCACTGGCGGATTCACTTTATCGTGTAAGTAATCCAATCCTTGCGCTGCACCAAACGCAATCTTCATCCTCGTTATCCAATCCATCGGCTTTTGGTTCGGCTTTTGTTCTGCATATTTCAAGTCCATTATATCAGGCCTCTAAATAATAACACAAGTGGAAAATGTTTTGAAAGCTAAATGTACCGTAAAGATGGTCTTGAAGGGAACCTCCAGAGACATATTCAAAGACTAAAAGCCGTTGATCTCCATCCGCACAGTATCCGATAAGCTTAACAAGATTCGGGTGCTCAAGTTTCGCTAATGACAAAACTTCGGCTTGAAACTCTTTGTTACCATGTAGTCCATGCTTGTCTAGCTGCTTAACTGCTACCAACTACAGTCACAAAGCAATAGAAACAACTTCAACGTAAAATCATCTTATAAAACATGCAAAAATGTAATTAAGTCTGATTTTGGTAACAAACCTGGCCAGTCGATTGAAGGGTTCCTTTGTAAACCCTACCGAATCCACCTTCACCTAAAAGACATTCTTGCCGAAAATTCTTCGTCGCCGTCGCTAATTCCCGGAAATTAAACGTTTTCACCGGCGAATGCTCTGTTTCTTCAGGCGGCTTCGTCGTCGCCACTAAAACCGAACAAAAAATCCCACATTTTTTACACACAAATCATAATCAATCCAAGAAAGTTAACATCTTTTTACAAAATGGGACAACTTGAAAATGTTTTTATTACCAGGTGGTGGTCGGAATTCGTGTTCATCGTTTTCGTTAGGCTCGTTGTTCTTATTACAAGGAGAGTTTTTGCTCCTTTGAGAAGAAAAACAAGGAAAACAATTCATGATTTTTATTCAAATCAATTTTTTTCGTGTGAAAGAATTTTAAAATAGACCATTAACAATGGCGGGGTCCTTCAAGAGATTGAAGGACCCGCATTAAAGAGTAAAAATATTTTGGGAGATTGTAATGAAAACAAAAGAGAGGAGGAAGAAAGCGAAATGATAGAGAAAGAAAGAATAGTTATTTTGAAGCCATCAAGAAATTACATAAAGAACAATTAATTATCTTCTCCGATTATCCATTCGAGAAGAAAGGGAAAAGGTTTTTTGTTTTAGTTTTTTTGTTTGTGATTTACGAATTCTATTTTTTGTTTTAGCTACTTTGTTCAAATCCCTAAAGTATGGAGAGCCATTCTTATTACCATTGTTTTGAAAAATCTAATTTTAATTCTAGTTTTAGTTTTTTTTTTTTTTGGTAATTCAACGGGAAATAAAAAATATCCCGCTATTTATTAAGAAAAAAAGAAACTATTACAAAAATACTTGTCTAGGACGCGTAATCTCAATCTCATCCTCCCACAAAATCGACTCTAAAGAAGGAGGAACAACATCAAATAAATGAAAACCTAACGGTAAAGAAAAAGCATGGTTCGCCAACCCATCTGCAAGACGATTAGCTTCCCGAAACACGTGAGTAATACGGACAAACCAGTCCTTCGATAAATAGCCATGGCACAAGCGTACCAGGAAAGATAAGGGATGCGAGTTATTAATCCCTTTCTTCAAGAACCCGACCACCAGCTCCGAATCCACCTCCAAATCAAGTTGTGGTATCTTCTTCTCCCACGCAATGACTAAGCCATAGTAAACACCCCACAGCTCTGCCAATGGTGCGGTACACCTGCCAATATTCAAAGAAAATCCACCACACCAACGTCCTTCCCCATCCCGTATCACTCCTCCCGCCGTTGCTAAACCCGGATTACCATGGGATACACCATCCGTATTTAATTTCAGCCAACCACACACTGGAGCCTGCCAACCAATTAACCTCTCCACACGGGCTCTTGGACAGACCGTGGGACCCACCACCTGATTAGCTCGCCAAACCTCAGCCGCGAGTCCCGCACAAACTGAACTCGGTCTCGACATCTTCGATTCTCACCAAAAACGTTACCACAACGCCACTTCCAACCCCACCAGACAGCCAACGCAAATGTCGTAGACCATGGAACATTAGCGACGGTGACTCCTTCCTGCAAATTAACATACAACCATTCTAAAAGAGATTGATTAAAAAATCGTTGTCTCTTTCCATGTGGCACAATCCTCTGCCAAATCCCTGCCATCGCCGGGCAATCACGAAGGATATGGATAATAGTTTCAAAGTCCCCTCTACAAATCGAGCAAATATCCGAATCACTAAGATGCCGCCTCTTTCTTTCCACATTCGTCATGATCACTTGATGACTAGCAAGCCAAAGAAACAACCGCACTCTCTCCGGTGCGACCACTCTCCAAACCCGATCAAAGAAGTGTTCCATGTTTTGCTTCGGTAAGTCATCCCTTATTATTAACTCATAAGCAGAAGTCACCGAGAATTCCCCATTAGCACTTCCTTTCCAAGACAACCGATCCTTTGATCCCGTAACGTGATCCAGAACCACAAACATAAGCTCTAATTTAATACTCTCCGGTAGCAAAGGATCCATGCTTGCAAAATCCCATCCCAAACCATCTCTCCAAACATCTTTAGCTAACAAGGTCCGAGCATTAACTGGAAGAACACCAATAACCGAGTGAATAAGAGGTTGGGCCGATACCCATGAATCCATCCAGAACTTAACTTGAGCACCATCCCCTACAACCCAACGGTGACCCGGCCATATAACTTCTTTCAACCCCCTCACTATGCCTTTCCAAAGAACTGACCATGTACTCTTTGGAACCAACCAACTACCATCATGTAAGTCCCCAACTCTATACTTTTTCCGCACCACTCTAGCCCAAAGCGAGTTATCATCATGTAAGAGCCTCCACCCCACTTTTGCAACCAACGCTAGGTTCATATCCTTCGAAGATCGAATTCCAAGACCCCCACTTCTCTTTGGGAGACACACCTTTTTCCAAGAGAGTAAGTGTTGCTTTTTCTTCTTCGAGTTGCTCCCCCATAAGAAGGATCTAGAGACTTTATCCAGACTTTCCAAGGTGGACTTGGGAAGAATCATAGAGCTCATCGAGTGAACCGGAATAGTAGACAGGACCGCCTTAGTAAGAGTTAGACGGCCAACCATACTAAGCACACAACTCTTCCATCCTGCTAATCTTGCTGAAACTCTCGCAAGAATTTCGCCAAACGTATCCTTATTCATACATTTCTGGAGAACTGGCATTCCCAAATACTTCCCTAAGTCCCGCGATGATCGAATACCACTTGCATCTGTAATATTTTTCTCCAAATCCCGAGACACATTCCCAGAGAAATTTATTTTTGACTTCTCTAAACTCACTTTCTGTCCCGAAGATTGACAAAAAGTTTCAAGGACCTTCCTTATAACCTGAATCTGGGATACTGATGCCTCAGCAAACAATATCAAATCATCAGCAAAACAGATGTGTGATAGCCTCGGACCACCTCGGGAGAGGCTAATCGGCTTCCACTCTTTAGCCTCCACCGCGCGGTCAATCATATGGCATAACCTTTCCATACATAGAACAAACAGATAGGGTTTAGTTTGTTATAGAATCAAATCCTTTTTTTTATTTTTTTGATCAACATTGGATTTCATTAACTTCAGAGAGATACATTAGGTCGATTCCTTAATACATCCTTCGCCAGCAAGTCAACGGCATTGTTTTTTGTTGTAGTCACAAAACGAAAATTCTTTTCTTAATAAGGTTCCAACAAAATATTGTATTTGTTAGATCTTATATGATACAGAACAAGAGAAATAAACACCTTAATTAATTACACCGCCACTACTAACTAACATATATAATCATAGATCAGAAACTCATAAGGATGATCGTGAACACCTTCGAAACCAAACCGTTGACTTTACAAGAACATCAACTCTTTGACAAGTAGTATCACCTCTTTTGTTTCAGGTCAAAAATGGATGTAAGAGAAGCTATGAAGAAGCAAAATGAAGTCGCGATGTTCCTTTCGAGGCACGTCTTCGTTTCCGAAGCCGAAAACTCTAACATCGTCTTCTCGCCGGCTTCTATAAACTCCGCGCTCACTTTGGTGGCTTCTGGTCCTGGCGATTCGTCAGTCTCCGGTGAAATCCTCTCCTTCTTGAAGTCTTCTTCGACCGATGAGCTCAACGCCGTCTTCATCAAGATCGTTTCCGTCGTCTACGCTTGTGGCAGCGCGGAAGGCGGGCCAGAGATTTCGTTGGTCAATGGCGTATGGATCGAGCAATCGCTCCCGATTGATCCTAAGTTCAAGGATCTATTTGAGAATTTCTTCAAAGCTGCTTTCGATCGCGTAGATTTCCGATCAAAGGTAAGTTTTTGAATGTTTCAGAATTAGCCAATCTGTTTTGACAAAATTTGAATCTAGGAAAATAGTTTGAATTCATTATAGCAAAATCAACTTGATGGTGAATGAGAATTAATGGGGTTTCTTTGAAAGGCTGAAGAAGTGCGTATGGAGGTGAATTCATGGGTTCAAGATCGCACAAATGATCTCATCAAGAATCTTCTTCCTCACGGTTCCATTACAAACGAAACCGATTGGGTTTATGCAAACGCATTGTACTTCAAGGGAACTTGGAAACAGCCATTTGATGAGGACGATACACACAATATGTTGACGTAAGCTTAAAGTCAAACTAAGAGGATTATGTTTAATGGTATATTTAGGAGTTATCTAAATATACTTTCATATTTAGGAGTTAGCTAAATATGTAATATTACCTAATTAAAGATTAGGTTATTGAGAGTCCTCTTCCCTATATAAGTATATGCAGAGTTGTTGCATAACTTAAGGTGTTGTGGAGATTTAGGGAGCTTAAGTTTTTGAGATATTTTTCTTAAGCAATAAAGAGAGTTTATTCTTTAAAGCCTTCACATACGATCCCTAGCAAGAATTGGTATCAGAGCGTTCTTAGGGTTTCGTAGGAGAGTGGTAAATCTTCGACTTTTTGTGAGCAATACAAGAGAAGAAGATTAATGATGGTAGATGGAGATAAAAGTGAGAATTCAGGAGGAAAGATGGTTTCGGGGGGAAAGATAAAGGAAGGAGGAGGACCATCTTCAATCAAGTGCCCCATGCTTAACTCGAGCAACTATACCGTGTGGGCTATAAAGATGAAAATTCTGCTCAAGGTTCATAAAGCATGGGAGATAGTTGAAACTGGAAAAGGAGATGATGAAAAAAACGACTTGGCCACGACTTTACTGTTTCAATCGATCCCCGAGACCCTCATCTTACAAGTCAGAGAGTTAGATTCGGCAAAGGAAGTGTGGGAATCCATCAAAACGAGACATGTAGGAGCTGAACGGGTCAAGGAAGCTAGGTTACAAACATTAATGGCATAATTTGATCGGCTTAAGATGAAAGAAACCGAGAAGATCGATGACTTCGCGGGAAAGCTATCAGAAATCTCTTCAAAATCTGCTGCGTTAGGGGAAGAGATTGAGAAGTCGAAGATTGTCAAGAAATTCCTAAAAAGTCTCCCTCGCAAAAAGTACATACACATAGTTGCATCTCTAGAGCAAGTGTTAGACCTCAACAACACAAGTTTCGAGGATATCATAGGGCGCTTGAAAGCCTATGAGGAACGCGATGCCGAAGAAGAAGAAGAACAAGGAGAGATGCAAAGTAACATGATGTATGCGAACATGGAACCACAACAAACTCAGCAACATCGTGAGTTTAATGGTGATTATCGAAGTAGAGGTCGTGGAGGACGGTTCTACAACAATAGGGGATGTGGTCGTGGGAGGTTTAATGGAGCTAGAGACTCGTCAAGAGTGGTATGTTATCGATGCGATAAGGTTGGACACTTTGCATCAGTCTGTCCGGATAGGCTACTTAAACTCCAAGAAGTACAAGAGAACGATACAGAGGATGCGGATGAACTCATGCTCCATGAAGTGGTATACTTGAATGAAGAGAAGGTTATACCAAGCAAATACGAAGCAGATGCACGAGCATATGGCGATGATATTTGGTATTTGGATAATGGAGCTAGTAATCACATGAGTGGAGACCGGCGATATTTCTCTAAGATTGATGAAACCATTACCGGTAAGGTAAGGTTTGGCGACGACTCTCGGATAAGCATCAAAGGAAAAGGAACGATTGAATTTGTTGATAGGAATGGAGAATTGAGAAAAATGACCGAGGTTTATTTCATCCCGGACTTAAAAAGCAATATTATTAGTCTCAGACAAGCTACCGAAGTGGGATGTGATGTGAGGATGAGAGGAGAATATTTGACAATGCATGATAGCAAGGGGAAGCTTCTCGTCAAAACCACTCGATCGAAGAACCGCTTGTACAAGGTCCGTATGGGTATCAAAGATGCTGTTAGTCTCCACTTGATAGAGTCAAGTGATCCAAATACTTGGCATGCACGGTTGGGGCACATCAATTTCGAGACAATGAATTCTATGGTGCAAAGAGAATTGGTCACATGAGTTCCACGAGTTAAATTTGAGAAGAAGATTTGTGACTCATGCTTATTCGGAAAACAGACTAGACAGATGTTCCCTCAAGCTACCTCGTATTGGGCAACAAAATTACTCGAGCTTGTACATGGTGATCTCTGTGGTCCCATAACGCCGAGCACAATAGCTAGAAACAAGTATATTTTTGTGCTTATAGATGATCACTCAAGGTATATGTGGACAATTCTATTAAAAGAAAAGAGTGATACATTCAACAAATTCAAGAAGTTCAAAAGTTTGGTGGAACAAGAAACAGGGATGAAAGTTCAAACTTTTAGAACGGATAGAGGAGGAGAATTCGTCTCACAAGAATTCAATTCGTTCTGCGATGAATCTGGGATAAAATGGCATCTTACGGCTCCATATACCCCACAGCAGAACGGCGTGGTTGAAAGGAGGAATAGAACTTTTATGGAGATGACTCGGAGCATCTTAAAGCATATGTCATTTCCAAACTACCTGTGGGGAGAGGAAATAAGATACTCCACATATCTCTTGAATCGGATAGCTACAAGAGCCTTGAAGGATAGAACACCCTATGAAGTCTATCGATTAAAGAAACCGAACATAAGTCATCTCCGGGTTTTTGGTTGCATCGGATATGCAAAAGTGGAGACTCCTCACTTGAAGAAGCTTGATGATAGATCACGCCGGCTAGTGCATCTGGGTACCGAACCGGGATCAAAAGCGTACCGATTGTTTGACCCACAAACCCGAAAAACAGTGGTAAGTAGGGATGTTGTATTCGACGAAGGAAAAGGATGGAACTGGGTCCGAAACAATCAAGAGCAGAGTGGAGTAGAAGAGTTCATAATTAACTTTGGGAAATTTGGGAATCGTGGAATTCAAACAACACCTCAAGTCGGTGTAGAGGCTGAGCAAGTGGTGAGTGGTCTAAGTCGTGAAGCAGAGAACAATGATAGGACGATCCGACGGTACGAAACAGAGTATGGTAATATCAAGACAGAGCATGATTCGGGTTTTAAAGCTGAGAATGATGATGGACTGCAGGTCTTCAATGAAAACGAAGAAAGTGGAGCAGAGAGTGAAGATGATGAAGCGATGTTCAACCCGTGTTGAGGAGAACACAAAGAGTGGTAGTCAAACCGAAATACCTTGAGGATTATGTGTTGTTTGCCGAAGAAGAAGGGGATTACTTGCTAATGTGTATGAACGACGAGCCCATAGATTTTAGCGAAGCCAAGGAATCAAGAGATTGGACTCTTGCATGTGAAGATGAGATGCATTCAATTGCAAAGACCGGTACGTGGAATCTAGTCGATCTTCCACATGAGGAAAAACCAATTGGCCTAAAATGGGTGTTTAAGTTGAAAAGAAACTCCGAGTAGCATCAACAAGCACAAAGCTAGAATTGTTGCTAAAGGATATGTACAAAGACATGGAATAGATTTTGACGAGGTCTTTGCTCCGGTAGCTCGAATTGAGACAATTCGCCTTCTCATTAATCTTGCAGCGTCGAGTGGATGGGAAATACATCATTTAGATGTAAAGATGGTGTTTCTTCATGGGGAGCTGAAGGAAACAGTCTATGTCACACAACCTGAAGGATTTGAGGTAAAAGGGTGTGAGGATAAAGTATATAAGCTTAATAAAGCCTTATATGGTTTACGACAAGCCCCAAGAGCCTGGAATGTCAAGTTGAATCAAATTCTAAAGGAGTTACAATTCACGAGATGTTCTAAGGAGCCATCGGTCTATCAAAAGAAGGTATATCAAGATATTCTGGTTGTTGCGGTATACGTTGATGACTTGTTTGTCTCAGGATCAAACATGAAGATTATCACAGATTTTAAGAAAGAGATGGCGTCTAGATTCGAGATGAGCGATCTAGGCAAGTTGACTTATTACCTTGGGATCGAAGTGTGCCAAACCAAAGAAGGGATAACACTGAGCCAAAAGCGTTATGCACAAAAGATTCTAGAACAGGCTGGTATGGAAGGGTGCAATTTAGTGCACACACCGATGGAAGCCGGGTTGAAGCTATCCAAGTCACCGAAGGAGAAAGACATTGATGCCACGAGTTATAGGAGGAATATTGGATGTCTTCGTTATCTACTCCATACAAGACCGGATCTATCTTACTGTGCGGGTGTGTTAAGTAGGTATATGCAGAATCCGAAGGAGTTACACGGCACTGCAATGAAACAATGTCTGAGGTATTTGCGAGGAACCATCACACTTGGGCTGAGATTTGAGCAATCTTCTTCAAGGGTAACTCGGTTAATTGGGTATAGCGATATCAGCCATAACATAGATCCTGATGATGGGAAGAGTACGACGGGTCATGTATTCTATCTCGATGGAAGTCCAATAACTTGGTGCTCGCAGAAACAAGATACAGTCGCATTGTCTTCGTGTGGAGTTGAGTTCATGGCGGGTACAGAGGCAGCAAGACAAGCAATTTGGCTACAAGACTTGCTTGGAGAGATAACTGGAACGTCAAGGGGAAAAGTTGTTATCCGGATAGACAACAAATCTGCGATTGCTCTTACAAAGAATCCAGTATTTCATGGTAGAAGCAAGCACATTCACACGAGGTATCACTTCATAAGAGAATGCGTTGAGAAGGATCTGATTGAGGTGGAGCACGTTCCGGGTAACGAGCAGAAGGCGGATATTCTAACTAAAGCACTTGGAAGAATCAAGTTCAAGGAAATGAGAGAACTCATTGGAGTAAGAGATGTGTCGGGAAGTGACTTTAAGCTTAAGGGGGAGAATGTTGACGTAAGCTTAAAGTCAAACTAAGAGGATTATGTTTAATGGTATATTTAGGAGTTATCTAAATATACTTTCATATTTAGGAGTTAGCTAAATATGTAATATTACCTAATTAGAGATTAGGTTATTGAGAGTCCTCTTCCCTATATAAGTATATGCAGAGTTGTTGCATAACTTAAGGTGTTGTGGAGATTTAGAGAGCTTAAGTTTTTGAGATATTTTTCTTAAGCAATAAAGAAAGTTTATTCTTTAAAGCCTTCACATACAATCCCTAGCAAGACAATAGAGACTTTCAACTTCTCAATGGCTCATTAGTGTCTGTGCCATTCATGAGCAGCAATGAGGACCAATACGTAAGCGCTTATGATGGTTTCAAGGTTTTTAGGCTCCCGTACGAAAGAAGTCGTGATGACATCAATCGGGAATTCGCAATGTATTTCTATCTCCCGGACAAGAAAGATGGGTTGGATAATCTTTTGGAGGAAATGGCATCCACCCCTGGATTCTTGGATAGTCACATCCCGAAACGCGGTGTTAAAGTCGGGAGATTCTTAATCCCAAAGTTTAATATCGAATTCGGGTTTTTGGTTTCAAAGGTTTTGAATCGATTGGGATTGAATTCAACGGCATTGTAACATAAAGCTTGTATTAAGATCGATGAATCAGGCGTTGAAACTGCAGCTGCTACTGCTGATGAAGCTTGTGGCTGTTATTTTGGTATGGAGCTTCCAAAGACGATAGATTTTGTGGCAGACCATCCATTTCTTTTCTTGATTAGAGAAGACAAAACGGGAACCATTTTGTTCTTTGGTCAAATCTTCGATCCTTCGGAATTTTCGTAGTCTCTGAATGGAAAAAATACGATTCAGTTGCGATGGCGATTTGAATGTAACAACATAGTGTGATTGGGTATCGATTTGAGTGTGAAAACTATCTAAGGAAGTTTTCTTTTGCACGATAAATTGTTAAATGTAAATTTCATATTTATATACATATTTTCATTAACTAAAACGTTATGTAGGAAAACATGATTAATAGGGCTGTGCACTACAAGGCAAGCCGGATAACAAGTATACATAAAATAGCAAGTACTCGCCTTGTTAGTTTTGTTAGTTTTATTAAGGTCCTAATAAAACATATGATTTTGTTAGTTTTTTTTTTGGTTGTCTTCGATTTGTTAGGTTTTACAAAAACAAGAAATACTTACAAACATCATTATCCTTATTTTTATTTTTTTTATCAACAAACCTTATTATCCTTTACCCAACAGCCATAAAAAGAAAATATAAGTGAGCAAATCTATCATTGAGCCACATAGAGCCATTTTGTTATTTGCTCAATTATAAATTTTTTTATGATTATTGGGTAGATTTTTTTTTTTTGGTCGGATGATTATTGGGTAGATTAACTCTATTATCCTTTACTAAACGGAAAAAAAAAACTAAAGTTACATCTGCACCATACAAAACTTGACACGCGGCAGAATCTTTAGTTAACCTCCCACCCTCTCATCTCTTCTTTCTTTCATTTCTTGTGTCGCCGTCTGCAATTTCTCCCCGAAGCTGAGAAAACCTAACACCTTCAAATTATGGAGCCTTAACACCGATTTTGTCGCCGAGTTTGGTCGGAAACTTCAAAAACCACGTGATTCGGTCGCTACCACTGTCACTAGCGAAACCCAAACGAAGAACCCCGCAATTTTCCCATTTCTGGAAAGGTGATTTTAGCTTTGCTCTGTGTTAATTTCCTATAATCTTTGTCTGAAATCTTTGGAATGTTATTGATTTGGAAATGGGTCTCTTTTAATGTCCTAAAGTATCATCCTATTGTTAAATTGAGCTCATGATCCAAGTTTGGAATTAGGGTTTTATGTGTTCGATTTAAGTTTTGACTCAGAGAGTTTTCCTCTTTGAGTTTCTCCTAATAGGTGTCCAAATGATGATGATAAGTGTTTCACATTGAAATCAAGAAGAAGAAGAAACCTTTTTTCCAGATGCAATGCCTAATGGCCGATGGAGCTTTAGTTAATCTAGATTCCGTAGATAATTTGGCAGCCGAACAAACTTTACAAATCGGTAAAGAGTTTCCCGATGTCGAAACTTGCAGAAGAACTCTGAAAGATTTGGCTATAGCTCTGCATTTCGATCTCCGTATTGTGAAATCAGACCGTAGTCGGTTCATCGCTAAATGCTCCAAAGAAGGTTGTCCTTGGCGTATCCATGCCGCTAAATGTCCTGGTTTGTCGACATTTTCTGTAAGGACGCTTAATGGTGAGCATACTTGTGAAGGTGTCCGTGATCTCCATCATCAGCAAGCATCGGTTGGTTGGGTTGCTAGATCGGTCGAGGCACGGATTAGAGATAATCCGCAGTATAAACCAAAGGAGATATTGCAGGAGATACGCGATGAGCACGGGGTTGCGGTTTCTTATATGCAGGCTTGGCGGGGGAAAGAGCGGAGTATGGCTGCGCTTCACGGAACTTACGAGGAAGGGTATCGGTATCTTCCTGCGTACTGTGAGCAGATTAAACTAGTTAATCCCGGGAGTTTCGCTTCTGTTTCTGCTTCGGGACCGGAGAATTGTTTCCAACGGTTGTTTATTGCGTATCGAGCTTGTATCTCTGGGTTTTTCAGTGCTTGTAGACCTCTTCTTGAATTGGATAGAGCACATCTTAAAGGGAAATACTTGGGTGCGATCCTCTGCGCTGTGGCTGTTGATGCGGACGACGGTTTGTTTCCGTTAGCAATTGCGATTGTCGATAACGAAAGCGATGAGAATTGGTCGTGGTTTCTCTCGGAGCTGAGGAAGCTTCTCGGGATGAATACCGATAGCATGCCGAGGCTGACGATACTATCGGAGAGACATAGCGGGATCGTGGAAGCTGTTGAAACTCATTTCCCTAGTGCTTTCCACGGGTTTTGTCTCCGTTACGTTAGCGACAATTTCCGAGATACGTTCAAGAACACGAAGCTGGTTAATATATTCTGGAATGCGGTTTACGCGCTTACGACTGCGGAATTCGATTCGAAGATAAACGAAATGGCTGAGATATCGCAAGATGTTTATTTGTGGTTCGAAGTCTTTCCTCCGCATCTCTGGGCTGTTGCGTCTTTCCAAGGCGTCCGTTACGGACATTTCGGTTTAGGGATTACAGAGGTGTTATACAATTGGGCTCTCGAATGCCATGAGCTCCCAATCATACAGATGATGGAACATATTCGCCATCAGTTATCGTCTTGGTTCGACGCCCGCCGTGATATGAGCATGAGATGGAACACGTTACTCGTGCCTTCGGCAGAGAGACGAATAACAGAAGCGGTTTCGGACGCACGGTGTTACCAAGTGCTGCGAGCGAACGAGGTCGAGTTCGAAATCGTCTCAACGGAGAGAACCAACATCGTGGATATACGGACACGTGTTTGCTCGTGTAGACGCTGGCAGCTATACGGATTACCGTGCGCTCACGCGGCTGCGGCGCTGATCTCGTGCGGTCGGGACGTGCATTTGTTTGCGGAACCATGTTTTACGGTGTCGAGTTATCAGCAGACGTATTCGCAGATGATTGGGGAGATTCCGGATAGGAGTTTGTGGAAGGAAGTAAGTGAAGAGGTTGCAAGCTTGAGGAGGATATGGCCGCCGAAAACGAGGAGACCACCGGGTAGACCGAAGAAGAAAGTGGTTCGAGTTGAGAATTTGAAGAGACCGAAGAGGATTGTGCAATGTGGAAGGTGTCATTTGCTTGGACATTCTCAGAAAAAATGTACACAGCCCATTTGATGAAGAAAGAAACCTTTTTCTCCATTTTCTTGTTTTGATGTAACTTGTAATGTTTAAGTTTGTCTTTTAGAAGAGGTGATGCTTGACTTAACCGGGTAGTTATTTGTTCCGGTCCGGTACTTGATTTTGAAATTGATGTCGAATTCTCGTTAGGATAGGTTTGGTATTTGGGGTTAGATACGGGGTTTGACTTTTGACTTTACGATAAATGATCCGGTTCTTGATCTGACTTTTTTGGTTTAGAATTTTGTTAAGATACCAATCGGTTAGATTCGGTTTGGGTTGATTAGAAGCGAGTCTTTGGACACTTTAACGCACGATCGAAGAGAAAATTGCGGGACGCAGCAGCAAATGCGCGAGACGTTTTTGGACCAATTCTATATAATTCTACACACGATTTGTGTTTTATCTCTCTGAAACAAAGAAGAAAACAACTTCGGATCTGCTGCATTCTCTCTGAAGCTCGAGTCTCAGGTCAATCTCTCACAAAATGAAAACCTTTTTTTCCGTCTCTGATTCGCTTTTTAAATCGTCGATTTTAATTGAACTTGTTGTGGGTTTTGCTTTGTTTCATCTGCCGATTCGTTTATTCTTTCTGGGTATCGCTTAATCTAAACAAAATTTGAGTTTTTTTCTGTGTGGTGATTTTGTTGTTCCGTTGATATTAGGATCTTAATAGATTGTAATATTCCGATTACTGATCTTAAATCTGGAGTGTACTATTCATGCGATCATGAGTTAACTGAGAAGTAGATCGGGTCTTTGGATTAGATTAAATTTCTCTAATCATTACTGATGAGTGATTCGATCTAAAAAAGCTGATGTTTTTTCCCTTAACTTTTTTTGATATTTGATCTTGTAAAAATTTGGTACAGATTGATCTTCCTACTACTGTTTACTAGTTTGATTCAAGCTAACAATATAGGACTTTTGGAGGGTTTTTAATAAAGTTCAAGTTTTGATGTATCTGCAGAAGAAGATTTACCTTTGGAGCTTTACTAGTTGGAAGATTGTCGAATATCAAAAATGTCGGAGACCGAGATAAACAAGAACGAGGTCGACATTGTCATTGGGGCTCTTAACGCTGACCTAACACAATTCTTGAGCAGCTGGAGATCTTTCTTCTCCGGATTCCATCTCATTGTTGTCAAAGACCCTGAGCTTAAGGAGGAACTCAACATACCAGAAGGCTTTGATGTAGATGTCTACACAAAGACTGACATGGAGAAAGTTTTGGGCTCAACCAATTCCACGATGTTCTCGGGATATTCTTGCAGATATTTCGGTTATCTTGTATCGAAAAAGAAGTACATTGTCTCGATCGATGATGATTGTGTCCCGGCTAAAGATCCCAAGGGGTTCCTAGTGGATGCTGTTTCTCAGCACGTGATCAACCTTGAAACACCGGCCACGCCTCTCTTCTTCAATACCCTTTACGATCCTTATTGTGAGGGAGCGGATTTTGTCCGTGGATATCCTTTCAGCCTCAGAAGTGGTGTCCCTTGTGCTGCATCTTGTGGACTTTGGCTGAATCTAGCTGATCTTGATGCTCCAACACAAGCTCTCAAGACAGAGCAAAGGAACACTGCGTATGTTGATGCTGTTATGACTGTTCCAGCAAAGGCTATGCTACCGATTAGCGGAATCAACATTGCTTTTAACCGTGAATTGATTGGTCCAGCTTTGGTACCTGCACTTAGATTGGCTGGTGAAGGGAAAGTTAGATGGGAAACACTTGAAGATGTTTGGTGTGGGATGTGTCTGAAACATATCGTTGATCGTTTGGGTTACGGTGTGAAAACAGGTAAGCCTTACGTGTGGAGAAACGAGAGAGGAGATGCGGTGGAGAGCTTGAGGAAGAAATGGGAAGGAATGAAGCTGATGGAGATAAGTGTTCCCTTTTTCGAGTCATTGAAATTGCCCGAGAGTGCGCTTAAAGTTGAAGATTGCGTGATTGAGCTTGCTAAAGCGGTGAAAGAGCAGTTGGGTTCAGATGATCCTGCCTTCACACAAGCTGCTGATGCCATGGTTAAATGGGTCCAGCTCTGGAATTCTGTTAACTCTAGCGGTTAAACCTGAACTTATGAATCTATCTATCTATGGAGGTTAGGTTCCTTTAATCGCTACTAAGAATATTATCATGTCTCAGAGATTTACCAAACTTGTTTTCCTTTTTGGTATCATCATATGTTTATCTTCTCTTTTTTATCTAATTAAGCATGTTTTTTAGACTTTCAATAATGTAAACCATTTGGTTCGAATTCCATGATGATTTCTATTGCTTAGTTTTTTCTTCTAGTTCTTGCTCGATTCCTCTGGTTTCAATCTTTGTAGAATCATATAAGCATAAATTTTGCTATACTAGCAATTTGGTATATGCACAGAGATACAACAAGCATTAGTCGTTCCTTTTGTTCTATAAATATGGAAATTACAAAGAGAGTAGAAAGAATACATGTTAGGCAACCTCATGGGTTCTAGGCTCCGTGTTCCGTGGTTGAAGATGATGATGCTTTGGGTGCCAAAGCATTGAGTAAAGACTGAGTGTCTATAAGTTTTTCCCTAAGCAATACGTTGTAGTCATAGAGAAGTTGAAATTTCTTCTTGATGTCGATTGCGTCCACTTCTGAACCAGAAGACTCTTCGCTGAATTCTGCAATAGCAACAGTACCAGTCCGAGGTTTCAGGTTTGAGAACATAATTATTATTACAATCCAAAGAATTTGAACTAGATACATCTATTTCACTTCTACTTGTAAAAACCTATACCATACGAGTATACGACACCTACTACTACTGAGTCAAGATCAATAGGAACAATGTGGATGTTAAAATATAAACAAGACAAGAGTATAAATGTAAGCCATACCCATGGGAGGAGGTGGAGGGATTATATCGTTGTTATCACTACGAGAAAGTGAATGGCTTTGAGGAGAGCAGTTTATACTCTTCTTATTTGAAACATCATCTCGATGAGCCAAAGAAGAAGCCGAATCAAAAGATCCCATTTTTAGGCTTGCAGGTTGTGGAATTACGTTCTGGGAAAGAAAAAATAAGACGATAAAGAACTCTTACGGGATAGAAAAGGAAAAGGGAAAACCAAAAGTAAATAATTAGTTACCTTCTCAATACTTATGGCAGGTTTCTTGCACGACATAATCAAATGCTGCATTATTCTTCTTGATGATTCATGTTCCGAATTAGAGATATCAGCAGATGTTGAAGGTCTCACTAAACCACAGATTGATGACACATTTCTCGTTTTGATGGCATCATCGACCAATTTGCTGCAATCCCATGTGTATGCAACATATCTTCTCAGCTAAATGATGAGTATTCTCTATGAGCAACTTACAATAAGAAAAGAGGGCATTGCAAGAAGAAAAAATGGAAACAAAAAGAAGAAGAAAAGGGAGAAACAATTACTTTATCCCAGTGGTCAAGAGCTTTACGACGATTTCGTATCCTCCTGAATCTGGTATCTTCATTTCGCAGGTTCTTGATCCTGTACTCACACTATTCGAAAAGCTGAATTACCACCATCCAGAATATACTCAAAAAGAACTTAAATTTCCTTAAAAGATTTACAATATTATATTTACACACTCGCTAAGTTCATGCTTAATGCTCTTTCTTATATAGGAAGAATGTGAATACCAATATATCAAATAGTCAGTAAGTAAAGAAGAAGGAAAGGCTTAAACCTGCACTAGTAGGTAGAAAAATATGCCAATACTGATGCAATACAAACCACCAAGATCGGCAAGGAAGCTAACTGTAAAACAGCAAACAGAAAATTTTGTTTAGTTATTATAACTTATGCTGCTCTAGTGATGCAGCGCAGATGCAGATACAAGATTCGAGGACGAATCTTTTCTTGGCCGGTGAGACATGATGTAGCGAGATATTTGGAAATATTCCAAATATCATAATTATCAATTTAATTAGTAATATTTCTGTTTTAAGGTTTATCTTCTAGAATATTTTAAAGAATATTAGGGTTTTATGCTTTCTTATAAATAGCCTATTATGGCCTCCTTTTGTATGCAGTTTATGATTTGATTAATAGAAAGCTTTGCTTTTGAGGGAGATTATTCTCTATCTCTTGTTCTTGATTCGATTAAGTTCATCAGACAAGAAGCAGGTCCCAAGAGAGGATTCATTGAATCCCTTGGTTGAGCTGTTTATCGTTACTTCCGCTCCATCAAGTAGTCTCTTATTGCACATACTAAATCAAGAAACCAAGACAACGACACATATGCCTGCATTTATATACAAGTTTATAAACAAATAACGAATGTTACTTACCAGGACCGAGTATATTTTCATGGTCGATCTCAACAATATAAGCAGACAGATAGTTGATGAACAATGTAGTGTTGAGTATGCCATCACTTGACCTCCCCATTGAAGCCTGAAGCTGAGCAGCGTCTCGGTAAACTGAGCCAGCGATAAACTCGTGGAACAGAGGCTGGATTAGCTTTAGATCATGTAAATGATGGTAAGTACGCGGAAACAGATTAAACTTCAATATATTCCCTTCGGTTCCACGGAAAGTAACAGGCCGTTCATCGAGGACACTTCCGTTTCTCAGAGTTCCACTAACAAAACTTATGTGCTTCTTGTTATCTCCATTCTTAGAAGTGAAGTTAAACTGAAATCCAACAGCAGCGGCAGGCGAACCAGGAATATCAACGAAATGCCACGAGATATACATGTAATCGTGTGTGAGACGACATTTCGTACACTTGAAATTCACAGTTGGACCTGAACTTGTATTCTTACAAGCATAGTTTCCGAAACTGGAAAGAGACGCAACTTTGAAATCGCTGAATCCGGGATTACCAGTGACCACATTCCCGATACCGCGTAAATTCGAGCAACTCATATCGGAAACTGCAGTAATGTTAAACTCCAAATCGTTTTGGAACGAAATCAAATCCGGAGAACCAGTAGCTCTCACATTGTGAACTTCAATAGTTCTCTTTGTTATGATTTGGTAAAGCAACCTGTGAAGAAACTGAAACGCAAGTTAATTTCTAGATTTCACTAACATTGAAGAAATTTTGAAGTTTTTCAAAAACTCACGCAGCGAATAATCCGATGAACACAATCCAGCTCGCAACAGACAATGTTCCTCCTAATTCGGTTTTCCTTTTCTTAACAATACTCTGATCATCCTGCGAATTTCAAAAACCCTAATTGGTACTCATGAAATCAAAAACCAATGAAATCAATGGATCAAAGCACTAACGAGCCAATGGCGAGTGGAGAAGAAGACATCGAGACGAGTAATCCACCAACGCATATTGAACCAGATATTACGACCGTCGCCGAGATCGGTGAATCTGAGGAAGAAGCAAAAGAGTAGCCATGAGAGAAGCATCACGAGAGTTGCTTCGAGGAAAACAGCTTGAGACTGTGTAAACTTCCGGATCCTATCGAAGGCGAAAAATGTCTCGGCGAAGGATATTCCGGTGTAGCTGACGTCTTTGTCCGTCGTGATCGTCGACGGCCAGCCGAAGATCTCGCACCTACCGGACCTTCGATTTAGCAGCTGACCTATACCGCACGCGCAGCGCGTGGCGTTGTATGTAATGGAGTTTATAGGACACGCCATCTCTCAGAGCTTGGAAACTCGACGAAGAAGCGAAGACGAAGACGAAGAAGAGAAAGGAGAAGAACCGAAGGGGCAAGAAAGGAATTTCAAATTTGTTTCTTATCTTCCTTTTTAATTGTTTACTAAAGTTTTTTTTGTCCAGCAGCGTCAAAGAATCAGACCACGGAGAAAAGCACCTGCCTGTTAGTAAACGAGATTTCGTCAAGGACCGACAAAATTGAAAACCGGCTTGGTTTGACTAATCACCATCGAATTAAAACGTCAAATTTGTCGCATGTAGAAATAAACCGCCAAGCCGACCTATCCCATTCGGACGTCACGTCTTCAGCGAGTCTCTCTTCCCAAGTATCTCTTTATTCTGAAATATAGATTTTCTATTTTCGCGAACTACTAAGATCAGTCTATCCAAGTCTCAAAGGAATTCATTTCCATAAACCCTCTAATATATCTCAAAATCATAATTAATAATGTGTTTAACGGAAAAACAATATATCCACGATAAACTCTTCGAATAGCGACCCTCGAAATATAGAGATAGAGTATTCCAAATCAAAGGGATGAGGATGAGGAAGAAGAAGTAAAAAGTTTACGCCAACAAGATGATTCGCATGATCTCCCTCTCTAGAATCCCCAAATCTCGACATGCCAAATCGATGCATTTTGGATTGATCATGGACCGGTTGTTGGACTAGGGTGGTGCCTAAAAAACTATACGGCCTCCTTACTTTCCATATGAAATGATGTAGACGAAGCATCTCGGCACTTCATGCTGAGTTTGAAGGGCTACTTTAGGGAAGGAGTGCCTAAGAGAGAAGAGACTACGCATCCACTAGATTGGCCATCTTTCAATGCAGAACTTGACTGGTTCACTAACACTTTCTATCTTTTAGTTTAGTTTGAATTCGACAGAGTTATATGTCTGGACCGACTTCCTTGCAAAAGAAGCTCGAGCATGAGGTTATATATCCCATGTAAATTAGATTTTTTTTTTTTTTTGGATTATCCGCCAAAAAAACCATACATCAGTAGCACTTGATTTAATATATGGTAATCAATCTCAAATCGTTTTAGCTTTTTCGTACTTTTTTATATCTCTAATTCATGTCGAATTTTCTATCAAATTATGTCATTGTCGTCTTGAGACCAATCATGATTTGGTTTTGTGTCTTCTGATCAAATTGAGTTAGAAATGACTTTTTCTTATTTCTTTGTGACACTGATTACACTCTCATACATTTTCTGAAAAAGGTAAAGTGATTTGGTAACTTAATACTATTGTATAGTTTTTTTTGTGATGTTCTATTTGTTTACCTTCTTTCAAATCTTCTTCACTACAAGTAGAGGCGAGTGTCCTAATTAAACTCCTAGTGGTAAGTATGATCCATCATGATATTAAATATCATTCCAGTCTTCTAGCAAACCAAGTAAATGGTGTCCTATACTCCTAGTGGTAAGTATGATCCATCGAAAGGAAACGTAGTCGAGATTACTAGTTCTAACCTTTAGGGACAAGACTATTTATCTTTAAATTTAAAGACTAGTTCAGGCCTCAGGGCATGGAAAGATTAAGCTTTAAGTTTAAATTCTTACTAAATTCGGTCCATCCAAAAAATAATAAAAAAAGAGAAAAAAAGCAAATCTTTTAGCAACTTGTTCTTGTAGTAAGTTACAAGCAAAATGATTTTTAAGTAATATTGTTGCCATATCTTCTTCTTAGTGCTTAATCTTTTTAAATGTTCTTATATTAGAATCAGGGGCGGATGCTTTTTTTTTTTTTTTTGTTATTTGGTAAGGTGAAATCAGAACATATCAACTAATTAGTATTATTTTTCTTATTTTGTAAGGTAAAATTCATTAATAAATTTATTTATTTTCTACATTCACTAAAATTTATCCCTCGATCCGTCTCTGATTAGAATCTCTTGCCTGATAGAAAAATGAGAAGAACACTTTGCTGGTAAATTCTTATATTAGGAGCAATGATCAAGAAATATGTCTAAAGAATTTCTTTTTCCCCTAAGTTTTCTTGTTCTCAAGTTCACTTAACCTTGGAGAATTTATACGGCAAACTACTTTTAGTATCAACAACCAAAAGCTTTTGGTCCTTGATCTCATCAACTGTTTCATTTATTGTAGTGATACCCTTCGAGTTCTCGAGTTAATTAACTTAAAACTTAATGAATAACTATTTGCTGGTAATTTAGATTTATATTCATATCAAAGAAGCTTGGTGGGTCTCATACTTTTCAGGATTTTATGCTTGATACAATTAATTCTCCATTCTCCATGCTTAATGAAGACTTCTTCTGTTTCCTTTCCTCTTCTGAAAACGAATGTTCCCAGAATAAGAAATGTGTAGCAGAGTAGTACAAGTAAGTATTGTGGCATATATTGAGTGATGAATCATGGAGTCGGCTATTTTGAACCACAAAGAAATTTTTAAAAAATAGACAGAAGTGAAGTCGTTTCAAACAGAGGATTTATTCCACCTGCACTTGGAGTTTTTTTTTTTTTTTTTTTTGCAAGTCTAAAGAACAAATGCTTTTAAGAAATTCTGTGATTTTCTTTTTTGATATGGAATTGTAAGAAATATTAGTGTGTGGGTATTAATAGTCATATTAAAATATAATGTATAGTATGGGATTTAACTATTTATCTCATATCTATTTTAATCTTTAATGATTGGAAACTTGAAATATCAAAATACCTTCTCCTCTAACTTTGTTTCTTCTGATTTGATTTGTCACTTTTAAGTTTTATCTATAGTTTCGTTTCTATTTCACTAAGTTCGATTCACTCATTCATTCAAACAGCCATGTTAAGTTTGGCTAGTTATTTGGAGAAAGAATTACTTTTAGTCCAGAGCCAGTAGCTCTACTGGTTAAAGGGCAGAGGTCTCGAGTCCTACTGGCTGCGGGAAAGGGATTAACAACCGCTTTTATCTCTGGCCCAAGGAGATTATGGGCCTAAGGCCCAAAACTTTTAGGATATCAAAAAAAAAAAAGAATTACTTTTAGAAATGAAAAATATTGGTTCTTGCATTTATTGATCTAACAGCTTTCTTGCACACATAATCTCTGAAGAACACAATCCCACAATTAAAAAAAAACAGAGTTCACAAGAAAAAGAAGACTAGGTAAGTGCCGTGCCAAAACTTTTTGAGGTTCGAGGCAAATGAAAAAATGGGACCTTTTTAATAAAAAAAGATTTAACGATACAATAAAAGTTATTTTCAAAAATGATAAATAAAATTTAAAACCAAAAAAAAATATGATGTAAAATGTTAACAAACACAAAATTTAGGGTTAATAAATTAGAGCCTTAGAGTTTAAATAAAGAAAACAGTAGAATTGGAGAAACAAACTTTTGAAATAAATGGTTTTGTTCGAACCATGTTGTGGGTTTGAGGTGACTTAATAAAAGTATCTATAATTAATTAGTTTTAAAAAAAAAAATATTATCTATAACCACTAGACTATAACATATATTTGAAAACTAGGTGACTCCCGCATCTTATGACATACATAGGCACGGGCATGTAGGTAAGAGAATTATACGAGTTCACATTCTTGAGAAACATTACGTCTTCGCCCACTCACTAGTTTTGATCCATGTTCATAGAGAAAACTCAGCTTCTATCTCTTTATTAAATTTTATAGATTTCCAACTCAAATTAATCGACAGTAAGTAGATTAATCCATATTTCGAAGATATTAATCTAGGTAACATCAAACTTCCGATATCGGATTCGGGTCCTAACAAAATTTTGTTTCCCTTGCCAAAACCTCTAGCTACAACTTTACTTTTTAATGCTTAAATCAAATTTTGAACGGAGTCTGAAACAAACCAATCTCAATCAAACATTCGATTTAGTGAGATCAAACCAAACCATACCAGTTCTTGCATTTGTTAATTTTTGCTAATAGAACCATATCAGTTAAACAGTTGGAACTCTCTTCCTCTTCAAGCATGTTCTACTAGTTTGCTATATTTTATTTAATTATCAAATGAATAAAAATGCTTATGGGGTTTACTTGTTGGTTAATCAACAATATATCACTATACATTCTTGAATTCAAACTCCAATTTACAAAGATGATTAATTACGTACAAACATACCAGAGTTTATGGTCTGAGAAGACAATATTTAAGCATGAATCAAAAACTTTACAATTTCGGTTTAAAAAAAAAAAAATCACGACGTCAAAAAGGCCAAATATTTACATGGCTTTATAAACTTTCAAATCTTGCTAGCTATTTCGACGTAATTGAAGAAGAATAAAGAAAATATGGATGGTAAATGAATGAATAAAAATAAAACCTTTTCTGATATTAACAAGACTGTATTATCATCAACACACCAAAAGGGGATATTGAAAGCATATTATAGATTACAGTGATCAAGTGCTACATAGAACTTATTCTAATAGCATCAGTTATTATTACATTTTATATATGGGATCCATCGACTTCACCAATGAAAATGCATCCTCCACGTTCTCCCACATTTCTAATCCACCAATTATAATTCTTTTTCCATCACAAAGCCCTTTCCACGTTTTAGTCCGACACAACATATATATATATATATATATATATATATATATATATATATATATATATATATATATATACCCGATAAGGTTTGTATTTGTATTTTTATTTTTATTTTTGTTTGTTCCAAATCTTTTGAAATGATAGGCATTTTTTTCTCATTCCAAAACCATGAAATGTTATTATGCTTTCCAGACCATTATATGCCTATGCATGATTCTTTAGTAATTAGGTTAAATCAATCTTCTTAAATTCTTATCATCATGATTTTATGTCATCGAAAAGACTTCGTAGTGATTGATATATACGGTTATACAAAAAAACATATAACTGAACCAAGTGGTAATGGTTTACTGGTAAAAAAGTTCACGGAAAGAAGATTAAGCCCTTTTAACCTGAATTCGATTTCTTCTGAGAACACTTTTATCTTTATTTGGCTAGTCGAAATGGTGCCACGTTTTAGGCCCATTAAAAGACCTGATAAATGGGCTATTCGACAGCTACATTCATCCTATATAGGGAATTAGTCAGGTGGTAAAAAAATCAGATTATCCCTTGGTTATCAAAAAAAAAAACAAACATATAACTGAAATTAAGTGGTTCAAAACTGCAAAGATCTTGATGTTGCATCTAGTAAAACTTACTTTGTCGGATATGGAATGGGTTGCTATCGCCAGGTACGTAGGGCACACTGCACAGATACTCAATTCTGTATTTGTATTTTGAACTATTTCATGCACTTTTACTTATTTTACATGCAATAGCATATGCTGCTCACATTTATGAAAGTTAATACTCGCATAATTTTTTTAAAAATTATTATTGGGTTAATCTAGTTTTTATATATATCCTATAGTTTTCCCCCCAAAATATATGTTACAGAGTTATGGTATAGATAACCCTTTAAAATATAAACATACCTATTAAATGTTTTCTCTGTATCAAAATATGGGATGTTTTGACTAAAATCGCAAAGATGAAATTTTTTGCATAAATATGAAATATCTCTTATTTGTTAAAACAAACAAATCTCTAAAACATTTTATATTGGGTATTTTAAAATGAAAGGAGTATAAGTTTATTAGACCATCTCCGGTAGGAAGGCAAATTTCCCATCATATATTCCCTCCACATCATTTTATTCTCCTTCCACATCATCTCAATTTTTTAATTCACACTCAACACTACAATAGGAAAGGCAAATTGTTTTCTCTTTCCTCCAACTCACTTTCTCTTTCCTCCAACTCATTTTATTATTTAATATATATGATACATCTTATAAATACTTAATATATTTATAATCACACAAAATAATCTTAAAAATATATTAAAATCTTACAACAAAAAACACCAAACATTAATAAACTTAGAAATATATTTTGATATTTCTAATCGAGGGTTTCTCCGAATTTTTGCCAAATATGCTCGACAAAACACCAAAGAGAAAGACAATGTAGGAGAAGAAATGAAAAGAGAGTGTTAAAAATTTAGTTTTTTTTTTGTGTCCAAATAATACAAACCTAGTCTCTATTTATAGAAGATAAGAAATAAAAAATAATGGTGAAATTTTAAAATTTTTTTGATTAATTATTTGATATAAATTTCATTTATTAGAAACATTGGAAAAAAAAAAAATGGACCAATCACAAGCCACCACAACACAAAGGTGTGGGGCCCTATATGAATTTGGTCCGAAGGCAATATTTGTCTTTCTCTTTCCTTTGATAAATTTGCCTTCTCAATTTGTCTTCCTATTGCACTTAAAAACACCCTATTTGCCTACCCATTGGACTTGGTCTTAGTTATAATCATCTGATGAAATGCTATGTAACACATTAATGTAAATATTGATTAATATTTATATGAACTTTTATCTATTTCATTTTAAACACAACTTCTTGTTGATTTATTGATCATGTTCTATAAAATACTTCAGTTCCTTGAAACCCTAAACAGATCAATCATCCATCCTCACATGTGAAAATTGGGAGACGCGATCTCACCCTCCGAAGTGCAACTTTGGCGCCTAAGCTGCAAACTCATTACTTATGGTTAATTATTTTTCTGTTTAAAAATAGAGAAATTAGCATGTGTATTAGTTTTTAACTATGTAATTAAACTTCGACAAAAAAAAATTTATATAATTAAACATCTAACACTATTATATTTAGGTAACTAACATTTACTCTATCTAAATTTTCAATTTTACCCTTTATAATTATACAAATTTTTCTATTAAAAACAATTAAAACTCAAATCATTAAATCATTTTTCTTTTAATCTTTTCTTTTTCTTCTTCTTTCCTCCTCTCACCACCGCCGACTACGTTTCTCTTCTTCCAATTTTTTTCTTCTCCTTCTCCTTCTCTTCCTTCTCCTATTTATTCTTTAATTTTGCAATTCACTTCTTGTTATTATTCTCCCTCAATTACTTTTCTTCGCTCATAGTCATGGATCTAAATCTTCAATCGTACACTAAGATGATATTTTTTTTCTTCCATTAAACTCTCCATCGTTATCCACCTCTTAATCAAATTGAGTGGTTGCTAAATATTGACATAGTTAACTATGTTCGAATCGAAAATCAGTGTAATATATAACTAAATTTATGATAATAGTTTATTATGTGTTACTTTTTCATTATAGCACACAATTTAAGATGCAGTAGTCAACTAAAAAATTAATATATATTTATAGTTCACTATTATATTAAAAAATTCTAGATAAATATGTCTAGTCAACTATGTATGTATACCATTTAGATAGTGAACTATAACACATTATTATAATACACTGCAAACAATGACCAGCTATTATAGTGCACTACAATGCTTCATATACAATATAGTTAACTAGAAGAATTAACTTTTAGTGTACTACAACGCTTCATATATACTTAATTAACTTTTTAGTGTACTACAACGCTTAACAGTGCCCAACTATTATAGTGCACTACAATGCTTTATATTCTTTTTTTTTTGCCAGGTGAAACAAATAGTTGATTACCGTAGTTAATATTACACCTCAACATCACTGACACAAAAATACAACGTGAATAGTCAACTATATTTACCTCCCTTTTACAACAGAAGATATTACAAACCAATATGATAAAGACAAGATATGATTCATGATCAATCAGTTATAGTTATGAGAATAAATCAATATCAATCATTTTGATCGACAAACGTATTTTTAGGGATTTTCAATAATTACTGATTTTTTCTCGTAACTACTTTTCTCTTGTAACATAATTGAGGACATGTTTATCCAAATGGTTAAACAATTTGCTACACACCTAATTTATAGTCACCTCATGTCAATCACCTAATTATATGACTAAAACCTAATATTTACCTAATTCATCCTTAAAAATATATAGTACGTCACAGACAAATATTGAGGAAACAACTGGAATAGAATCATATGCTACGACATGGTCTGGTCAATTATGTTGATTATGATAACTCTCTCTTTTTCTCAATCAAGCTAATGGCCAAAATAAAATATGAGACTAATTTAAAAGTTTTTATTATTTAATTATAGATACTCAAAATTAAATGTTTGCAACTATTTTCTAGAATTGATGCCATAACAGTTATAAATACGTGTAACCATCATAAGCGAAATTTAATACTATATATAAAACTTTTTTTTTGTTTAAACAATAAAATCAATTAAGGCAAGTAGCTATCGGTATCTCATATATTATAGCTATGGCTAAAAAAGAAAATGAAAACGTAACTATAAATACGAACATGTTAGGTTTCTACGTCTCACCACATTTACTATCTACAAAAGAGCTTAACAAGCTTCATTTTCTTTCCTTTTGTTTGCAAACTCCTTCTAAGTCCACCCAAAAAAACCATGATAAGTTGGGGAGATGTTTACAAAGTAATCGAAGCAATGGTTCCTCTCTATGTAGCCTTAATCTTAGGCTATGGTTCGGTGAAATGGTGGAAGATTTTTACTCGTGATCAATGTGATGCCATAAACCGGCTAGTCTGCTATTTTACCCTACCTCTCTTCACCATCGAGTTCACGGCTCATGTTGATCCATTCAACATGAATTACCGGTTCATCGTGGCAGATGTTCTCTCTAAGATCATCATAGTCACGGTCTTAGCAGTTTGGGCCATATTTAGCAACAAAGGAAGCTATTGTTGGTCCATTACTAGTTTCTCTCTATGCACTCTTACTAACTCTCTTGTAGTGGGTGTGCCATTAGCTAAGGCAATGTACGGACAAAAGGCTGTTGATCTTGTGGTTCAAACCTCGGTGTTTCAAGCCATCGTGTGGCTCACACTCTTGTTGTTTGTCTTAGAGTTTAGAAGAGCCGGAATTAGTAGTATTAGTAAGGAAGATAACGTCAACATCGAAGGTGGGGGAAGAGAAACTACGGTCATAGTTGTTGCGGGAGAAAAGAAGTCCTTCCTTGACGTCATGTCCGTCGTTTGGTTGAAGCTTGCAACAAATCCGAATTGCTATTCTTGTATCCTTGGGATCGCATGGGCTTTTATTTCTAACCGGTAATAATTAAATCGTTAAAGTATATATTAGGTTTTTGAAATGTTTTATAAAGTGTTGTGTGATCAAGATACACTAAAATCGACGTATAACATCTAAACAACCGTTTAAACTGCGTAAAAACATCTTAGATTTATTGTTTCGTCGACGATCTCACGGAACATGATTGTTTCTTTGTGTTTATGATTGTGTTTCCATGTTGTAGTGACTAGCTAAGACACTACAGCATGGTAATTAACGTAATTCATATACACAACCATAGCCATATAGTCTATAGTGTTAAACCAATTTTTCAAACAATATTTTTGAACTAGTATAAGCTATGATGAACATGATATATAAAAGAAAGACTTAAATTTTTGAATAATTGATGAGGATAGGTGGCATATTGAGATGCCAGGCATAGTGGAGGGGTCGATTCTTATAATGTCAAGAGCAGGAACGGGAACTGCCATGTTCAATATGGGTACGTACGTTTATTTATTATGTTAATGCAAAATCTATACATTACGTACCAATTTTTGAGATAATATTGAGTCTATATACGCAGGGATTTTCATGGCACTGCAAGGGAAGTTGATAGTATGTGGAACAAGATTGACTTTGATTGGGATGCTCTTGAAGTTTATAGCCGGACCCGCGGCCATGGCCGCTGGTTCCTTCGCCCTTGGCCTCCACGGAGATGTCCTCCGCATCGCCATCATTCAGGTCATGATCATTTTCTTGTATTTTTATTCAATCAAGTTTTTTTTTTTTTTTTTAAATTCAGATTTTGAAATAGAAATCAAATATTATGATCGGTTAGATATAGTTTCGGTTTCAGTTTGATATATATATATATATATATATATAGATTTTATCATAATCTATATTTAATTTGGAAAAGAAATGAAACTTTAACGTTTGTTATCATATATTTGGGATATTGCAAAGATTCAAATAAATACACGCGAGTCTGTGACATGTCGATCAGCTTATAACAAAATTCATTTGGGAAACTGCGTTACTATAAATCACTTCCTTTCATCGACTAGGATACACACTTTCTGTTTTTGAGTTTGATGATTAATTATTTGTGAATTACAGGCTGCTTTGCCACAATCAATCACTTCATTCATTTTTGCCAAGGAGTATAATTTACATGCAGAAGTTCTGAGCACCGCGTAAGTCCAATTTATAAGTAAACCAGTCTAGTTTTCTTTCTGTGGGTATATATATAATAATTAAATTACAATTGTTGTAAATATAGGGTAATATTCGGGATGCTGGTCTCCTTACCTGTGCTCGTCGCCTACTACGTAGCTCTGGAATTTATTCATTAATAAATTCGGTTTATATATCAATGGTCTTCTCTTGCCTTTGATCATCTTTCACAACTTTTTTTTCCTGAAAAACTCTGATTTTTTTTTTGTTTCCTTTAAAGGGGATTTTGAAGTGTATTCGAGATATGGAAAACCATTAACTGAATTGCTACTTTACATAGTTTCTAAAGTCCTTTTCCGTGATTATATGTAAACTATTGTTAACATCTAAATTAACCAATGCAATATTAAAATTCTAGTAGAGTTCAAATAGAAGTAATTACAACGGTTTTTTTGTATAATACGACGTGAACTAAAAAATGAGGGTGGACGTGGTTTCAACTCTCTAAGCAATTTTAACACAGATTTCCTAGTGAAATGTTTCGGCGTATATATCATTTCCCAAATTATATGGCTGCGAAAGTACTCAAGGAAGATATTACATGAATGTGCATCCTTTGAAAGTGAAGAAGCCGTATTCTCCATCTTTTGGATAAAAAAGTCTTTATTTGGCAAAACAAAAAACATAACGGTTCAAAATTATTGCATGAGATTGGGACCGGGTGCTACTAAATATGTTTGGACTGCTCGTTGGATTTTGCACAAAGCACTCGAGCAGGAGAAGCAGGAGAGAAGTATACTGTATCGCTGGTTCAAAGTTAAACCATTTAATCAATTTACTAACTAAAGCTTACCTTCCATGACTTAAAATAATTTGGGCCAACGGATATCCAACTAATGAGAAGCCCAAATAATAAACCATAATGAATAATAATAATAAAAACATTTAGCCACTCGCATGTGTAGCGCGTTGATTACACGCGGTTGATGTTTATCTTCGCCGTCTATTTGGGGTCTCAGGCCACGTCGGTGGTTACTAAACACCTGTTCAATATTTTTGTCCGCCATTATCTGTTAAAAATCCCAACTTTTTTTTTTTTACTCATCAAATCCGATCGAAACAAGTGCTTGTTACATTTTCGATATTCCACGAACAATCTGAGAAAAATGGCGCAAGATCATGTCGATACGGACAAGAAATCCTTCGCCGACGCAGTTTCTGTCGGTGGCGATGGCGATGATGTCGGAGAAATCTTGAACGGAGGGAATACAACGATGAGTGGTCTCCGTAAAACGGACTACGAGAAACCCAAGGAGGAAGAAGATGATTTGAAGAGTCTCTACTCTTTGCTCTGCATCACGATCGGTTCGGTTTTGTTTCCCGATTCGAAAACCGGTGATGTCTCTTCTTCTTTGGTTCAACGGATTCGAAACTCCGTCGCGGAGAACGGTCCGAAGCTTCGAGAAGCTTCTGGAAGAACCGGACACGAGATTCTCTTATGGACTCGTAAAGGCAGTTCGCTTCGTGCACTCCTTGTCATCACTGTAAGCTGATTTCGATTTGGAGCTCGATTTTGATTCTCTCCTGAAGTAAATGTTGGAATTGGTTTGGTTTTGAACCGAATTCGAGTTTCAATTTCCAAATTTCCCCCAAAGTTGACATTTTGTGCCCTAGATCGTTTATCTTGGCTCTGTAACTAATGCAATTGATGAAAAGTTTGGTACTTTAGTGAAACCCATTTGAGATAAGATATCTTGTTGCAGATGGGAACAATAGTTCTTCTTACAACAATGGCTATGCTTGTCTTCACGCTCTTCTTTGTAGCTGCAACGGTTAATGCAATTATAATATCACTTCTGGTTTCACTTGCTGTCGCTGGTGGCTTCTTGGCTCTCTTCTTTCTCTGCTTGGCTGGTATTTACATCGGAGCTTTGTCGGTTGCTGCATTCGTCATCTCTACCGCTACGGTTTCAGCTGTTGTTTCTGTGTTGATAGCTTCAGGTTTATATACTTTCCTCTGATTCTTGTTTTTGAATTCTTGAACTGGTTTCTTGGAATTGATTGACCTATGGCATTGAACAGGTTGGATTGGGTTTTTCTATGTTGTGTGGTTGGGAACAAGAGGAAGCCTACGTTTGGCGAAGCAATCGGTTTCTGTGATGGGATTAGCTATTTCAGGTAACACTTTCAGTCGTCACCAAGACCGGGAGGTAAATGTCGAATCATCTGACTGAGAATCCGTCTCTTTCGCCCTTTTTAAGAAAAAAAACTCTACCTGAGTTTGTAGATATATTCCGAGTTTTGGTTGAGTGTTGTGTTAAGTTTGATACATATGTTTTGAGTTTGTTGTGAAGAAGCAGAAACAAGAAGAAATCTCTTAAAAAACAGATCTTGAACATTTTCATGCAGTTTATATTTGGTATTGAATCGTGATCAATGTCTGCGTTTGGATTAGGATTTCAGATCTGTGTATGCATACATATGTGTTTTATGTACTTAAGAATGATCAGTATATGCATATGAAATCTTAATTCAGATCTCTCTTTCTCTCTCGCTCTCTACATTTTAGCTGCGGAAAAAAACCCAAAGATAATTGAAAACCCTCTAATCACAAAGAGGCTTTCACACAAAAAAAAAAAAACAAATTCCAAACTTTCACCAATTTTTGATGATTTTGAAGTTATAACTTATGATCAGACAAAAATCAACCTCAGAAAACTAAAAAAACCCAACAACAACAAAAAAAACTCATACATTGATAATCAAATCATCAATGGAACTTGAGAAGAAGAACCTCCAAAATTTTTCCTTTCTGAAGTGATTGTCTCTCTGCAAAAATCAATACTCTTGAGCAGCTTGTCTCTCTATGCTAATAGATTTCATCATCACAACGATAACTGCATACATTTTCTGAGTATATGGATTTATATATATATATATATATATATATATATATATAAACCAAAATATATATCAAATCCAAAATAAGACCAAGAAAGTCATTTCTCATGCCAATCTGGTCTGCCTAATGTGAACTCTAAACTTGGATTGTTACAACTAACATCTCCACACCTCTTTGCTTGATCGTTCGACCTTTGATCCTGGAAGTTCACTTCTATTAGTTTTTTTTGGTTTCATAATCACTTTCTTAGATTTTAAGAAAAGAACAAACAAATTTTTATACATTGTTATAAAAGAATTTAAAGAACCTGATCTTGAAGGCTGGATCTTTGATGATGAGAGATCATTGATGTTGATGAAGATCTCATTGCATCTATATCGCTTGAGCAGTTATTACTTAATGGCCATGTCTCTCTGTTATATGATTAAAAAAACAATTATATTCAAAAATAAGATAACAGATTAGTCATATTATAAAATCATATTCAAAAATTGTGTTGATGTTTTCATCATCCGGTTTCAAATGCATATTGTTGACAGAACAAACAAACAAAAATGATATTTGCCCATCAATTTGTTTTGCCTGAAATATAAAATATAGCTAACTAAATCAGTAACATGCATGGATAATATATAGTTTTTTTCTCAATCCAAAAAAAAAAGGAAAACTACTTGACACAATTTATATTAAAAAAATAGTCGGAAAAAATAATTTTTTTAATTGATAAACTAGAATATTTTTAGTCAGAAAATATCATTGTTGAATGTTACTATTTGATCCCACAATCTAGATGTAACACGTGTGAACACAACTCTTATATTCTGTATACAAGGAACTTATACATTTGCCCAAAAAGATGACCTAAACCAAATACTCTCTCTATATCATATTATTTGATGTTTTAGAATGTTATACACAAATTAAGGAACCTCATTAATAATATAAACTAGGGATTGTCCACTCGTTGCGTGGGTTTAAAAATTAATATGGTAAATATGCAATAATTTTTAGCTTACTGAATAATTATGATTAATTATTACAAAAATTTTATGTTTATAGTAATAATTATTTATGTTAGATGACTAAACATTTGTAGTAAATTGTTGAACATATACAATATTATATGGAAAAAAATAGATCATTCATAAAATTAAAGCATATAAGATATCTCATTTGACACAAATCCCTAACTTGTATGTTTTTATCAATATTCACCACGGTTTTCTAAAAAAAATGATTGATCGTCTTTTTTTCTTGCGTGAAACACATTTGTAAAACAAAAATTATTGATAAGGAAAATTGTAATGTGTTTTTAATACTATCAAGAAACATACATCATCTCAACAAAGATGTTAAATGCATCTTTGTATATTTTTATTACATAAATTTGATGTTTATAGTAATAATTATTTATGTTAGATGAATAAACATTTGTAGTAAATTGTTGAACATATAAAATGTTATATGGAAAAAACTAGATCATTCATAAAATTAAAGTATATAAGATATCTCATTTGACACAAATCCCTAACTTGTATGTCTTTATCAATATTCACCACGGTTTTCTAAAAAAATGATTGATCGTCTTTTTTTCTTGCGTGAAACACATTCGTAAAAAAAAAATTATTGATAAGGAAAATTATAATGTGCTTTTAATACTATTAACAAACATACATCATCTCAACAAAGATGTTGAATGCATCTTTGTATATTTTTATTAGAATCTTGAATCGTAGTAAGAGAATTATTAATGTTTTATTGTATTTTTGTCTCATTTTCTTTATTGTTTGTTGTAATTTTTTAATAATCAATATAATAAAATATGCAATAATTTCTACCTTCTAAAATAAGATATTACATAAATTTTGTGTTTATATAAATAATTATATAGGTTAGAAGACTAAACATTTGTAACAAATCTTTAGATATATAAAATAATTTTATTCATGAAAATAATTTGGTGTTAATTATTTAATTTACAATTAATATTACCATTACACTTTTATTTTAAAGAATCAATTCAAAAATCACAAAATTTAAGAGGCAAATCTCAAAAGGTATAAAATTATAAGGTTATAAATAAAAAAAATGACACGTATCATCTTTTCAGAGAGTGTTGGCTTTTGAAAACCTTAACATATTATATAGATATTTTGTGAAGCTTCACATAAAACAATCATTTATTGTTTACAAAAAAAAAAAAAATCAATCAATCACAAAAAATAATGCATAATTCAAATGGTCACAAAAGAATAAAAATATTAAATTTTTTGGAAACATCAACTAATATGATACGGAGGGAGTAATAATTAGAACATTGTACTTATAATTAAAGCATCAGCCGGAAACCCTATATCCTAAAACAATTACATGGCATTGTAACCAAAACCACTACTTTAATTGGTTCA
This sequence comes from Draba incana, assembly GCA_963576765.1. NCBI lineage: Eukaryota > Viridiplantae > Streptophyta > Magnoliopsida > Brassicales > Brassicaceae > Draba > Draba incana. The sequence goes on from OY755205.1 coordinate 11,977,896, forward strand.
CTCAAATTGAACGTATGACGGTAAATATCATCACAAAAACATGTATTTCCTAAATGAAAATAGATATATATGGGTTAAACCGTAGTAAAGAACTTGGTAAGAAGGAGGAGAAAGTTGGTGAGATAACCCTAGACCCTATCTGGAATTTCGTCAATCTCACTTATTAAATTGGGGAAAATGAAATTCATGTATATATATATATATATATATATATATATATATATATATATATATATATAGAGTATACGTATTGTGTGTGTGTGTGATACATACATGACACATGCATGTATAAGAAGAGAAATTGTAAATACGTAAACGTACCGTGAAGAGTTACTCCAACGAGGTTGTGTGGAAGGGAAGTCAATTTCTTGATGAAGAGAAGTATCATCAGATTGTGCCCTTTGATCTGTCGATGATTGATGATGAACTTCATTTCCATTTATAGCCATTTCTTCTTCTCCTGACCCATCTGAAATCAATTTTAACTTTTTATCAAGTTTCCTCTCAATTATTTTTACCCTTTAAGGGTTTGTGTTTCAAATTTAACAATTATTGTAAGCTTTTGGTAAAAAGACAACGTAGTGAAGAAATTGATTTTCTTTTAACGTTTTTCCTGATTTTGACTTGACCGCAATCTAACATATGCAAGCAAAAAATATTTTTGTGAAAACTTGGAAATTGTGCCAAATATTAAAGAAATTTTTTTTCCGTAAATAAAAATCCATATGAATATAAAAAAGTGATTTATTTCTTGTTTATGGTCAACATTAATTTGGATATATTGTTATACATATTAATCTTTTACTTGTTTTTCGTTTTTTACGAGGATGCCTATATTGGGGATGAATGTTTGGTTGGTTTGCTTTGAACATTGACCACTTATTAAATTTAGGGTTTCAATCAAAGAAGAGATAAAGCCTTGAGCTTGACCAATATCTTAGGGTATGTTCTTTAATTATCTTAGGGTAAAGAGAACAGTATAAATAGTGGAGCTAAATAGTAGAATCAAATAGTAATAACAATAGAAATAGTTTTACGTTAAAATACTACTACAAATATATATACAAATAGTTTTTTTAATAAAAAAAAATAAATAAATATATATATATATATATACAAATAGTACGTTAAAATATATACAAATAATTCAAGTTATAATTCAAAATATCTGTATACGTTAATCATGCACAGATTCAAATTATAATTCAAAAAAAATTGCTTACAAACAAGCATATTAATCAATAAACCTACCGTAACAATTATATTGGACTTCAATTCTAATTGGAAATTGTTGGCGAATCCTATAAGCTTTATTAATATTGACTTCTTTTACTATAAACGATGGCCATTTCTTTAGCATATATAAAGCTGGAAAAAGCTATGCTAGAGAAATGTGAATATGCATAACATCATATATATCACATATATTATATATAGTAAATGTATATATAAAGTCGGGTCCAATTGTTTGGAATAATATGTACCTGATGAAGCAGCAGGCTTGTTAGTGGTCTTAACAGTTCGATACATCTGCACAAAAATTTAAAAAGACATGAGAGCTCTAAAACTAAATAAAATAATCAAAGCATAAATCTGATTACAGATTACAGAAACACCAAAATAAAACGGACAAAAGATCCTCATAAAAAAAAAAAATCGTATCTATGATACAGATGACAAAACTGGCGACATATATGCAGACACATATGAACTTTATATAATTAAATAAATAATATAAACACACATTTGTGTGGTTTTCTGGGTTTGTCTTGGAACTGGTGTTGTATATATTTTTAATTATTTATTGGTAATTTTAAGACCACGAGGTTGATGTCTGAAAGAAGGTTGAGTAATTGAAAGATTGTATTATTATCATTGAGTAATGATGACTACTTTTGTCCCCTCTTCCTAATTTATTTTTAAAATAAGAATTGTACTCAAAATAAAATTCTATCATCTCAAAATTTTCAATGTTTAATAATTCTCTGAAAGGTTTCAGTCTCTTAAAGCTTATAACTACTCTCTCTCTTTAAATTCATTCAACTGCTTCAATTTTCTTGGCATTTGTGCATATCTCTTCAAAGGAAATGACTAGATTTAAAGCAAAGACAAAACAAGAAAATAAAAAACAAGACATTAGAATTGGATCACAAGCTTTAAAGACTTAACACTATTCATTGCTCTGATGATATATATGTACACAAAAATCTTGTTTCTTGATTCAGCTAACAATTTTCGTGCAAGGCAAAAGAAGAGGAGAGAGAGATACGGTGATGAAAACTATGAAATATCCCTAATTAGGAATCTTGATAGTTAAAGAACTAACTTAATTAGACTCATGAGAAAGGAAAGGAACGAATAAGAAGATGAAAGACAAAACAAAATTAACAAACAAAAAAAAAAGTTTGATTCTTTCATGTTTATATATAAACACAATAACACTTTTGGTGGTTTAAATAAATTCCAAGTATAGAGTGTTGATTTTACCTGCAAATGACTCTTCACATGAGCTAAAGTTAAGTCTTTTACATCCATGAGCTCAAGAACTGACTTTGGAGTTGCTCCTATAACCACAACACAAGAAAACATTCAAATTTTGAGAAAAAAAGGAAAGATCCTTAGAAGATACAAATGCAAGTGTATAAATGTATACTTTCATGGCCGCCTAGAAGCTCGACCGCGTGGACAAACCGAGCATGGAGGCTACTAGTCCACCGCATCCTTGGAGCTCTCATGCTCCTCTTTGTTGGCATCTTAGGCAAGAATCTTGATCTGATCATACCATGATGATGATGGTTATGATGATGAGAATCTGAAGATCCCACAACTCCATATTGATTATGATGATGATGATGCAAAGGAACACCTTTAAGCCTAGGGGAAGTTTGTAATGATCGGTAAGCATTGTTATAGGCTGAAGATGAGTTCAAGATTGAGATTTGATCCAAATCTCCTCCTCCTCCAAGAGAAGGCAAAGAAGAAGGTGAGGTTTGTTGGTGAAATGGGAACGAACGGTTGTGATAGACAGGGATGCCTCTAATCGGACGGTGGAGATTACTAATCTCAGATTCATCTATTCTTCCACCATTGTTGATGGGATTGTTGTAATGTTGCTGATGAAGAGGGTTAAGGTTTCTTCTATCAGGACAATGGAAGATTCTTGATGTTGGATTTAAACTAGGGTGGTTGTTATGATGAGATAAAGAGAGTTCGAAGTTTGATGATCTGTTGAAGAGATTGTTGGTGTTGTTGGCTTGGGATGATCTTTGAGAAGGTTCTTTAATGGAAGATTGATCATTGTGATGATGATGATGAATATCTGGGAGACTTATGTGGAGAGATAGATCAGGGAGAGTAGTAGTAGTTGTGTTTGATTTTGGTTTCTCTAGAAAAACTCCTTCCATGGACATAATTATAATCAAAACCTTAAAGAAAACCTCTCTTGCTACTGATGATGATGATGATGATGATGATGGTGGTGGTGATGATGATGATGATGATGATGATGATGATTGTGATGATGATGGGTGATGACTTTTTCTTTTGTTTTTTTCTTTCACTTGAGGGTTTGGTTCAGAATTTAAAATGATTTTCTCTAAGGAAAAAGATGGATTCTTTGGGAAAATTAAAGAAGTCAAAAGGATGTCTGAAAGATTTGGTTTTTTCTTTCTCTCTATATCTCAAAAAGAAAAGAGAAAGTGAGAGGGATGAAGTTAAAGAGGAGTTTTGATGAGGAATAAGAAGGAGAAGCTAGGAGAGAGAGAAGTTGAGTAATATTGATCTTGAAGAAACAAAAATGCTCAAAGTAAAACGGAGAGAGAGAGAGAGAGAGAGAGAGAGAGAGAGAGAGAGAGAGAGAGAGAGAGAGAGAGTATGTGTGTTGTGAAGCAAAGGCAAAAGAGAAAAAAGGAATAAAACTAAATCCAGGAAAATTAGAACAGGTAAGAGAGAGGGAGATATGAGTGTGTATATACATGTACGTATGTGTGTATGTATGAGATGTTCCTCGAGAGTATATCTTGGAAAACGATAGTTGAGAAAGGATAAAATTGTAATTCGGTAATACCCCCAATATATTGTATGCTTTCTTATTTTATTTTGGGATGCTTATTTTAATTTGTCCTTTCTCATCTTTCACCAAGTAAACCCATATAAATATTGACACAAAAAAATTATTTATTTATTTATTCTGCTAAGATTAATTGATTTTATTACAATACTTAATATCATTTATTGGTTATGTTATTTCTCATCTTTCACCAAGTAAACCCATATAAATATGGGTGAATTTGTGGAATAACACAAAAAAAAATTATAATCTAAAAACTAACTAATTGGGTAGAAAGAGATAGAGAGAAAAAAAGCTGAAAATTGGTTCGTTTTCAAATTATAATTTTTTTATGTGTTATCTTTGCTAATTTCCCTATAAATATTGACACAAAAAATAATTTATTTATTTATTCTGATAAGATTAATTGATTTTATTACAATATTTAATTTCATTTATTGGTTATGTTATATAATAGCTAAAGTGTATCTCAAACTAAAATTTCTACTATATTTATGTGGATTGTCGCATTCTTATCATTTAAAACATTTACAATTGGTAATTACAACAATACATCTAATAAATTTTGTTAACCAAATGATGGTAGTTTATTGGTAAAATATTTGGGATAAGAATAAATTTTCTTTTTCTGAATTTGATTTTTATTGGGAATATTTTCACTCCCACTTAGCTAGTCAAAATGTTGTAAACTTTAGAACAAATTAAAACACAATAAATGAATTATTCAACAAATTATATTCATTTTGAAGATATTGATAGAGTTATGGAATATTTTTGATTATCAGAAGAAACAAAAAAAAATGTTTTAATAAAAGAAGTTCAAATGTAAATAGACCATTTTGATACTTTAAAAAAAATGTATGATCACCCATGGTCGAAAAGATATATCCAATAAAAATCTTGTTTCAGTAATAAAATAAAATCTGTTGAACCTTCGACTTACTTTTTATTTTATATTTTTGTCAATTTTAAATGAAAATGTTTCTAGTCAAAATTTACATTTTCAAATCGTATTCAAGTCTTCAAACGATATTAGTATTGGAAAGAGTAAATCTAAATTAACACTTATCGTAAACCCAAAAATAGTAACTAAAAATCACTATTATGATCATAGATGATCATGAAGAATGTTAATTAAAAATGTTACAGAAGAGTACAAGAGGAGAGAGAATAAAGGGTCGCTCTCTTCTGTCCTATCTAATCTATAGTCAAAGCAAAAGCCAAACTTAAATAAATAAATAAAAACCAAGAAGAAAAAAACAAACCCAAAACATATTTATATAAAGAAATAAAAAAATTGAGTGCTTTGATTTTGGTACCCCGGAGACGACGGGATACATATGTTGAGAGAGAGAGAGAGAGAGAGAGAGGGAGAGACTGTTTTCTCTCTGACTTCTTTTCTTTTAATTTTCTCCCCCACTCACTTCACTCTTTCCTCACATCTTTTCATTTTTTATTTATTTAATATCTTATACGGTTTTGGAATCAAACAAATTCAAGTCTCGGACCGTAGATTGTTCAACTATACCTAAAGAGATAAATATACATTTAATATCAGTACGTTATTGAGTTTATGAATAGCCTGTATATATAGACTTTAATTTACCGAAAAATAGAATAGCTCGTATTTATTTAGTTCATATAGGTATGTAGACTATAAAATCAATTGGTTACTTATTTGACTGATTTATGAAGTCGATTTGAGCTAAATCAACATGATCTACCACTTTAAACATTTTTTTAACTAGTACATTTATTTAATTATTGTTTTACTTATGTATTTTTTTTTTGTATCTTCGACTTTTAATTATGTCGAGATATTTTATACATTCTCTTGTTTGTATTGTCTTATAAATGGTACATTTATATTTACATTCACAATTTTCTCAATATTTTTACCTATCTTTTTGTGTTCGCATATAATTTTACTAAATAATATCAAATTTATTCCATTATATGGAGCTTGTTAAATTTCTGCTACATTCACAAACTTCACTTTGATAAATTTTGTTATTTTTCCCACTTTTGATTGGAATATATATTTTGTTTGGGATTGTCCTCAAAGAATCCGTCCAAATGCTAGCACTTGATTTAGTATATGATAATTGTTGACCAAAAAAATATATACTTTGTGTTTTGCCTTACAAATGTAGGGAAAAAAGTATTGTCTTACAAAGTGTACCTTTCTCTTCAAATGACTATATACATGTCTGATACACATAGCTACATGCCTACATAGTTGCATACAATACAAGGCGCTCCGTATGTATACCATGTGACACAAAAACTACATCTATTATTGCAACCTATAAATAATTGAAAATATTCATATAGACCTCCGAAAATATTCAGCCACAAAGTATATTTTGTTTGTTTCCTTGAGTAAACATAAACAAGTAAACCATAAGAACCTAAAGATTTGCTTCTAATTCCCTTTTCATTCTCCCAAATATTCCTTCTACTTTTTAATATTTCTTTGAATTGTCTTCTAAGAAAGAATTAACAATTATCTCCTCACGTGACCATCAATATAACGGGTTAGATTGGTGAAAATCTTTATAATCTTTATTTCACTTTTTAATTTGTACCGTTTTAGATTGTACCAATCACGAAAATTTTATCAAAAGCTACCAACACTATTACACTAATCTTTATTTATACAGCTTTATCTCAAATTTTTATCTATACAATTTTGCACTATGCTATAAAGCTTACCACTCCAGTTTACCGCTCCAGATTTTAAAAAAGCTAGGTTACCAATCGGACCCAACATAATCCTTTCTTTAGGTTGACCATTACGACAAGTCATAAATGCATGCATAACACTAGTAATAAATTGTAAAATTCACCAAATTTAAAATGATTGAGATTTTTTTTTCGTTGATTAAGTATTATTTTTTCATATAAGAATATAAATGTAAATATGAATAATGAAACTTGTACAGTATGTTTGTAATTTTAGACGTTTTTCCGTAAGCTAAATATGATATTAAAGGTTCACATTTCAACCAAAAACATGAAATCACATTTCAAATCTTTAGCTGATATAAAATCAAATTCATTATTTCCCCCCTTCAAATCTTTAGCTGATATAAAATCAAATTCATTACAGTAATTCCTAATATCGTAGATTCCAAACCTAACAATTTATTTATTTTAAATTTCTGAACGAGCATTTGTCTCTTAACGAGCTACATTTATGCATAAGAAAAAGGTTCTTTAAAAACCCCTAAGCTCACCCAAAGGATTATCATTAATTAATCAATGACGATGTTTAAACATCCGCATATTAAGTGATCCATTAATTCCTATATTGGGAACTAAACCCTTTTTCTGTTTAGTTAATTAAAGGAACATTGAAACTAGAGAGCAACGAAGCTTGATTTTTGGCTTAGTTATTAACGTTATAAGGGATTCTGTGCCCCATTTATTTCACGAAGGACATAAGCTTTCCTTTTGCTCTTATGTTTTTCTCTTTGCTTTATAAAAATCTCAATGTGTAGAAAAATCCAAAAATATTCAATTTAGGCAGCGGATAAATAAGAACAATATTTCAAAAAAACTGAATGTTTCTCCTTACGGATTTTTTTTTGAATGGCTATGAGCCTAGGACAGTTAAAATAGTGCCGTAAAGGTAATTGTTAAGAAAGACATGTTAAACAAGTTGTCAAAGCAAGGAGTAATACTTATTCCATTTTAAAATATATTGTTCTATAGGTTTTTTTTAATAAAACACACTGGCTTTGAATGGTTATCTCATTTGGACGTATGTCCGTTTGCAACCGCCCCAATTATCAAACGGACGTTTGTATTTTTTTTTGAATAAAATATTTTATTTTTTATTTCTGAAAAATATAGGTATATACTTAACTTTAATATAAATATATAAAAATCAAACTAAAATTTTTAAATTTTTATTTTTATTTCTATTTTAAATAATATATAATATTTTCTATCAAAAATTATTTACTATTTAACCGCTCTTTTTAAACGGAGTGACCAATCTGACCAACTAAGTTATTATTACAATTTAATGTACTTTTAATTTAATTGAATATTATGTAGTCACTAATATTCTACTGTCTTTTTTTATGATCGGTTAACTATTTTTATATTATATGTTAAATGATACTCCTACTTAAAATAAATAGTTTATTAACATTTACGCTTTTCAAAATGGAGTATTATGCAAACGGTTTCTAGATAAATACAATTCTATGATCAAAACCTTAGAACTTTACAAAATGATTTAAACTTGTTGATATATCATGGTTTTTACCCTGTTTAAGCCATGATATAAGTCCTATATCTAGAGTCTTTTGGTGTTTTCTATTTGTTTTTAGAGTCTTTACAGGAACTAGACCGTTTGGAACATAAAAGATGTTTACTGGAAGTTTTGGAGCATTCGCGGAATAAAGTGGCGAAGATTGAAGCATGGAATCAAAATTTGAAGATGGTGTCGATCGACACCACTTCAGGGTGTCGATCGACAACCTGTCCAATCAAGCCAAAAAGCCTAATCGAAGAAGCTTGTTCGAAGCCCAAAAGTTCCAGATGTTTACTTTTATGTTTAGGACGGTTTAGGACCTTTATATATACGTTTTTACAGTCATTGTTTAGGCTTAAGCTTTATTTTACTTTGTCTTAGAACTTACTCTTAAGAGATATCTCTAATAAAGATGTTTTGTGCTTCATTGAACATGTCTGAGTAATTTCTCTGTTAGGTTTAGGGTTTTCAAGAGTTTTGATGAATTGCTAGATCTGATATGCTTGTTAGGATAATATCATTAGAGCTCTTCATCTTGACTTGTGTTTATTGCTGATTTTAGCGTCATGAACTAGAATCTGATCTTAGGTTAATTGATAGACACGACAGTGTTATTGATTGCTTGAACTAGTCTTTGATGAGCAGAATTTCTATTCGCAAAGACATTTGGTTTAGGGTTTTGTGAACAATTGAATTTGAACTTTAATGCTTGTTTAAATCAATCTGATTTCGCAACGACAGTTGGTTGTCTAGGGTTTAAGCATAGATAATATTCGCAGCGACAACTGGTTTGTTTTACATTCGTGTTCATGTTTAGGAACAGAGCTTTAATATTCCTATCAATTGATTTATCTGCAATTCTGATTCTCCTGAGATTTCCCTGAACCTAGCTTTTATCTTCGTTGTTTTAAAGCTTACTATCATCTATCTTGCTTTTATTACTTGCTGTTTCGTTATACTATATTTTGCCTAGCTTAGTCTGAATTTAATAATCTATTGTGTCCCTGATTTCCTGTGGATTCGATCCCTAAGTACTGCAACTGATCTCTTAATTTGAGAGAGTAGCTCAGGGTAAACTTGCCAAAATGGTTCTTCCAAAATAATAGGTCTTCGTGATCCTTCGAAGAAGTGGGAACTTCTTGACTCATTTCAAAATTGCTATGAGACATTGGAAACCAACATGGAGATTCCATTGATCATTCTGTCTTCCGTATAATTTCTATTTAGGCCATAAAGTCATATGCAATGAAGTTAAACGTTGGTATGCTCTGATTTTGCCAAACAAGTTTCTTTAAGAGATCAAGGACGAAATATTTGGTTGCGTTATAGTCTTTTGTAGCGGTTTAAGATTTGAATATGTACCACCAATGAACCAGTTGCCTCGCCTTCTCTAAGAGTTGCAAAGATAGCCTTACTTCGAGTTAGGATCGTGTTGCAATAAATTAAAGACAATCAAGAGTTCAAAGGAACACCTAGATGCGAGTTTCATTTTTGTGGGAAGACATACCATTCTAAATTCTTTTTTGGAGATGTGCATATGTGTTTGATAGCGTTCTTTGAAAGATAAAATACACCACATCAAAACGAAATACGTTCAAATGACAAAAGAAAGTAATTTAGTTTCTTGAGAAACTCAAATGTTTTATTGTGGCCAAATATATTGAACCATTCGTTTTTAATGGAGATAGTTTTAGTAAATAAAATATGTGTTTGGATGTTGATACCAATTAAGAGGAGAGATATTTTCAAACTGGCTCAAAACATCTAATACCATTTAGTAGAGATAAGAGAAACCCATCAAAGGAGACTATTAAATCATCAACGAAGCATAAATGGTTAATAAGTTTCAAAAAAAAAAAAAAAGCATAAATGGTTAACCTAAGCTAAAACCATTGCAGTTTTTACAATATCTAAGGGGTAGTCTTTATCTCAATGACGATAACAAACAAGATGAGTGATAAAGTATCACATTTTTGCAGTCCATTGATTTTTTGGGATGATGAATACGTTTTTGACGAATATTAAAAATATAATTGTCCATTCAGGAGTAACATTTTATGATGAATATGTTAATAGAAGGTAGAATCAAACTTTATTTATAATTTTCTAAAGCAACATTAAAAGCAAATATAAAACATATTAGTTTCCTACGAACAATAATACAAAAGTAGAGTAGATCACTTGTCTAAGAAGTTAAAACGAAATTCCTTGTATAAAAGGGTATATATGTGCCAAATATTTGTATTACGTATATATGGAACTAGGCCACAATGAATGGCAGGAAAATGGCTTAGCTTAACTTTCTTTAGAAAAACATCAATATTTTTATAATAGCAGGAACTCTATTATTTTCCTACCAAATTTGCCCACGTGTCTTCCATTCATTAGTTGCTAATTTTAGAGATAGAATTAATGTAGGCCCATCATATTGCATGTATGTCTTTATAAGTATATCTTTTTCCATATGCTTTTTGCTACGTGCATTTCGAATTAATTTAATGGTTTTGACTATTGTCAGTAGATTGGAATTTAACGAAGATATTTTTATTTTTATTAGCATCAACATTATAACAATTTTGTTTGGGATAAAATATAATTACCTATATTTTCTAATGCCTTCTTAGTGTTTTTAAGACATTGTATACATATATAAAAAAAAAAACAACTCATAATTACTTTGGTTATAAATATTGTACAATCGTATAATTGCTAATTTTTGTTTTTAACGTTGTTAAATGGCGAGATCATTAATTGGGGAATTGTTGAACATATGTTACAGATAAAAATTAAGACCAACGAAATTACATAGTCATTATATTGTTTTGTAGATTATTAGTCAGAGATAAATATGTGAATGCTCTTGTTAAGAATAAAATATAAATGAATAACAAGGTTGTCAAAAAAAAAGAAGCATAAATGTAATTACTAATTTACTAAATCCGAATAAATTGCACAGTCGATGGATCTATAAACGTGTGATAATCTGCATGGACACAAAACGTACGTCGGTGAGTGAGATCCAATATGACAAGTAATTAAACAATAATTAATGCTGTTTTATTTGAATTTATCCTGTTTATTTTAAAAAAATTAAATAAATTATCTCTGCACGCATTAAATGGATCCAACAGAACGTGAGGTTCCATGTTGTCTAAATTAATAATTTACACCTTTTTGGAATATATCGGAGAATGAAAGTCTCCGTTGATTCTACCAATCCGTTGACGTTCATATCTCTTTGTCACACATTCTTTTTTTTTTTTTTTAATCAGACTTTTTAGTAGAGGGATTACGTTTTGTATATAGAAATCGGCATCTTGTCTTAAATCAGATCAACTTAATTTGTAACTTTCCTTAATTAAGTAGATATGTAAGATTTACCTTTAATATAGGTTTGTTTGTTTGTTTGTAGAAGATAAGAATTTGTTGTTCGCAACAAACCAAATTGTTTTTGTCTTAAAATGGAGCCGTTATTTGCAGTTTTTTCTACAACCAGTCCGTGACTTGAATTTTAGAGAAATCAGGCATCACTAAGTCATTACAGTACCAGTCAGAGCTCAACATTTATTCGATTGAAGCTGGATTTGAACAAATATTAATATTACAGTACCTAAATCTATTAAGTCATTACAGTACCACCCATAATCAGAGCTCAGTTTAAAATATAGCATTCATCACACAAACTACATCCAAAAATTCCAAAGAAATATCTACTATATAAAAGAATACCAGCACTCTCCATGAGGTTAACACGTGACAAATTCTTTGGTTGATATAAGTCTTTTTTTTTTATGCAATCATTAGAATATTATTTTTGTATATTTGCATTTACTAGCCATTTCGTAAATTAATTGACGATTGATTATTCATCACAATATCTTCAAAACCGTTTCGAGACATCCACATTATAGTCTTCTCCTATTCCTCCTAACATCCCTTATAATTTGATTGAAGCTCCAAATCTGTGAAATGCAAGTTTTTTTGTGTGTGTGAAATGCTTCTCTTTGCAGGATTGTCTCTCTGGTACGCGAAGAAAAAGTTCACGGTTTTCTTCATTTTCTCGGTTCGTGATTTTTGTATCTTTTTTTATCTAAATGGTGAGCAGAAGGGTTGTAGAGAGAGATAGGCATGGTAGTAGAACAAAGTAATGGTCGCATTTATGTATTCAAAGAAAGCCCCAAAGTATCTTTATTATAGACTTTTACTCATATTGTTCAATCAAATTAGGCTCTTGTTCTTCCTATAAATTATACAAGTTATCATCTTTCTCTTCCCAACTTTGTCTCTAATTCACAAGTGATCAAATTAGGCTTCAAGCTAACTTCTTAATTTTCAATGGTGATAAAGTTTGCCTCATTAGCGCGGAAGGAATAATTCACCAAGGTAGAGTTATTGTTAAGTGTAGATGTAGCTTACTATAGAAGTTACTTACATGTGTTAAGGTAGAGTTTTTGTTAAGTTACTATAGAAGTTAAATTATGTATGCCTCATTAGCGCGGAAGGACCATGATATATCATGGTTTTTACCCTGTTTAAGCCATGATATAAGTCCATTATCTAGAGTCTTTGTTATGTTTTGTGTTGGTTTTAGAGTCTTTTCAGGTACAAGGACGATTGGAGCTTAAAAGATGTTTACTGGGAGTTTTGGAGCATTCGTGGCAAAATGCAAAGTTCGGAATGAAGATTTGAAGTCTGTGTCGAGCGACACCATCACTGAGCATCGCTCGACACTACGACTTGAGAAGCAGAAGAATCCGAGTTTGAAGTTGGTGTCGATCGACACCATCTATCAGTGTCGATCGACACCCTGCGCGACCAAGCCCAGATTTTAATCAGAAAAGTCCGTTCGAAGCCCGAAATTTCCAGATGTTTACTTTTAAGTTTCTAGCCGACTTTGTACCCCTATATATGTGTTTTCTAAGTCATTGTTTATACTTACATTTTATTTTACTTAACTCTTTGATTTATCTTTTAATAAAACCATGTTTTCATTATTCGATATGTCTGAGTAGTTTCCTTTGTTAGGTTTAGGGTTATTCGAAAGTGTTTGATAAATTGTTGATCTGATCTGATTGTTAGGATAATATCATTAGAATGTTCTTCATCTTGACTTGCTTTTATTGCTGATTTTAGCGTCATGAACTGAAATCTGATCTTAGGATAATTAATAGAAACGAGAGTTTGATTAATTTCCTGATCTAGTCTTTGATGAGCAAAATTCCTATTCGCAAAGGAATTTGGTTTAGGGTTTTGTGAACAATTGAACCTGAAATTAATGCTTGTTTAGATTCATAGGATTCGCAAAGGAATTTGGTTTTCTAGGATTTATTCATAGATAATATTCGCAGCGGAAGCTGGTTTGTTTTACTTTCGTGTTCATGTTCAAGAACTGTGCTTTAATAATCCTATCAATTGATTTATCTGCAATTTTGATTCACTGGAGATTTCCCTGTGCCTAGCGCTTTTCTCTAATTGATTTACAACAGTTTTTATTGCTTTGTTTTTGCATTCTTATAATCTTGCTTAGCATAATTCGAACTCATAAATCTATTATGTTTTCTGATTCCCTGTGGATTTCGATACCTAAAGTACTACATTGATCTCTTAATTTGAGAGAGTTAGCTCTAGGTTAATTTGGGCATATCAAATTTTGGCGCCGTTGCCGGGGAATCTAGACCATTAGATTTATTTTATTAGGATTTTGTCTAGGTTTTTTGTTTTTATTTTTGTTTTGCTAGTTTCTTTTTGTTTTGCGTTTCAGGTACATGCGAAACCGCAATACTTGGAGCAATCGACACGAGGAACTAGTTGGTTACAATCTCGAGGAACTTGCGCGTTTGGAACGCGAGAACAGAAGAACAGCTAGAATGGCTGCTCAAGAACGTATTATACTGATTCACTGGAGATTTCCCTGTGCCTAGCGCTTTTCTCTAATTGATTTACAACAGTTTTTATTGCTTTGTTTTTGCATTCTTATAATCTTGCTTAGCATAATTCGAACTCATAAATCTATTGTGTTTTCTGATTCCCTGTGGATTTCGATACCTAAAGTACTACATTGATCTCTTAATTTGAGAGAGTTAGCTCTAGGTTAATTTGAGCATATCAGACCACTACAAGAAAACATGCGAACTTCCGACGGAATTTTTTTTCCGTCGGAAATCCGTCAGCACATTCTGACGGAATTTCGACGACCTGCCGACCAAAATGAATCCGTCGGAAAAAATTAACGGAATACCGACGGCAATCCACACGGTCGGCATTCCGTCAGAAATCACCGACGAAAGACAGACGGCTACGATCTGTCGTTATATTCCGATAGATTACCGACGAAATTTGGACTTTCGGATGTCAGCAAAGTTTGATTGGTCAGCGTGTACAGACGTATTTCGGATGTCGGAATTAGTGACGGTATTCCGACGAAATTCCGACAGTTTCCGATGTCGGCAAAGTTTGAGTGGTTGCCATATCGTCTGCGGTGGACGATGGGATTGGTGGGGTGTTATGTCGGAGGTATTGACGGAATTCCGACGGATTCCCGACGGAAATCCATTCTACATAAGTTTGCAGAATTCTTCATTCCATCATAACAAAATATCAAGAAACAAAAAAAAATTATAAAGATGAGTTCATATTTTCGGGCATGGATTGACGAGCCAATGATGGATGTGGGCTCAGACTTATTAAGGAACGAGTACGCTCAAGGTATATGCGAGTTCATGAATTTACCCAGTAATGTCGATGCAGCCAAAAAAGGTCAGGATATCAAATGTCCTTGTTCTAATTGCTGTAATAGAATTAGTGTTGCGGTTCATAATGTTTGGACTCACTTATATAGATATGGTTTTAGACCGGGATATAAGGTTTGATTTTTACATGGAGAAAGCAATTATGAATATGGTAGTACTAGTAATAATGTACCTTATTTCGGGGATAGCGTAGGAGAACGTACAACGGAAGAAGATGTTGGTGTAGGTACGGTTCAGATGGTTAACGATGCGTACAGAGAGAATTTGCAGTTGGGTGTTTATGAGGGAGATAGGGTAGAAGAACCTAATTTAGAATCTCGAAGGTATTTTGATATGGTGGACGCATCGAACCAACTACTATACAGCGGTTGTAGGGAAGGTCATTCACCATTATCGTCTGCTACTAGGATGATGAACATAAAGACTGATCACAATTTGTCCGAAGAATGTGTTGATGCATTCGCCGAGTTCGTGAAAGATCTTTTGCTAGAAGATAATCTGGCCCCCCGATCATACTACGAGGTCCAAAAACTTGTTGCCGGTCTTGGTTTGCCCTACCAGGTTATAGATGTGTGCATCGAGAACTGTATGATATACTGGAGAGAAGACGAGAACCAAAATAAATGTAAATTTTGCCGCAAACCACGGTTTCAGGACACAAGTGGGAGGGTAAAGATTCCATTCAAACGGATGTGGTATTTACCCTTAACGGAGAGGTTGAAGAGGCTGTATGAATCAGACCGCACAACTAAGGCTATGAGATGGCATGCAAAGAATAGTCAAGATGGAGATATCACGCATCCTTCTGACGTGGAAACGTGGAAACACTTCCAATCCGTATATCCAGATTTTGCATATGAACGACGAAATGTATACCTCGGCCTATCCACCGATGGTTTCAACCCATTTGGAAAGCATGGAAGAAAATATTCATTGTGGCCGGTCATCGTAACACCTTACAATTTGCCTCCTTCTATGTGCATGCGGCGAGAGTTCCTGTTTCTCTCAATTCTAGTTCCCGGGCCAGATCATCCAAGACGGTCACTCGATGTATTCCTCCAACCATTGATCTATGAGTTGCAGATGTTGTGGGAGCATGGTGTTGAGGCATTTGATGTTTCAATCCACCAACATTTCAACATGCGTGCGGTTCTTATGTGGACCATAAGCGATT
Organism: Draba incana; assembly: GCA_963576765.1. Classification (NCBI taxonomy): domain Eukaryota; kingdom Viridiplantae; phylum Streptophyta; class Magnoliopsida; order Brassicales; family Brassicaceae; genus Draba; species Draba incana. The sequence continues at coordinate 11,994,155 of OY755205.1, forward strand.
TTCCGGCATACGGTATGTTATCTGGATGGACAACGCATGGAAGATTGGCATGTCCTTATTGCCAAGACAATACTTCAGCATTCCAATTGCAGCACGGAAGGAAGGCTTCGTGGTTTGATTGCCATAGGTGTTTTTTACAGGCAAATCATCCATATCGTCGTTCTAGAAGACATTTCAGGAAGAATGTACAAGTGTTACATGGTCCACCTCCTGAGATATATGGTCGCAGCATATTGGAACAATTACGAGATTTTGGTGCAGAGCGAACTCCTGAATGTGGGGGTAATGGCCATCACCCCGTCGACGGTTGTGGAGAATATCACAATTGGCACAAGAAGAGTATTTTTTGGGATTTGCCTTACTGGAAAGACCATCTACTGCGGCATAGTCTAGATGTCATACATGTTGAAAAGAATTTCTTTGACAACATCATGAACACCATCTTAAACATCCCATGAAAGACCAAAGACAACTGGAAGTCTAGATTGGACTTGCCATTGATTTGTTCGAGGCCATCTCTTCATGTTTCTAATGGTAGATTGCCGATGCTTGCATACCGGTTAGACGCTGGGCAGAAATAAGTATTTTTTGAATGGTTCAAAAAATTTGTAAAATTTCCAGACGGCTACGCATCTAATCTACGTAATTGCGTGGATTCGACGGAAGGGAAGTTTATAGGAATGAAGAGTCATGATTGTCATGTCGTGATGCAGTGGATTGATTGCTTGAACTAGTCTTTGATGAGCAGAATTTCTATTCGCAAAGACATTTGGTTTAGGGTTTTGTGAACAATTGAATTTGAACTTTAATGCTTGTTTAAATCAATCTGATTTCGCAACGACAGTTGGTTGTCTAGGGTTTAAGCATAGATAATATTCGCAGCGACAACTGGTTTGTTTTACATTCGTGTTCATGTTTAGGAACAGAGCTTTAATATTCCTATCAATTGATTTATCTGCAATTCTGATTCTCCTGAGATTTCCCTGAACCTAGCTTTTATCTTCGTTGTTTTAAAGCTTACTATCATCTATCTTGCTTTTATTACTTGCTGTTTCGTTATACTATATTTTGCCTAGCTTAGTCTGAATTTAATAATCTATTGTGTCCCTGATTTCCTGTGGATTCGATCCCTAAGTACTGCAACTGATCTCTTAATTTGAGAGAGTAGCTCAGGGTAAACTTGCCAAAATGGTTCTTCCAAAATAATAGGTCTTCGTGATCCTTCGAAGAAGTGGGAACTTCTTGACTCATTTCAAAATTGCTATGAGACATTGGAAACCAACATGGAGATTCCATTGATCATTCTGTCTTCCGTATAATTTCTATTTAGGCCATAAAGTCATATGCAATGAAGTTAAACGTTGGTATGCTCTGATTTTGCCAAACAAGTTTCTTTAAGAGATCAAGGACGAAATATTTGGTTGCGTTATAGTCTTTTGTAGCGGTTTAAGATTTGAATATGTACCACCAATGAACCAGTTGCCTCGCCTTCTCTAAGAGTTGCAAAGATAGCCTTACTTCGAGTTAGGATCGTGTTGCAATAAATTAAAGACAATCAAGAGTTCAAAGGAACACCTAGATGCGAGTTTCATTTTTGTGGGAAGACATACCATTCTAAATTCTTTTTTGGAGATGTGCATATGTGTTTGATAGCGTTCTTTGAAAGATAAAATACACCACATCAAAACGAAATACGTTCAAATGACAAAAGAAAGTAATTTAGTTTCTTGAGAAACTCAAATGTTTTATTGTGGCCAAATATATTGAACCATTCGTTTTTAATGGAGATAGTTTTAGTAAATAAAATATGTGTTTGGATGTTGATACCAATTAAGAGGAGAGATATTTTCAAACTGGCTCAAAACATCTAATACCATTTAGTAGAGATAAGAGAAACCCATCAAAGGAGACTATTAAATCATCAACGAAGCATAAATGGTTAATAAGTTTCAAAAAAAAAAAAAAAGCATAAATGGTTAACCTAAGCTAAAACCATTGCAGTTTTTACAATATCTAAGGGGTAGTCTTTATCTCAATGACGATAACAAACAAGATGAGTGATAAAGTATCACATTTTTGCAGTCCATTGATTTTTTGGGATGATGAATACGTTTTTGACGAATATTAAAAATATAATTGTCCATTCAGGAGTAACATTTTATGATGAATATGTTAATAGAAGGTAGAATCAAACTTTATTTATAATTTTCTAAAGCAACATTAAAAGCAAATATAAAACATATTAGTTTCCTACGAACAATAATACAAAAGTAGAGTAGATCACTTGTCTAAGAAGTTAAAACGAAATTCCTTGTATAAAAGGGTATATATGTGCCAAATATTTGTATTACGTATATATGGAACTAGGCCACAATGAATGGCAGGAAAATGGCTTAGCTTAACTTTCTTTAGAAAAACATCAATATTTTTATAATAGCAGGAACTCTATTATTTTCCTACCAAATTTGCCCACGTGTCTTCCATTCATTAGTTGCTAATTTTAGAGATAGAATTAATGTAGGCCCATCATATTGCATGTATGTCTTTATAAGTATATCTTTTTCCATATGCTTTTTGCTACGTGCATTTCGAATTAATTTAATGGTTTTGACTATTGTCAGTAGATTGGAATTTAACGAAGATATTTTTATTTTTATTAGCATCAACATTATAACAATTTTGTTTGGGATAAAATATAATTACCTATATTTTCTAATGCCTTCTTAGTGTTTTTAAGACATTGTATACATATATAAAAAAAAAAACAACTCATAATTACTTTGGTTATAAATATTGTACAATCGTATAATTGCTAATTTTTGTTTTTAACGTTGTTAAATGGCGAGATCATTAATTGGGGAATTGTTGAACATATGTTACAGATAAAAATTAAGACCAACGAAATTACATAGTCATTATATTGTTTTGTAGATTATTAGTCAGAGATAAATATGTGAATGCTCTTGTTAAGAATAAAATATAAATGAATAACAAGGTTGTCAAAAAAAAAGAAGCATAAATGTAATTACTAATTTACTAAATCCGAATAAATTGCACAGTCGATGGATCTATAAACGTGTGATAATCTGCATGGACACAAAACGTACGTCGGTGAGTGAGATCCAATATGACAAGTAATTAAACAATAATTAATGCTGTTTTATTTGAATTTATCCTGTTTATTTTAAAAAAATTAAATAAATTATCTCTGCACGCATTAAATGGATCCAACAGAACGTGAGGTTCCATGTTGTCTAAATTAATAATTTACACCTTTTTGGAATATATCGGAGAATGAAAGTCTCCGTTGATTCTACCAATCCGTTGACGTTCATATCTCTTTGTCACACATTCTTTTTTTTTTTTTTTAATCAGACTTTTTAGTAGAGGGATTACGTTTTGTATATAGAAATCGGCATCTTGTCTTAAATCAGATCAACTTAATTTGTAACTTTCCTTAATTAAGTAGATATGTAAGATTTACCTTTAATATAGGTTTGTTTGTTTGTTTGTAGAAGATAAGAATTTGTTGTTCGCAACAAACCAAATTGTTTTTGTCTTAAAATGGAGCCGTTATTTGCAGTTTTTTCTACAACCAGTCCGTGACTTGAATTTTAGAGAAATCAGGCATCACTAAGTCATTACAGTACCAGTCAGAGCTCAACATTTATTCGATTGAAGCTGGATTTGAACAAATATTAATATTACAGTACCTAAATCTATTAAGTCATTACAGTACCACCCATAATCAGAGCTCAGTTTAAAATATAGCATTCATCACACAAACTACATCCAAAAATTCCAAAGAAATATCTACTATATAAAAGAATACCAGCACTCTCCATGAGGTTAACACGTGACAAATTCTTTGGTTGATATAAGTCTTTTTTTTTTATGCAATCATTAGAATATTATTTTTGTATATTTGCATTTACTAGCCATTTCGTAAATTAATTGACGATTGATTATTCATCACAATATCTTCAAAACCGTTTCGAGACATCCACATTATAGTCTTCTCCTATTCCTCCTAACATCCCTTATAATTTGATTGAAGCTCCAAATCTGTGAAATGCAAGTTTTTTTGTGTGTGTGAAATGCTTCTCTTTGCAGGATTGTCTCTCTGGTACGCGAAGAAAAAGTTCACGGTTTTCTTCATTTTCTCGGTTCGTGATTTTTGTATCTTTTTTTATCTAAATGGTGAGCAGAAGGGTTGTAGAGAGAGATAGGCATGGTAGTAGAACAAAGTAATGGTCGCATTTATGTATTCAAAGAAAGCCCCAAAGTATCTTTATTATAGACTTTTACTCATATTGTTCAATCAAATTAGGCTCTTGTTCTTCCTATAAATTATACAAGTTATCATCTTTCTCTTCCCAACTTTGTCTCTAATTCACAAGTGATCAAATTAGGCTTCAAGCTAACTTCTTAATTTTCAATGGTGATAAAGTTTGCCTCATTAGCGCGGAAGGAATAATTCACCAAGGTAGAGTTATTGTTAAGTGTAGATGTAGCTTACTATAGAAGTTACTTACATGTGTTAAGGTAGAGTTTTTGTTAAGTTACTATAGAAGTTAAATTATGTATGCCTCATTAGCGCGGAAGGACCATGATATATCATGGTTTTTACCCTGTTTAAGCCATGATATAAGTCCATTATCTAGAGTCTTTGTTATGTTTTGTGTTGGTTTTAGAGTCTTTTCAGGTACAAGGACGATTGGAGCTTAAAAGATGTTTACTGGGAGTTTTGGAGCATTCGTGGCAAAATGCAAAGTTCGGAATGAAGATTTGAAGTCTGTGTCGAGCGACACCATCACTGAGCATCGCTCGACACTACGACTTGAGAAGCAGAAGAATCCGAGTTTGAAGTTGGTGTCGATCGACACCATCTATCAGTGTCGATCGACACCCTGCGCGACCAAGCCCAGATTTTAATCAGAAAAGTCCGTTCGAAGCCCGAAATTTCCAGATGTTTACTTTTAAGTTTCTAGCCGACTTTGTACCCCTATATATGTGTTTTCTAAGTCATTGTTTATACTTACATTTTATTTTACTTAACTCTTTGATTTATCTTTTAATAAAACCATGTTTTCATTATTCGATATGTCTGAGTAGTTTCCTTTGTTAGGTTTAGGGTTATTCGAAAGTGTTTGATAAATTGTTGATCTGATCTGATTGTTAGGATAATATCATTAGAATGTTCTTCATCTTGACTTGCTTTTATTGCTGATTTTAGCGTCATGAACTGAAATCTGATCTTAGGATAATTAATAGAAACGAGAGTTTGATTAATTTCCTGATCTAGTCTTTGATGAGCAAAATTCCTATTCGCAAAGGAATTTGGTTTAGGGTTTTGTGAACAATTGAACCTGAAATTAATGCTTGTTTAGATTCATAGGATTCGCAAAGGAATTTGGTTTTCTAGGATTTATTCATAGATAATATTCGCAGCGGAAGCTGGTTTGTTTTACTTTCGTGTTCATGTTCAAGAACTGTGCTTTAATAATCCTATCAATTGATTTATCTGCAATTTTGATTCACTGGAGATTTCCCTGTGCCTAGCGCTTTTCTCTAATTGATTTACAACAGTTTTTATTGCTTTGTTTTTGCATTCTTATAATCTTGCTTAGCATAATTCGAACTCATAAATCTATTATGTTTTCTGATTCCCTGTGGATTTCGATACCTAAAGTACTACATTGATCTCTTAATTTGAGAGAGTTAGCTCTAGGTTAATTTGGGCATATCAAATTTTGGCGCCGTTGCCGGGGAATCTAGACCATTAGATTTATTTTATTAGGATTTTGTCTAGGTTTTTTGTTTTTATTTTTGTTTTGCTAGTTTCTTTTTGTTTTGCGTTTCAGGTACATGCGAAACCGCAATACTTGGAGCAATCGACACGAGGAACTAGTTGGTTACAATCTCGAGGAACTTGCGCGTTTGGAACGCGAGAACAGAAGAACAGCTAGAATGGCTGCTCAAGAACGTATTATACTGATTCACTGGAGATTTCCCTGTGCCTAGCGCTTTTCTCTAATTGATTTACAACAGTTTTTATTGCTTTGTTTTTGCATTCTTATAATCTTGCTTAGCATAATTCGAACTCATAAATCTATTGTGTTTTCTGATTCCCTGTGGATTTCGATACCTAAAGTACTACATTGATCTCTTAATTTGAGAGAGTTAGCTCTAGGTTAATTTGAGCATATCAGACCACTACAAGAAAACATGCGAACTTCCGACGGAATTTTTTTTCCGTCGGAAATCCGTCAGCACATTCTGACGGAATTTCGACGACCTGCCGACCAAAATGAATCCGTCGGAAAAAATTAACGGAATACCGACGGCAATCCACACGGTCGGCATTCCGTCAGAAATCACCGACGAAAGACAGACGGCTACGATCTGTCGTTATATTCCGATAGATTACCGACGAAATTTGGACTTTCGGATGTCAGCAAAGTTTGATTGGTCAGCGTGTACAGACGTATTTCGGATGTCGGAATTAGTGACGGTATTCCGACGAAATTCCGACAGTTTCCGATGTCGGCAAAGTTTGAGTGGTTGCCATATCGTCTGCGGTGGACGATGGGATTGGTGGGGTGTTATGTCGGAGGTATTGACGGAATTCCGACGGATTCCCGACGGAAATCCATTCTACATAAGTTTGCAGAATTCTTCATTCCATCATAACAAAATATCAAGAAACAAAAAAAAATTATAAAGATGAGTTCATATTTTCGGGCATGGATTGACGAGCCAATGATGGATGTGGGCTCAGACTTATTAAGGAACGAGTACGCTCAAGGTATATGCGAGTTCATGAATTTACCCAGTAATGTCGATGCAGCCAAAAAAGGTCAGGATATCAAATGTCCTTGTTCTAATTGCTGTAATAGAATTAGTGTTGCGGTTCATAATGTTTGGACTCACTTATATAGATATGGTTTTAGACCGGGATATAAGGTTTGATTTTTACATGGAGAAAGCAATTATGAATATGGTAGTACTAGTAATAATGTACCTTATTTCGGGGATAGCGTAGGAGAACGTACAACGGAAGAAGATGTTGGTGTAGGTACGGTTCAGATGGTTAACGATGCGTACAGAGAGAATTTGCAGTTGGGTGTTTATGAGGGAGATAGGGTAGAAGAACCTAATTTAGAATCTCGAAGGTATTTTGATATGGTGGACGCATCGAACCAACTACTATACAGCGGTTGTAGGGAAGGTCATTCACCATTATCGTCTGCTACTAGGATGATGAACATAAAGACTGATCACAATTTGTCCGAAGAATGTGTTGATGCATTCGCCGAGTTCGTGAAAGATCTTTTGCTAGAAGATAATCTGGCCCCCCGATCATACTACGAGGTCCAAAAACTTGTTGCCGGTCTTGGTTTGCCCTACCAGGTTATAGATGTGTGCATCGAGAACTGTATGATATACTGGAGAGAAGACGAGAACCAAAATAAATGTAAATTTTGCCGCAAACCACGGTTTCAGGACACAAGTGGGAGGGTAAAGATTCCATTCAAACGGATGTGGTATTTACCCTTAACGGAGAGGTTGAAGAGGCTGTATGAATCAGACCGCACAACTAAGGCTATGAGATGGCATGCAAAGAATAGTCAAGATGGAGATATCACGCATCCTTCTGACGTGGAAACGTGGAAACACTTCCAATCCGTATATCCAGATTTTGCATATGAACGACGAAATGTATACCTCGGCCTATCCACCGATGGTTTCAACCCATTTGGAAAGCATGGAAGAAAATATTCATTGTGGCCGGTCATCGTAACACCTTACAATTTGCCTCCTTCTATGTGCATGCGGCGAGAGTTCCTGTTTCTCTCAATTCTAGTTCCCGGGCCAGATCATCCAAGACGGTCACTCGATGTATTCCTCCAACCATTGATCTATGAGTTGCAGATGTTGTGGGAGCATGGTGTTGAGGCATTTGATGTTTCAATCCACCAACATTTCAACATGCGTGCGGTTCTTATGTGGACCATAAGCGATTTTCCGGCATACGGTATGTTATCTGGATGGACAACGCATGGAAGATTGGCATGTCCTTATTGCCAAGACAATACTTCAGCATTCCAATTGCAGCACGGAAGGAAGGCTTCGTGGTTTGATTGCCATAGGTGTTTTTTACAGGCAAATCATCCATATCGTCGTTCTAGAAGACATTTCAGGAAGAATGTACAAGTGTTACATGGTCCACCTCCTGAGATATATGGTCGCAGCATATTGGAACAATTACGAGATTTTGGTGCAGAGCGAACTCCTGAATGTGGGGGTAATGGCCATCACCCCGTCGACGGTTGTGGAGAATATCACAATTGGCACAAGAAGAGTATTTTTTGGGATTTGCCTTACTGGAAAGACCATCTACTGCGGCATAGTCTAGATGTCATACATGTTGAAAAGAATTTCTTTGACAACATCATGAACACCATCTTAAACATCCCATGAAAGACCAAAGACAACTGGAAGTCTAGATTGGACTTGCCATTGATTTGTTCGAGGCCATCTCTTCATGTTTCTAATGGTAGATTGCCGATGCTTGCATACCGGTTAGACGCTGGGCAGAAATAAGTATTTTTTGAATGGTTCAAAAAATTTGTAAAATTTCCAGACGGCTACGCATCTAATCTACGTAATTGCGTGGATTCGACGGAAGGGAAGTTTATAGGAATGAAGAGTCATGATTGTCATGTCGTGATGCAGTGTCTTCTTCCATTTGTATTTGCATATCTTCTTCCAGAACCAATCCACTAAGCAATTGGAGGTATATTTCTTACTCCCATTAGTTTCTTCCTACCATAATATTACTATATTTGTACTAATTAACTTGTTTATTTTTCGTTTACAGGCGTTAGTGCATTCTTCCGAGATTTATGTTTAAGAACACTTACAGTCCACGGGATACGTAACTTAGAGTCCAATATCCCGGTTCTGCTTTGTAATCTTGAGAAGATATTTCCACCGTCTTTTTTTGACGTTATGGAACATCTTCCTATTCACCTCCCATGAGAAGCAGCCTTAGGAGGCCATGTTCAATACCGATGGATGTATCCGTTCGAGCGTTACATGTTCCACCTGAAGAAAAAGGTTAAAAATTTGAGCAAGGTTGAGGGATCTATTGTCGCACAAAGCCTAAACGAGGTAGTCTCACACTTTGCTGAATATTACTTTCCATCGCAAGTTCGTACTAAGGTGAGACGTCCTGCCCGACATGATGATAGAGGTGAGAAAGCAGTCTATGCCGTGGTTGTTCCTGGGTTGTTTGCCCAAGTTGGTCGAGCAAGTAGAAAAGGAAAGAAACACAAACTATCACCACAAGAGGTCACACATTTGCATACGTATATCCTCAGAAACAGTGACAAAATTTTGGAGTACGAAAGGTATATCAGTTATTATACTAAATTTATGGAATTATTTGCCTTCATCTACTAACGACTGTTCTGTTACAGGATCTACATATCTCTCGCACATGATTACCATTCTGATAAGACAGATGCCGAACTTGTTGTCTTGAAAGATGGAGAATTTCTGGGGTGGTTGAAATGTTATGTAAGTTTAATATAATTACTTACTCTTACTTTTCCAGGTTTTCACGTTCATATGTTACTGATATCTTACTTATATCATTTTTTGGGTTTCCGAAAGTTTAGCAAGTGGTCAGTCACTCCCGACATGGTTAGTAGAGTTTGTTCAGGGTTTACGCAGCACCGCGACTTCATATCCCAAGTTTTGCACTGGGGGATATTCGTTCAGAATCCGTAAGGAAGGACGTCAAAGGTCAACTTCGGACTATGGTTTTTCGGCGCAGTCAGGTGATACCATGTACTATGGGATTTTAAACGAAATCTTGGAAATCCACTATCCAGGAATGTTGGACTTGAGGTGCATTGTGTTTATGTGCGATTGGTATGATCCATCCAATGGTCGAGGGGTTTGAGTTGACCCCCTTGGTGTTATTTCCATAAATTCAAGCCGGAAGCTACAGTATTACGATCCATTTATCCTTGCGTCTCAAGTACACCAGGTATCAATATACTAATATGTTTAGCTACGTACTCATAGTTAAGGTTTCTTGTTCATGTATATTAACAATATCCACTAATTATTAATAGTTTTGCTACATTCCATATCCTCGAGTTGCCTACCGTACAGATCCGTGGATCACAGTAACTCCAATAAACCCGAGAGGAAAAATCTATGGAGTTCCAGAACATGATGCGCTACAACCATCGAGAAGTGTACAAATGTCACCTGTTGAGGAGATGGATAACATTGACTTTGTCGTTGATGTCACACATGTCGGGGATGATCTAGTGCATTCGGACGAAGAGGAAACACGTGGAGAATTTGACGACAATTCAGACTCCATCCCTAGTGAAGGTTCCTCCGGAGATTCAGAATAATAATTTGTGAATAAATGTTTGCTTATTCATGTTGTTCTCTCACATTTGTGTGTTTCCTATAATATTTTTCATTTCATTAATAAAACCGATTGTGGAAGACAATCTGAGTATTACAACAGACAAATAAAAAACAAATAAAGGAAGCTTAATCATTTCATCTGTGGACAAATCTTGTATATCATATTATTTAATACTATATATATAGTCATGTTCGATGACTAATTAACGATAAATATTGGTATTGCAACTCCAATAAAACATTACATTTAATGAAACATAAAATTTAAAACACATTCTTAAACATGTACATTAGAGACTTGCAGATTTTAAACACACAACGGTTATGGTACAAGTACATAATAAACTCCTCATTTTACAATCATATGTCGGTTTCCACTCCGAACTTACCATTTGTTAGAACCATTTAGTGATGTTCTTTCCCTTTTTTTTCTTTTGTGGAGAATCTACAAATCCGTCGCACAATTCGCTTTTTATTGCATCAACATCTACATTTATGTTTGGCTTGTTTGGGCTTTCGGCGAACTCGAAATCATAGTAATGATCCTTTGGTGGAGAATCTATAAATCCGTCGCACAATTCACTTTTGATTGCATCAACATCTAAATTTAAGTTTGGCTTTTCTGGGCTTTGGGCGAATTCATAACCATAGTACTGATCCTTACATACGTTTGAAGTACTTGCACCGTAAGTATCTGACTTTTCCATCAATTGACATGGTTGTTCGGCTTCGATAACCCGCTTATGATCAGGACATTGTGGCTGCCTATCGTAAATGTGGTGGATGTTTGGCGAGCACTGGCTGTCAGGCACTATTATTGATGTGGAATAGTCTTTATGGATTGGTGAGCACGTATCAAATTCCCACGAGTAAGTGGAAATCTCTTGAGTGAATTCGTCGCAATGAGATTCAATTTCCCAGGAGTATTTTGGAATATAAAAAAAATTAGCCTCCGATGTTGTTTTTGCGTCTTCATTAGGAGAGCTAGAAGACATTTTTTGTGTTATTGAGAGGTGTAGAAGATATACACTCCATCAGGTGTATTTATACTAGAAGTTATATGTATAAACCGTCGGTATTCCGTCTGTATTACCGACGGAATACCGACGGGATTCAGACTACACGATGTCGGCAAAGTTTGATTGGGCAGCTGTACTGACGGATTTCCGACGTAGCTATATCGTCGGAATTATGTAACGGATTTCCGACGGAATTCCGATGGTTTCCGATGGGATTGGTGGGGTGTTAATGTCGGAGTGGTTTGACGGTTTTCCGACGGATATCCGTTCTACATAAGTTTGCACATTTTCTCATTCCTTCATAAAAAAATTTCAACACAAAATCATAACACAGAAAAATTCAATTGCGTAATAGCAAACAAAGATCTATGGAATTACTATATGCAAAACCGAGCCCCCGGTCAAAACCCTTCAAACACAACTTTTGTTCCTTCAAGCCCTCCTTACGATAACTTAAATGTTACTGATGCTCAACCGACAATTTCACTCCATCCAACTCACCAATCCCAGAACCAAACGCCCGTAATACCGGGACCTGGCCAAGTCGTAAGGTGAGGCCTGTTTTGGAAAAGGTCTCATGATGCAAAGGTGTTGCGAGGTGAAAGTTCTCAGACACGCCCAACACAAGATTTTATTTGTGAGCTCATGAATGAGGCACCACAGGCCGACCATGATTTTAGTAGTCCTCGGTAGACTTCTACTATCGATTACATAATCCGTGAAGGTATATATATATATTTATCGCTTTTACTTTTACAATAATGATTGTAGCTGACAACTACTAAATCTACCATTCATACATGTAGGTTCTTATAACAGTAGGAGCACACCATTCTGGACCCAGGTTATAGAAATTCAATCCCCGCATTCACAATTTGTGAAAGTCAAAAAGGTTTACGTTTTTGACCTATTTTATTAACATTTAGACATACAATTTATCTGACAAGTATATTCTATTTCATTATCAGATTGTGGCTATGATCTCTAATTTGACCCTCAATGACCAGGGAGATCTGCTAGTAACCTTAAAAGATCCTTCAGGAAAAATCGAGGGAACCATGCACCATAACATCTTCAAAAATGACGAGTATAGACACACGACTGGTGTAGGTGCGGTGGTCATCCTGAAGAATGTTACCGTTTTGATAGGAACCCAAAGTACCTGAACATCACAGAGCGGAACATTGTTAAGGTAGATACACCATACGTTTATAATTTTTTTTTGAGAATGGTTAACTAAATTCTGTTTTCAAACAGATAATCGGTGGTAATTCGATGATTGTTGAATACCACCCAACGGAAGTATACACCATCGAGGAGGAAGATGAAAGAACTACTGGGTACGAATATGAAACAGTTCCAGACTCCGATGAAGAATAAATATCTAACTCGTCCATGATTAAGAATAATGTTATGATTACGTCTTTATGTTGCTTTTATGTTAAATAATTTCCTAGTATCTATTGTACGAGTTTATCAGGATAATGTTGTTATGTGTAATATTTACTATTTTGGTATTTAAATTCATATTGTATATACATATATGTATATTGTAAGATTTATGAAAACCAAGGCAACATAGATAGAACTTGTGGGATTCACGGGTTTGGCACTTCAATTGGCATGACGATTAAAGCCAATTTTGATTTGTGGATTTTTTTCTATATAGTTAAAAGTCACCAAATCAAAGTTGCCTTCAATCGTTCTGCCAATCGATGAGCCAGGCCCATAAAGCTTACAAGTTCTATCTATGTTATCTTGGATTTAATAAATATCTAACTCGTTCACATTGTCGACGGAATTTTATTTCTAGTATTTATTACCCCGGAAAAAATTAAATACATGTTATAAAATGCACCATCCGTCGGAATTCCGTCTTAATTTCCAACGGAATTCCGACAGATGTTTAATTTTATTACCAAATTATTTAATAAACAAATTATTTCGGCGTAAAAAATTAAAAATATGTAATAAAACTAAATATCCGTCGGAATTCCGTCTTAATTTCCGACGGAGTTCCGACGGATGGTGAATTTTATTACAAAGTTTATGATATAAAAAATATTTTTAGTCAGAAATATATAGTAAAAATAAACAATTTATTTTTTAAAAACAATATCCGTCGGAATTCCGTCAATATTCCCGACGGATTGCCGACGGAAACCCTAATTTGACTTGCCGCAAACAACTTCGTGATCATCGCCAAAGCGGGAAAAACCATCGGAATTTCCGTCGGAGGTTTAGGTTCCGTCAGAATTCCGTCGGCCACTCTATTAAATCCACAGTCTTCGTCTTCCCCGCAGACAGAACTGAGAAGTTTTTTTTTCTCAAAAATTCCTCCGTTTCGCCGCCGTTTATCCGCCTATTTGCTGCCGTTGTAGCCCATAATCCGACGTTTGTTGCTCAATTTTCACAATCATTCCCCCAAATCATAACCCAATGTAAGTTTTACATAATTTTTTAGAGTTGTTGCGAAATTGTTCTTGAAATTGTAGGTTAGTAAATTAGGATTGGTTAAATGTGGATTTACAAAGATTGTTGAACATGAATTTGTATGAGAATTTTAGTAAATTAGGAAGTAACAAATTTAGGAATTAAGCAATTTAGGGTTCATGAGGATGTTAGAAATTTATGAATTTAGGTTTTTTGATAATTTTAGTAATTTACCAGTTTAGGGATTTTTAGACAATTCTAATTTTATAAATATTTACAATTTTAAGAATTTGATTTTCATATGTTTTTGTGATTTTTAGGAATTTTTTAAAATTTAATGTATGATTAATATGTAAAATTTAAAATTTTGAAATATCCTATATAGAATATTTTAAGAAAATCATTTAAAATCCTTAAAATTTAAAACTTTTATAACATTAATAAAACAATTTAAACCTTTAAAATTTTAAAACTATTTAAAATTAATAAACTTTAAAACTTTAAATCCTTTAAATTTAAAAATTTTAAAATTTATAACTTTAACAATTTAAACCTTTAAATCCTTTAATTTAAAAACTTAACAATTTAAACCTTTAAATCGTGTAAATTTAAAAATTTAACAATTTAAACCTTTAAATCCTTCAAATTTCAAAATTTATTAACATTAATAAAAAAGTTCAAATTATAAATGTCAATTTCCCAACAAAACCTAAATCCATGAACTTCGGTTTCTGTATATACAATATACTTAAATTTCAAAATTCCAATTTCCCTAAAGCCCTAAGTCCATAAATCACAAAACCACATAATCCCAAATTCAATAAATTCATTTATTACAAAAATCTGAAATTCCTATCAATCCCTAAGTCCTTAAATCTCAAAAAAACCAAAAATCACAATCTCCGAAAACTAAATTCCTTAAATCTCAAAAAACCAAAAATCACAAATTCCCAATATCATTAAATCCAAAATCCTAAATTTCCAAATAACTAAATCCCAAAATCTCAAAATCCCAAATTCCTATAAATTCCAAATTCCATAAATCCTGAAATCTCAAAATCTTAGAATTTTGGTAATCGTAAGGACTATCCGCGATATCATCACTCTAGGACTTCCAGTACGGGAGTTCGGAGTGCGAGTCAGACGCATATCCCCGACAGTAATGTCGGATTAGAGACCCCACACATGTCTCAGCCCACGGGTACATCCGGCTCAGCTCCCACGGTCATGAGCATCGAGGAGTTTGTGTCGCAACCCGGACGTGATAGGTTGACTCGTCTAGATCCAGACACTCCACCTAACACGACCTGGTCAGTCTTATTTAAAAATATGTACTGGATTAAATTAATTTATTAAAATATTTAACTAAATATTATAATAGGTTCCAATACTCGGGAAACGGGATTACGAGTTCTATCAATGCAACTATCAATTGCTTGGTAACTAAACCGTATCCCACATACAGTGATATGCCAGTGGAGGACCGGGACACTTGGTTCCGGCATATTTTCTAATTTTAAAATATATTTCTTATATGACTCACATTTTAATTACTAATGCGGGAATGTGGTTTTTTCAGCAAGAATTTACGTGGAACCCACCGCTCACTCCGTTGGTCCGTAAGAAATTCGAGGAAAAGGCTGGGAGGAAGTACTCATTGAAGATGAACGAGTGGAAAGAGTCGTGGTACAAATACGGGAAGGTGCCTCGGGTTTTGAAACAAAAAAAACATTATGGGCTGGACTTTTTGCACATTGGGAACGGGAGGAAACTCGGGCGGCCTCGGAGAAAAACTCAAGTAACTGCAAGAGCAACCGGAAGGGGAAGGTACCGGCGACCCACAACCTCGGAGCAACGAGCAAGGCGTCAGTTGCTGATAAAATGTTAAATTTTTAAATAATTCATAATTTTTTTAATTCTCTAACGAAATTGTATATGTTAACAGTTTCACGAGACCGGTGTGTTTCCTTCGCATCTTGATTTGATCAAAGCTACGCACACCAACAAGAAGACCGGTGAAATTCAAGATCCGATTGCTCGTGAAATCGTGGAAAGCGTGGAGAGGCGGCAGGGGCAGTACCTCCAATCGCAACCGATCAAGGAAGGAACTCCGGCGCCCACCGAAGTTCCAGTCGAGAAGATCAACGAGTTTACCTACGAGGTTAGTAACCGTGTCACTTTTAAATAAATCCCAAATTAACTTTTAATACAACTAAGTTATAAGATTTAATTTCTTTTTTATCGTAGGTGACTCCCAAGACCAGAGGCCGTGTATACGGCCTCCCTGAAGATAGTTGCTCATCTTCGTCGGTTTGATATGGCGGTGGTAGCCGTTTGGTGGCAGAAAACCGAGAGCTGACCGAGCGGCTTAGGGCAGTGGAGGAAGCGAGAGAGAAAGATAAGGCGGAGGCTGACGACCAATTTCGAGCGTTGGAACAGAACATGAACGACTTCTTCAGTACCCGTAGGCCGGAATAGGCCTTTTGTAGTTTTAAAATTTAATGTAAAACTTTAAAATACTTTTAAAACAATTTTAATTTAATCAGTTTTTATTTTAAATTTATAATATATTTTTAAATGTTTTATTATATTTTATTTATTTTAAAATATTTAATTATTATTAATTTTTTTAAAAAAATTACGCAATCCTTCGGTTTCTTTGTCCGTCTGAATTCCGTCGGTGCCTTTGTCTGTCGGTATTCCGTTGGTGCCTTTGTCCGTCGGTATTCCGTCGGATTTACCTGTTCGTCGGAAATCCGTCGGAAGCCGCCGGATGTCCGAAACCGTCGGAATTTCGTTGCCTATTGTGCTTCCGACGATATATCGACCAAAGATCGACGGAATCCGGCTATCCGTTTTCCGTCGGGGTTCCGCCGCAACTGATCGACTGATTTTTGACAGATTTTAATTTCCGACGAGATAGAAACGATGGACCAAAACCGTCGGAAATGGGTCTTTTCCGACGGAATTCCAACGGTTTTGGTCCTCGGAATACCGCTTGTTTTCTTGTAGTGGACATAAATGTGTTTAATGCATGGTTTGTGATTCTTGACTATTTGATTTCGTTGTGTTCATGTTTGATGCAATATCTCTTGTATAGTTTTTGAGTCTGTGATTTTTATTATTATAACTGATGTAATGTGTTTTATGTTCAGGATGGTGTGGATATCAAAAATAAGAATTCACTTGTTGTAACAACACTTACATGACTAAATGTTTTCCATTCATTTTCCTATAACTAAACAAAAAACTCATGGATAACATCTGCAAAACTGGTATGCAATCAGATTTCCTAGTTTTCAGGGTTTCTGCGATGAGTGTCGATCGACACTGATCGACTCACCTTATTTCCTCGTGTTGGTTTATGTGTTGAGATGGAGTGTCGATCGACACCTGGTGGTTGTGTCGATCGACACCCTGTCGGAATTGTTATGTTTGTGATAAGTGTGTCGATCGACACTGTGGTGGTGTGTCGATCGACACAGATTTGCTTTGTACAGATTTTTGTTGAATGTTCTGATTATAGTAATTCGAACGTTGAGAATTATGGATTGTTTGTGTAGTAATTGGCATTGTTATCTTTATTATGTAACTGGTAGACGGATGAGTGCCTCACTGAGTACTTGTGATAATACTCACGAAACTCTTTTTCTTATGTGTTGCAGGTAAAGTTAAAGTGTGATCGTGGAATAATGGCTGGGACGAGGGGATGATTACGATCTCTAGATTATGTGACTATGTGTTGAATTCTAGAACCTGGTATTTAGGTTGCTAGATTATTTTAGAATTGATATTCTCGAATAAATGGTTTAGTGGTTCAATTACTGATGTTCATTTCCGCTGGTTTGGTTGTTATTGAATCAACCATTGCGAGTTAGTATTTATGGGAATGCTAATTCGGGTTAATTAATTAATAAAAAAAAGTTTGATTGTTTCAGAAGCGAAGGATCTACGACAACATAATGTCTCACATAACCCCACACCTCACATAACCCCACACCTCAGGACCGCTATTTCTCCCTCTGGTAACTCACTCTCCCCACTTCCTACTCCATTGCGTAATTTTCCGGTAAAGCTACATCTTCTTCCGAAGAAGCCGCATCTTCCTCCGACGAAACTACAATCTACTCCGACAAAGTCGCATCTTCTTTCGTCGAAGCTGCATCCTCCTTCGGCGAAGCCGCGTCTGCTTTCGATGAAGCTATATCATTCTTCGGTGAAGTCACGTTTTCCTCCAACAAAGCTGCATCCTCTTCCGGCGAAGTCTTATCTTCCTCCGTCCAAGTTGCATCCTCCTCCGGCGAAGTCACGTCTTTCTCCGACGAAGCTCTATACTCCTCTAGCGATCCTCCGACGATCTTAAGTATGTATTTGTGTAGTAAAAGTCAAAATACTAATTGATTTGATCTGACACATATCCTAAAGAAAAGCAATAGGTGATAGGGGTTATATCGGATTAATGAAAATTGCATAGTTTTTGATACATTGTTTAGTTACTTTGCCAATTTACCAATTATTCTTTGCTATGAGTCCCAATTTCTCTAATAAAAATCGAGGAAAATTGAGGAATATTTACGAGTGTGTATTTAGTGAAAATCTAATTTATTAAATATGGTGCAAAAACGCTTATGTGGCACCCTCACATTGATTTAGGGGTGGCTAATTATAATGCTAACCTTAATGAAATCCTACTAATTACTATCTCTTGCCATCGATTTTTCTTGACCAAAATTCCCCTGACCGTTTTTTTTTATTTGTTGGGTTTAGATTGATATTCTTTTTGGCCTAATTAGGCTAGCCCATAATTAGTTGTGGTTAAGTTACTAAAACTCTAAGTTTATTTTTTTTCTCCTTCAATATATTGGGGTTATATTAGGTTTTAATTGTGCATGACTATTTTTCCTCCGCCGTTTTTCTTTTTGTCGTCTCCTCCGCCGTTTTAGTTTCTCAAATATGTGTTTTTATTGTTTGGTTTTATAGTTGTGTGCCATAATTCTCTTTTTTTTTTTTCATGCATCATATGTTGTTTGAGCTTTAACTCTAATATGCTATTAAGATTGTAGGTTTCTTTGTTGCCATGTATGGGTTTTGTTGTTGTTCGGTTTCATTCTTGATCCCTATTATTTGTGGTTATAGCCAAATTTCATTCTTGATCCATATAGAGAATAGGTGGGGGAGCTTTGTCAGCAAAGCTTGAAAAGATTTTAAAACGTCACCATGTCTTTCATGAAGAGAGAGACAAAGAGCCAAAGAAGAATAAGATGGTAAACCCTAGATTGCGTTTTTGTATCGAATCTGTGAGGGTAAACCCTAGATTGCGCTTTTGTACCGAATCCGTTGAAAATAACAAAACTTTCTGGATTTCTTTTTTTTTTAATTTGAATATCTTATTTTCTTTTGGTTATGGGTTTTCAAATCTGATTTTTAGTGATATCTTATTATGTTTTAATGTATCTATTTTTTATTTTTTTAAGAAGAAAGAACTTCTCTATAGTTCTTTCACTACAAGAAAACAGCGAGAAACTGACGGAAATATCCGTCGGAAATCTGTAGGAAATGGCATTTTCCGACAGATTTCCGACGGATATATCCGTCCGTTCTAGATTGTCGGAAATGATAATTCTGTCGGAAATCCGTCACAAATTCCGACAGATTTCCGACAGGTGTATTTCTGACTGCGTTCCGACAGGTTTATTTCCGACTGAGTTCCGACAGTGTATTTCCGACAGATTTCCGACTGATTCGTAGAAATTAGTAAAAATAAAAATAAATTTAATTATTATTAATTTAATATAAATTTGTAATTTAAAATTTTAAATTATATAAATTGAAATAAAAATATTTAATTTAAAATAAAAAGTTAAATTGTATTACAAAACGATTGAAACAATTTAAATCTAAGCGGTGGGCGGCGGCGGCGGCGGCCGCGGAAGCAAACCCGAGGAAACTAACTGCGCCAGCATCTGTTGCATCGCCTCCCGGTCCTTCTTCGCCTGTTCCCGGTCCGCCGCAGCTTCATCTTGTATCTTCAGGACCGTCGTCTTCAAACTTTCAATTTCGGCCTCCTTTTCCTTCATCTGGGCTCTCAGCTCGGATGACTCGCTGTTGTAACAAGAAGACCCCGATGATGCTGCATCGTCGGGAATACCATAAATCCGCCCTTTGCTCTGCGGAGCAACCTGGAGAAGAAATTTCAATTAATGAAAAAGACTTGATAAGTATTTTAAATTTTACATACCTTTAAGACGAATTGGTTGATGATCTCGTCCGGGGCTTCGGTGAGGGGAGGGGTTCCTTCCGTTTGTGGCTGAGACAGAATATAGTCTTCTTCCATTATTTGGACGGCATGCTGAATCTCCCGAGCTACCGGATCCTGGACGACACCATCCTTGTTGGTGTGTGCTGCTACCAGAAGTTCAACGTAGTTGGGGTCCCGACCCAACTCCTTAGCCTGCAGTTGTTAGATATTTATTTCATATAAATGTATAAAACTAAAAAAAAATTAATAAAAATCAAAGAATGGCATAAAAAACATACCATATCTCTAGCCTTTGTCTTCTTGCTGGTAGCTCCGAGGTTGTGGGTGGCTTTACCCTTGCCCTTGCGGTCGCTGTTCCGGTTGCTAGAGTGATATGAAGAAATCGCCTTGGTCTCTTGTAGTTGCCAATAGGCGATGAACCCGTTCCACAATTCCGGCTTCTCAACCATCTCCTTTGGCACCTCACCGTGTAGCCACTTATCCTTCCACTCGAACACCTTGTGCGAGTAGTGCCTTCCTGCGTATGAGTCGAAGTCCCTCCTGACCGTTGCGGTCAAGTGTGGGTCCCACTTAAATTCTTGCTGAAAAAAGAAAAATTAAATTAAAAAAATAATACTTTAAATGAAAGTAAAAATTGTGAAAACAGATGACTTACCGCAAATGTGCGAAACCACAATTCTTGATCCTCCGGTGGCATTTTGCCGTACGTTGGATACGGAAAGCGGAGCAAAGAACATTCCATCTTGTTGAGGGACTTCGAAATCCCGCTTCGAGAATCATCAAACCTAAGAAAAAAAAAATTAACAATATAATTACATTAGTGACAATTAAATTAAATTAGTAAAAAAAAGAAAAAATGTAACAAAACTTACCATGTGTCTCTACCGATCTGGTCTGGATGGAGCGTAGGTATCCGCCCTCGTCCAGGAAGACCCACGAAGTCCTCGACGCTAATCTGGGACGGTAGTGTGGCGGCTGGTGGTATCTCCGGCGTCTGTACAGGTGTAGACGACGGTGATGGTGCAGACGTCGTAGCCGCATCAGGTCTACTCTGACGACGACGACGACGTTCGCCGCTGGCCCCGCCGCTAGATGCTCGGAAACCACTATAATCCCTATATTTATATATAGATTTTAGGGATATAGATTTTAAATTTTAAAATTTTTAAAGTTTTAATTTTTTAATTTTTTAAAAATGTAAGAGATTTATGTGTTTTTTTAAAAAAAATTAATAAAGAATTGTAACCATTTTTAAATTATAGAATTTTGTAGATAAATCATATTATAAATTTTTATAAATCCTTTAAAATGCTATTTTTAAATTATAGAATTGTTATTTTTAAATTATAAAATTGCTATTTTTAAATTATAGAATTGCTATTTTTAAATTATATAATTGCTAATTTTAAATTATAGAATTGCTATTTTTAAATTATAGAATTGCTATTTAAAAATTTTTAAATTATAGAATTGAGATTTTTAAATTCTTAAAAATCAAATTTTTTATAAATTTGATTAAATCAGTTTATAAAATTGTATAAATCCTTTAAAATGCTAACAATTTCTTATAAATCCTTAAAATGCAAACTATTATTTATAAATCCTTAAAAATGTTAATCCTAATTCATAAATTTTTCAACATTACCAAATTTTTTTTTATAAATCCTTAAATTTTTTATAATTCCAAGTGTTTATTATAAATCCTAAATTTTTGAACATTACCAAATTCACAATTCAATTCACAAAATCAATTCACAAATCAATTCTCTACAGATTTCCGACAGAAAAACAGATTTTTTTAAAAAAAAATTAGAAAACAATGCATATGAAACCTTTTTATAATACAAACATATAATGTAACTACTCTGAGTTCGATTATGATCCTTCCGAAGGAATTGTGTCTTCGTCTTCATCAAATTCTCCAACTTCTTCTTCTGATTCTCCAACTTCTTCTTCTGATTCTCCAACTTCTTCTTCTGATTCTGAGTGTACTATATTATCACCAAATTCTGTGAAATCAACAAAAAGGTCCACTGCGGAAGAAATTGGAACTGGATCCATCGGAGTAATACTAGTTGGTTGCATAGCATCGTGCTCAGCAACTCCATATAGTCGCCCTCTTGGATTAATTGGAGTCACTGTAATCCAAGGATCTCTTCGATGTGTTACCCTAGGGTAAGAAATATAGCATACCTGAAACAAACATATTTAGTTTAGGCAATTGCAAAATCATTATTTATCAATAACGCACGTATTATAAAATTTTAAAATCAAACCTGGTCTGCCTGTGATGCTAGGATGAATGGGTCATACTTTTGCAGTCTCTTAGAAGAATTTACTGAAGTGACGCCAAATTGGCTCACCTGAACACCTTGTGGATGATTTGGATCATACCACTCACACAAGAAAACAATGCACCTCATGCCCAACAATCCTGGATAGCGTACTTGCAATATTTCTTTGAGAATCCCGTAGTAGACTACATCACCACATGTAGCTGAAATACCGTAATTTGCAGTTGCCCTCGACCTTTCTTCATGAATCCTAAATGCAAATCCCCTAGTGCAATATTTCCCGTATGAAGTTGCTTCGAAGCTTGGGCCAGAAACTATCTCTTGTAACCATGTTGGAAACCTTTCTCCATTCTTCATTCCTTCAGAAACCTGATATAATAATTTACACAAATTAAGTATTAATTAATGCACTAATTTTAAGATATATAAGCGTTTTTTTAAAAACTTACGTAATATTGCAGCCAATTTGCAAACTCGGTGTCCTTAGTTTCTCCAAGTTCGTCTTCTGTCATATTCGGATAATAGTGACGTATTGATGCAATGTAAATCCTGAAAGCAAACAACAATATATAACATATGAAACCTATATATTACTTAGGTATATAAAAAAAAGAAGTATTTAAATAATTTCTGTTTTTACCTTTCGTACTCCGCCATCTCCTCACAATTCGTTAGGATATACATATGTAAGTGACTCCACTCATCTTGTGATAGGAAGCGTTTCTTCCTTCTCTCAGTCACTCGGCCAACTTGCGAAAACAACTGAGGGACCAGCGTGTGATACATGACTCTCTCACCTCTATCATCATGACGAGCAGGACGTCTACTCTTCGTACGAACTTCCCGTGGAAGGTAAGATTGCGCAAACTGTGATGCTTCTTCATTGATACTCTGTGCGACAATAGAACCTTCAACTCTCGCCAAATTTTTGACCTTCTTCTTTAGATGGAACATGTACCGCTCAAAAGGATACATCCAACGAAATTGAACGGGACCACCTAGTTCGGCTTCGCGGGGGAGGTGTAGGGGAAGATGTTCCATAACATCAAAAAAAGACGGCGGAAAGATCTTTTCAAGATTGCAAAGGATCACTGGTATATTGGCATCTAATTTGCGGATCCCCTCAACTGTAAGTGTCCTCGTGCATAAATCCCTAAAGAAAGCACCAACAGCTGCAATAGCTTCGTGGACTGTTTGAGGAAGGAGATGGGTAAAAGCAAATGGAAGAAGCCTCTGCATCACTACATGACAATCATGACTCTTCATTCCCATAAACTTTAGGTTTTGCGAGTCTACGCAATTACCCAGATTAGCTGCATATCCATCAGTGAATTTAACTTCGTCTTTAATCCACCGGAAAAACGCTCTGACCTTTTCTTTTTGCAATCAGTACGGAGGAAAAGGATATGTGCCATCGGGAAGACGTTCAAGATAATCACGGTTGCAAATCATTGAAACATCCATCCTAGACTTCACATTGTCTTTTGTCTTTCCCGGGACGTTTAACACCGTATTCATGATGTTGTCAAAGAAATTCTTTTCAACATGCATCACATCGAGGTTGTGCCTTAATAAATGATCCTTCCAATACGGCAAATCCCAAAATATACTCTTCTTGTGCCAGTTATGAGCTTCCCCTACACCACAAAGAGGTTCATGCCCATTACCCCCACAATCAGGAGTCCTATCAGCACCAAAATCTCTCAACTGCTCCAATATAGTACGACCGTCTATCTCATCAATTGGAGCATCAACCACTTGGTTATTTTTCTTAAATAATCTTTTAGACCGACGATAGGGGTGGCCGTCCGGTAGAAACCTTCTATGGCAATCAAACCAACATGGCTTTCTTCCATTCCTCAATTGGAAAGCGTCAGTGTCGTCATGGCAAAACGGGCACGATAATCTTCCATGAGTAGTTCATCCAGATAGCATACCGTATGCTGGGAAATCGCTAATAGTCCACATAAGGACTGCACGCATATGGAAATTCTCCCGCCGTGAAACATCAAACGCTTCGACACCGTGACTCCATAGCATTTGTAACTCATAAATCAATGGCTGGAGGAATACATCAAGTGATCTCTTCGGATGCTCAGGGCCGGGAATTAGAAGGGAGAGGAATAAAAACTCTCGACGCATGCACACACCAGGGGGCAAATTGTACGGTGTTAGGATTACGGGCCACAAAGAATACTGCCTTCCATGCTTCCCAAATGGGTTGAAACCATCCGTACTTAACCCGAGGTACACATTTCTTGGCTCGTATGCAAAATCCGGATTCAACATTTGAAAATGTTTCCACGCTTTTGCATCTGAAGGATGTGTAATCTCTCCATCTTGACGATGCTCTGCATGCCATCTCATTTCTTCTGCCGTTCGCGCAGATTGATATAACCTCTTTAACCTTGCTGTCAATGGTAAGTACCACATACGTTTATATGGAATTGGAACTCTGCCACCAGTATCCTGATACCGTGGTTTACAACAAAATCTACATCTTCTCCGGTCTTCGTCTTCTCTCCAATATAGCATACAATTGTCGATGCATACATCTATCACCTGATACGGCATACCAAGACCAGCTACGAGTTTCTGTACCTCGTAGTATGATGCAGGTGCCTGATTATCTTCAGGCAAAATATCCCTCACAAAATCTGCTATCGCATCAACACACTCTTCCGCCAAATTGAAGTCCGTCTTAAGGGTCATCAGTCTACTAGCAGTTGATAAAGGTGAATGTCCGTCTCTACACCCATGATATAATGGCTGCTTCCCTGCGTCTAACATTTCCAAAAATCTTCTAGCTTCTTCATTTGGTTCTTCTACTCTATCCTCCCCTATTACGATCGATGGCAAATTCTCTCTAAACGCATCATGAACCATCTCAGCGGTACCTACACCAAAATCTACTTCCGTTCTATGTTCGCCTAAGCTATCCGTTCTATGTTCGCCTAAGCTATCCGCAACATATGGTGCACTGCTACTACTACCACCATCATAATTAGTTTCTCCATGATAAAACCAAATTTTGTATCCCGGCATAAAACCATCCCTATACAAGTGATGCCAAACTTGTTCTACCTTAAAATTACGCGAATTGCAACAATTTAAACATGGACATTTTATTACCTTTCGATTCCCGACAACCTCCATGAACTCGCATATACCTCGTGCATAATTTTGATTTAATGCTTTCGACTCCGGATCATACATCTCTTCATCCATCCACGATCTATAATATCTAGAAGATGACATCTCACTCTCTTAACGATTTTTTCTAACAAATGTTTGATTGGAAGTTGTTGTTGTTGTGAGTGAATGAAGATGTGTGGAATCATATATATAAAAACGCTGACCGTAGGAAATCTGTCGGAAAGACAACGGATATAATAACGGCTATAATAACGGCTATTTTTCCGACAGATTTCCTACAGACATTTGAGTGTCTGTAGGAAATCTGTCGGAAATTGTTAACGGCAATTTATTTCCGACAGATTTCCGACAAACCGCCGGCATCTCCTCCGGCGTCGACGTCGGCTAGTTACACCGTCCGACATTCCGAGCGATTTCCGACGGTTTTATTGTCTGTCGGAAATAATTTCGACAGATTTCCGACAGAAGTGAAAAATTTTAGTTCCGTTGGTAAGCAGTCGATAATCTGTCGGAAATTTCCGACAGAATTAAAGTCTGTCGGAAATGCTGTCGGATTTGCAGCTGTTTTCTTGTAGTGTTTGATCATCTTATTTTTCCAGGTTTATCGTATTAAATTTTGTGATTGTATATATGTTAGTTTTCTTACAAGTACAATTTTTAATTATTTCTATATATATTCTTTTGACAGGTTCTTTGTATGTATTGTATTCTCATATAATATTAGAAACGATTGTTAATGAATTTTGTTGTTTTTGTTTTCTATGCAGATTCGTCATGTTACATACGCATATTTTATGTTACTATGATTCGATTGTCTCTCCGACTTTCTCTTTTCTTATTTCTAATTAGCCTTGCAAGTTTAAAGTAATTCCTATATAGGTAATGATGTAAGTGAATGACTCATTTAGTTGGTGCAATTGGTGTGGTGATCTTCCGTAGGTACACTGGTGATCTTTGTGTGGCTCTCCACCAGAGAATAACTTAACCACCAGGTAAATCTATTATTTCATGTGATAAGCCAAAGTTTCCCAGTGAGTTCTTAATCTCTTTTGCATCATCTGCAATTTCCAAGAACTTATGAAACAATAGTTTGTCGATATATATGTGCCGTGTTATTATCAATATATCATTTTTATTCGGTCTTTTCTCTTTAACTCTAAAGATGTGTGTTATTATTATACTTGTGGTTTGTTTTGTCGCCTTTTGATATATTTCTCCTTTCTCACCAGGTTTCATGTTTGCTATCGAGGTGTGAGGTATGATCGCCACATATCCCAGAACCACAAAACACTAATCACGGTGCACAAACGCTATTTGTTTTTTTTAAACGTGTTGTGTTATTTTTATTGTTACTTTTAGGATGGAATCTTAAACAAAATAGGCGAGAAGAGGAAAAGAGATCACAAGGTAAAAATCATTGTAGTGCTCGCATGATTGATGCTTAGATTTTTAGTTGTTATCATCCTGTATTGTAGAAACACAAAAAGAGACTCATCTATTTTAGAAGTTCATTGATTTATTCAGGGTATAAGTTTTTAAGAACTTTGAGTTTTATAAACAAAACAACTAATGTGTTGCCTTCGTTAGTGTTCAATATTTCATAGCTAGGTAAAATATTTAAAATACATTGTATAATATGATTGGAATTGAAAATTAAATATCTTTATTATATTCCAAGGCACAAGTTGTTGGATGGAAAACCGCACAATCTTTTTGGAAGGATCTTATATCTTCTAGGTTACAAACGTTGGTAACACATCTTCGTTAGTTGTTTTAGATCCAGAGTTGCTCTTTAGTAATGACTTTCGGCCATAAACAAACACTATATGAATATGATGAAGAAGGCAAAGAAAAACGAAACGTCATAGTCGTGCCATCTCGCACTCATCAATGCCTCCGTGATTACCACGACTTCCATTGGTAAAACATCGATTATTATTTCTTCTTTGTTTTTGATTGATCCATTGAAGAACTATTATTTATTATTAGAGTTTGAGGAATCAAGTAGAAGCTTATCGATCAAGTTATTCTTTGAAATGACATGATGCGGAGGAATTCTTATTGCTTATAGAGGAAAGGCCGTGCGAATGAATTCCTTGAATCATTTACATCTAGCCTATGCATTTTATGTAAAACATCAAATGTGGATATTTTTTTTTTGTTGGTGCTAGAGTTTAGCATCCCTAATCAAAAAAATTAATGGCATAAGATTTTTTAAAAAGACCTAATTTTACGTCTTTATATTCTGATTTAGCCTTCAATGCTAGAGTTTAGGGTTTATATATATATATATATATATAATTTTTTCAATGTTTTTTTTCTTTACGAGGGTTCAGGACCGCATGTTTGGGGTATACTAGCCCTTAATTTCTAACTTTTTATTATAATATTATTGAATAATTTTAAAGAAAATTGCGCTTTAGCTTACCTAATAGATATCTAATTCACTATTTAACATACAATAAATCAAAATTTAGTAACTAACAATATAAATTTTTGATTTTCCGTTTTGATCCTTATTATAATTGACAAAAATTGAGATCGATATAGTTAATTATGTTCGAAAATTATTATAGATAACTCTGATTCTAATAATAGTCATCTATGTTCGGAATGTATAATTGTGTATTCTCCGATGTGCGATTTGGAAAAAGGCTTTATGAGCATTGTGATCCGAACCAAAAGAGAAAAGATAAAAGATTTTTTTCATATCATAAAAGAGAGTATCGAGAGATGGAGGATAAATTTTTATTTTTTTGTAAATGGTTTTGATGCGGATGAGATTGTGATACCATATTAATTGATCAAAGAATTTATGGGTTCATTTGAGGCAATAAAATGGAACGGATTAAACTTTGGGAGTGTAAAAAGAAGAGTTAGGATCCACAAATTTTGCGACAAATAATACTTCCTCCGTTTGTTTTTAAATGATGTTTTAGGAGTTATTTTTTACTAAATGCATGTTACAAATAATATTTTACTAAATGCATGTTACCTTAATATATATGGTCATTAGCAATAATAAATCTTTGGTAATCATAATTATGTGGTTAACATTCCTAAATACTTATAAAGAAGTTCATCCCACGCTTGGCGTGAGTCTTTGCCTAGTTATTCAAAGTAGGGCAAAAGCAAAATTCATAGCTGCCTAATAAACCAGCTGTCGTCCTCTGTCTATATGTATGTTGAATATTAATTGAACTTTTTGTAATGGACCCCCATGTTTCTTGCATTCTGTTACCATTATGGAAATATTGTCCTACACATTCGAGAAAAAAAAAAATTGGACTAAAAACAATTATTTGCATATTTTTCTTATTGTGAGAGGGAAAGGGATGTTGGTTAAAGAATGTAAAAGAATAAATCGACCCCATTGGAGCGTCTTGGAAAAGTTGTTTCTTGACTGTTATCTCAAATTTTAGTAAACATACTAATTTTTTAGTATTGGTTATTTTCTTTGCTATAATAAACAAATTTTTAATATATAAATTTAGAAAAAGAATCTCAATTTATCATTCGGAGAATTACAAACATCCCATATTTGAAAATATTTTTTTTTCAAATACGTCATCCTTAAAAATTTATTACAAACATGCTACTTTTTATAAAAAAACAAAATCATTAATTTTTTTTCTCCCTTGCAATACCCAAATCCTAAACTTACCCCAAAAACTATCTTAAATATAAAATAGTTAACCCAAACATCAAAAATGTAAAAATTAAATTAAAAAAAAGATGACATTTTAGCAAAAAAAATTAAAGGCAAAACTGTAAAGTGGCATGCCAAAAATGGCATATCATAAAAATTCTCTATATTACTTATCTTATTATATAAAGGAGAGTTCTTATAATTGTAACTCACGAGATCGCGACATGTGTTAAGTAGTCGTTTAGATTGTGACACATGTCAATTATTTAAATATGTAAATTTTCCAATACCAAAATTGTTAGTTACTCAAAAATGAAGAAATTAAAATGAAAAATAAACAATATATAAAGGAGAGTTCTTATAATTGTAACTCACGAGATTGCGACATGTGTTAAGTAGTCGTTTAGATTGTGACACATGTCAATTATTTAAATATGTAAATTTTCTAATACCAAAATTGTTAGTTACTCAAAAAAGAAGAAATTAATATGGAAAATAAACAAGCATAAAATAAAGATAAAGAAAATTTGGTTAGTGGTATGTTTAGTTTACGAAATAGCATCAAAGAAGGATCGTCAAAACATGTACGAATGGTTTAGTTGTTATATCAAATTGTTTAATGATTTAAATCATACTTATATATATCAAGTATGTATACTTTAGTAATTTCCAAATTCTTCAAACTATATGAGTTATGAAACTATATTTTTCAAATTACATATGAACCTATAATTTGGAATATTACATTATATAAGTTTTTTTTTGTCAAAACATTACATTATCTAAGTTAGGATTTGAATTAAGAATATAGTATATAATAAGTTAAGGTTTAAATTAAGAATATGGTATGTTTTTCTCTAAAATATTTTAAGCCATAATTATTTACTATAAATCAATTAATCCTCGCATCGCGAAGGGTTTAAATCTAGTTGTATATAAAAATGATCATATGTATTCAATTTATTATTATTATTATTATCAATAAAGTATTTAGATATGATTGAGTATATTATTTGATGGTAGAACTTTTTTTTGTTTTTGCTAATGGATTGGAGAACTTGTTATAAACAATTTTGTGTAAAAAAGTAATAATCTATATATATAAAAAGAGCTCTTCTCTCTTCTCATGAAGCTACGTTATAATCCACATATATATTTAGTTATATTTTTAATTATATTTGTCTAATTTCACATTTAATACTTTGGTTGTAACATTATGAAAAGAATTTGAAAAGTCATTATTCATATTTTAATATATACATGAAACCTCAAAACGTATATGAATATAGTTTACTAAAATAATAACAAGTTTAATAAATTTGGTTATACTAATATATATCACACTATAAATATTTAATTAGATAAAGTTGTATTGCTTATATTATCAAATATCAAACAAGTCCTAAAACTAAATTCATAAACCAAAATATAAATTCATAAGTATTACATCAAATAAAGAGAAAGTAAATTAAATGTAGTAACTTAAGAGAATTTGTAACATCCGCAAACCAAAATGTCGATTTTTGTAAGGGGTGTCGTCGACACCTTGTGGTGTGTCGATCGACACCATCGTTCGAAACCGATTTGTGGTTCGATTTTAATTGTGGTTTGTGGCGGTTTGGGGATTGAGGAAACCCTAAGCTCGTTTATAATAAGGATCAATCGCGTTTTTGATCATGAGAGGCAAAAAAAGGCCTAGAGATAGAGTTTTTTTTAGATTTCTTGTGTTCTTATTGATTTTTGATCCATAAGAAAAGGTTTTGTGAGGTTTTAAGTGTTAGAGATCATCTTTTTCGTAGTATTTATCTTTTGAACTAATTTCCAGCCTTGAAGGAGGTCTGATTTTCGTGTTCATCACTATCCCGATCCTAGTTTTCGTTCATAGCAAAGGTGAGTGCGCGATCGTGGGCTCATCGAGGCCATTAGCTAGTTTTGGTGATTGTTTGGGATGATTTATGATAATTTTGTTGATTTGTGATGAATTCTGGTGATGGAATCGTGTTGTTGTGTATCATACTTGTGTGTTTTGTGCAGGTTCTGTCTCGGTAAATCGCGTGTATGGGCCATGAGAGGATAGGCTTCGTTCTGCGGTTTCTGCGACTGAAGTGTCGATCGACACCTAGTGGTAGTTTCATATTATCAACGTTACAAAGCAAAAGTCATAGTAATCAACAAAATTTAAAGCAAACATATACATTTTCAAATAGTGATCATCAATATTCAAAAATGGTTAAGAATTACTTCATAATTTCATGTTCATGCAATTTAGATAAGCAAAAAAAAAAACTAATTCATTTCAAGCCAATTAGTATTTTTAGTTTTAAAATGATTAGTTATTTATCAAACTATTGTTCTATAAAAGAAATTGCAATAATTGTAAAAGAAACACTCGCGCGCAGCGCGAATAAATTCTAGTAGTCTATAAAAAAAACTAAATAATGTTTGGCTTCACATTCTAGATATTGTATTTCAAAGTATTAACGATTAGACTAGTTTGATGAAATGCATGGCGATAAAAAATTATTGTCTTATGCGTCAAGCTTTTCAACCCTTTTTTCTTTCAATTTGGGCATTAATTGGTTTTGGTATTTACATAGGAATAGCCCAACATGATTTATTCATCATTGTCTCATTAACAATGATGTATAATATGCTTTTTTCACTCTTATTTTTTTCTTTCCTTTCACTTTCACCGTGCAAAAATATCCCTCTCAACTCCCAAGTGGCCATTGTAGTTGTAGAATAAGGCGAATACTAAAATCTTCCATATTTTTGTTTAAAGAAACACCCAAAAATACTTTAAAGCTTTACGTATTTTGAAATATAATCTTAGGGTTATTTTGGTCCCACCACTTTATGATATGCAAATAGCAAAATTTCTAGAGTTGTGAATTGAATTATCTCTTCCCTTCCAATCTCAAAAAGAAGGAAACAAAGAAAAAGGTTGACATTATTATCCACTTTTAGATTTTGTAAAGTTATAGCTAAGAAGCTATATATATTTCCTATCACATAATGAAGTTGCACGGCTAAGCCGTGTGAGAAAAAAATGAATATAAAGATACACTTAAATTAAAAAGATTTTTTCTAATGGTACTATTTCGGAGCTACATAAGATTTCGTGGCTTTGTGCTTTCAAGATGATTTCACTGAAAATTATCATAATTCATTGCAAAATAAAAAGTTTGATCACTAGCTAGTAATCATACTACCAATGGTATGTATCAAAATTGAATAAAATTTAATAGTCCAATGTACACTCCGACAAAGATAATAAAAGAAAAGTTCCATTTTTTGGAACTAACATTCCAACAAAGATAACCAAAAATCACATTTATTTCATTAATTTATTTTTATCATATATTTATCGAAAACTAAGATATAACCGTATTGATTGCTCAATGATAAAAAAAAGAGGGTGGTTAAAAGAAATAAATCACTGAACCGGATCTAAACTAACCAATTTGTAGTGTAATTTTGGGAACTTTTAAAATAGCTTAGTTAAATTTCTTTTTTTCATTCTTGGTTTTATTCAGTTAAAAACCACACAAAAATAAGAACATGTTTTTTCTTTTAAAGTTAAATTTTGTAATTTATTTTTGTATTTTGTCAACGATTTGTTTTTTTTTTTTTTTGGTTAAAGTTTGTCAACGATTATTTTGTTAAAATTTAATAATCCAATATACTCCATCAAAGATAATTAAAGAAAAGTTCCATTTTTTTGGAACTAACACTCCAACAAAGATAACTAAAAAGCACATTTATTTTATCCAATGTTTTCAAGGCCGGACCGCCCGGTCCGCTCGGTTGAACTGGGATCCGATCATTAATACGGTTTGGGTTTGATGGTAAAACCGGCTACTTAAAAATCAGAAGAAATCCGGAAAATCTCACTATTAACCCACAAACCGGTTGGTCAAACCTGTGGTTTGAATTTTGAAGGAACCCTAAAACTTGAATTAGAGATTTGTCTAAACCGTATATAATATTTGACTTAACTATATATGTGATATGTAATTTTTTTAGATTTTGATAATGAAAGCTTCACTATGCCACCTGAAAAATTTGAAGGAGATGAAGTTGATCATAGAAATTGGATGATGTTATGCACCATCATATAACTCTAGCATTCGTGATTTACAATTATATTTCTTTTGGTTTAATTTAAGTTTTGAATATTCACTTATGGTTATTGTTAGACATCTCATACTCTTTGATATTAGTATAATTTTTTCTTAAACTTTATAAGCTAAAGAGTTTTATTCGTTGGTTTTATTAAAACTTTGTTGTATTTTATAATTAGGGTATGACTTTAATTTTTTATATATTTACAAAACAAAGATATGTATATATATGTAAGTTTAATAATTTATTGACCCGCGGTTGACCAGTGATCTGGTGATCCGATAGATAATCCGGTTCGATCTATGGATCGGGTTTAAAAATATAGGTTTTATCTTAAATTTGTCTTTGTTGATGCATCTTTCATTTAAGAACCCTACACTTCTGAAATTTTAATGTATAACTCTCAATTTCATCTTCCTGTTAATTGATTTTCTGTCGGCATCTAATTGATGTTTTGATGAGAAGTGCACTATTAAGTTATTTATAAACGTTCTAGTTTGCGTGCATTGAAATATGCTGCTATAAAGATATGAAAGAATTGCGGAAATATATAGTTAGACTGGTTTGTTGTCACTATAATTTTCTTCTTTTGATTGCTAGCTAGCTTGTTTAAAGCGAAGCTTGAACATGCATTTTTCTATTAAGAAGCTCATTAGGCACTATTGTTATTTTATTGCTTTAATTTTTTTTTTTTTTTTGAAATTTATTGCTTTAATTTTGTTCTTTAATTTAACTCTAGATTCATGTCTCGTAAGATATGGTGTATTTACGTATCATGCCCACTTGTATCATTTTGTAGTTGATCAATTAGATATCAGTATATCACAAATATATTTGAACTCTAGTACACTTGAGTTTTAAACAATTCTAATGTATATAACATTTTTACTTTCTTAGGCTGAAGGGATAAATGTGAATTGACTATTGTGGAAAACAAATTGATAAAAAAAAAAAGAAGAATTGTTATACTTTTGCAAAAACACCTTGTTGACCCCAAAAAAAAAAACACTCCAAAGATAAAAAAAAAAAAAAAAAAAACTCTCGAAAAAACGAAATAGATACGCCAAATTAAATATAGTTGGTGAAATAATCTTAGTCTAGTGGCAGAAGATAAATTCACTAAGTGCAAACACTATCACACCCGGGATTGAGTCTCTCTACCTAGGGGTGGGACGGATCCGGATCCGGATCCGCGTCTTTACTATCCGGATTCGTAGCTCCCGGATATCCGGAAGCCGGATATCCATCCAAATATTAACATATCCGCAGATATCCGGATCCGTAAAAATATTATTAAAAAATTTAAAAAGTATTACAAAAATTAAAACTAATTTTTGTTGTAAAATTAATATAAATTTACTTTCAAATTATTTTTTATGTATAAATTAAAAAAAAAATTTAATATTAATAAATAAATTCTTTTAATATATATAAAGGGTGCGGATATCTGGACTTGAAAATCAGGATATTCGGATCCAGATCCGTTTTTGACGGACCCGTGATTTTACTATCCGGATCCGGCCCGTTGGATATCCGGATTTTCGGAACGGATCCGGATTGGATCTCGGATCCCGGATAATAATCCCACCCTATCTCTACCTACTTAATATAGGAATTAGGCTAATGGGCCGGCAGTTATAATCTATTGTTGACAAAAAAAATGTAGTTGTATCTGGTTTTATATTCTATAAAACCTATACAAAAGCGAACTTCGAAAAAGAGTGAACTGAACTAAACCAACCTAAACTTTGTATACATGACTTAATGTTTATAAAACTGATAAACCAAAAGCTAAAAAACTGAATCGTTACAAAACCTTGAATGGAAATGATGCAAAAAAACTTCAAACCAAAATTTTGATAACATTTATGTAAAGTTTTCTTTGAATGTTTTCTCTAAATTAATATTTAAAAGAAGAAAATCCCTGTTATCTTATTTATTTTGCGTAGGCTAGGCCACTCTATGCCAATTCTTTTCCATTCAATATGAATAAATTTAAAGAAGAGAAAGAAAAAAAAAGATGGGACCTAAGGAATTGGCAAATTGTACCATGGGTTGGTTCAAATGCAATGGACAAGACCGAAGATTGGGGAAGAATGAGATGTGGCATTAAGGTGTTGTAGTTGTCTCATTAACCAACAACAGTCATAGAGAGAGAGAGAGATGTGATGTACATTGTTCATGAAAGGGGTCCATATCTTTATATTTGAATTTGTTGAATATAATATATAACGTCAAATTCTTTATATATTGTGATTAATAAATAAAGTTTTAGAATATTATGAGGGTGAAAGAGCACACAACACCAAAGAATGTACTGTAACACTCACCAACATCTCGTAACTATAATACATATATTGTACTTACTACTTACCATACTATACCGACTAGATTCCAAACCATACCGGCCGGGTTTAACATATATATATATATATATATATATATATATATATGTTTTATTTTCTTTTATAAATTTAACATTTATTATTGTCTCTCAATTTTTTTTTTTATAATTCTTATTCAAATGGACTGATAGACATCCACGAATATCTAATTTTGTACTAAAATAATTACAAAATAAATTCAACAATTCTTAAGCTACCGTTATTTTTACTATAAAATTAGTTTTCTTATATATAAAGGAAACTTACATATTTTCAAATCCTAAAATATGTATGCCAGAAAAACAACAAGACTTAAAAGAAAGTATACACTTGTAAGAGCTTTGAATTCTCCATGCTGGGTATACTTTAACATTTTCAAA
This sequence comes from Draba incana, assembly GCA_963576765.1. Lineage (NCBI taxonomy): Eukaryota > Viridiplantae > Streptophyta > Magnoliopsida > Brassicales > Brassicaceae > Draba > Draba incana. The sequence continues at coordinate 12,030,312 of OY755205.1, forward strand.
ATCCTCTTTAAAATTTTCTTGATTTTTGTATGATATTTTTCTGGTCGAAAGTCTAGCATTCAACCGTAAAATTGAATCATGTGCTGCAAATTAAAGATTAAGAAAGGCGATAGTAGAGAGTCTAAAAATCTTAAGACATGCGGCTAGGGTTTTGCTCTGAGGGTGATTTTCTAGGGTTTTGCGATCTCTTCACGCAAAGCCTCTAGATCCATTCTTTCGTGCTAGTTCTCTCTAGATCTTTCGGCTGTTTTACTTTAGTTGCATCTTTGATTAGTTTTTCTACTGCGACGTGCAGTTTTTGGTGGGTTTCTTGTAGGAGTTTCAAGGCTCTCGTTTGGTTAAGTTCTCTGTTTATCCTTCAAGTCTTCTCTGCCGGGTATGGCGTCGCAGCGATACACAAGATCAGAGAAGGTAAAAGGGATCTCATCATCAAATCATTGGATCCGGGAAGAACCAATCCAACTCCCGGATATCGAGAACGAATAGTTGATTGCAGAACACCGGTGGACTCTCATCGGACGTGTGCTACACGCAGAAACTCAAAACCAGGCTGCGGTCATCAATTTTCTACCCCAAATATGGGGCTTGGCAGGAAGAGTAGAAGGGCGAGTACTGGGAAGGGAGAGATTTCAATTCAAGTTCCTCTCTGAAGAGGATATCAACTCAATATTACGACGAGCCCCCTTCCACTACAAACGATGGATGTTGGTCATACAAAGATGGGAACCCTCTACGGCTACATCCTTCCCCAATGCTATTCCTTTTTGGATAAAGATTAATGACCTACCCACACATCTGTGGACTCATAACAACCTCAAAACCATTTGAGAATCATAGGCACATATTTGGATCAGGTTAAAAATGAGGGACGAGTTATGGTGCAAGTGGATGCTTTTAAACCTTTAGTGATGCGTAAAACTTTCCAAATCCGTCCCGGGGAGGAAGCTCCAGTGGAACTAGTATACGAGAAGTTGGAAAAGCATTGCTTCACTTGTTTTTCACTTACTCAAGAGTAGAAAGATTGTCCTAAACTAGGAGTTTCTCCTCCGTCAGGAGCCACAATGCTGGGTATTAACCAACAAAGGACTATCTCTAGGTTGGAAGAAGATAAGAAAAAAAAGAACCCAGCTTACTGGAGTGGAGCCAGAGATGGTATTGTGTCCCATGAATCTCGTATTACCCACTCTAAGAGATCAAGAAGCCCACTGGATCAAAACGAAAGACCGCTGCGTATCCGCGAAGACCAAGGAAACGCAAAATATGTTGACTATGATCAAGAGGAGGGTAGAAGAAGACACACCAGCAGACCTACTCATAATAGTGGCAGTGAGAATTGGCAACCAAAACGGGTTCCTCATCATAGGGGTCGAGAAGCAGAGTTTAGAGTTGCTGCGGAGCGTCGAGACTTTAACACCTATCAGGTCAGAGGTAAAGATGGCAGAGACAAGGAGTTCAATCTCAAGCATCAGGCTGATAATAGGTATACTCGACAACGGAACAATCACCTACCTCGCTCTAAGGATAAAAATTACTCCACCTTGGAGACATCTAGACAAGGAAGCCTGGATTTGAGAAACATAGCAGATAACAAAGGAGCTATGGCTAGAGATATCTTATATACCAATCCACAGTCTCATCATTTCTCTTTAGACGGAACTAGTAACTCAAAGTCACAACCTAAAAGACCACTGTTGGAGAGAGTGACCAGACCCAGCGAAACTGATCAAGAAGGATCAACCAACTCCCACATTAAATCCATAACTAAGAGACCTGCACTAGAAAGATTGTCAGCTCCGGAGGAAGGTGAGTGTGAGGATCTCTCTCTTTCACCTGTACATTGGGATAGACGAGTCGTATCTGCGCCTAGTCCATATGATGCTCTACAAGGTGTCTCAAGATCTCCTCAGTCCTCTAAAGCAACTATACCAGACCTTCTGGAAAGAAACAGAGTCTCTCCTCCTCGGCTACCTATAGCAGCTCGGCTGGGTAAAAGAAAAGAATCTAAAAGAACAGTGTCGCTGGGACCAATGGGTAAGAGCAAAACACAACCAAAGGGAGTCATCAGAAAACGTGGTGGTAATAGCCCCCTTATTGGAGCTAATTCCAGGAAACGTAATGCTCATCGGGGGCAGACCACTGTACGTAAGAAGCTTAATATCAACTCTATTAGTGATTTACGTTCACCTAGCTCTGTACCTCTGAATGAGGAAATGATAAACACTGTAACACACATTAAGGCTTCAATGCCAAAATCTTGTAAGGGTTTGATGGTTTTCCAGAAACCATCCAATGTTTAATGATTACAACCAGTTGGAACTGTCAGGGTCTTGGAAACTCCTTGGCATTTCGACGTCTAAGGGAATTGAGGCTGGAACTCTTCCCGGACATAATGTTTCTAATGGAAACGAAAAACCAGGATGATTACGTTTTTTCTGTCTTCATTTGGATGGGTTATGGTCACAAGTTTATGGTCCCACCTGTAGGTTTGAGCAGAGGATTAGCGCTATTTTGGAGACGTGACATTAACTTAGAGATCCTTTCTTCATCGCCCAATTTCATTGATACTTTGATTACATATCAACAACGGCGTTTTTATCTAACCTTTGTCTACGGACATCCAAATAAGCAGAGATGACGTGAAGTCTAGAACAGCATTTCGTTGCTAGCAACCGCTCGGAACCAGCCATGGCTCTTGACCGGGGACTTTAACGAATTGCTTGACAATACGAAAAAGAGAGGTGAACCTGCGCGTCCAGAAGGCTCTTTCATTGATTTTAGAAGCTTTGTAGGCACTAATGGGCTTTGGGATGTAAAGCATACGGGTAATCCATTTTCATGGCGCAGTATGCGTTCCGATCACTTAGTTTATGCAAGATTAGACCGATCCTTATCAAATAATGCATGGATTGAGGAATTTCCAGCGGGCTATTGTAAATATCTCCGCTTTGAAGGCTCCGATCACCGGCCTCTCCTCACCTTTATTGACGATTCACGAACAAAAACGAGAGGAATGTTTAGGTTTGATAACAGATTACGAGACAAAGATGAGATATTCGACTTGATAGCGGATGTGTGGAGTAGATCAGACTCGGCTACGGTAGAGACTAAGATAAGACACTGCCAAACAGAGCTCACACATTGGACACGGGAACAACATAAAAACAGTGCTGAAGCAATCAAAGAAGCTCAAGTGGCACTCGAAAGTGCACTCTCAAACCCGATTCCGGATACAAACATCATTGCTACACATACGGCCACCCTTGAGAGAGCTTATAAGGAGGAGGAAATCTTTTGGAAACAGAGGAGTCGCGTTGCTTGGTTAAATAGCGGGGATCTCAACACTAAATACTTTCATGCAATTACACGAGATAGATGTACTTGTAACCGCTTCACTGTTATAGAGAATGAGGCAGGCGTACCTTTTTTTATAAGGAGGATGACATTTCTAAAGTTATTTCTGAATATTTTCAGAACATATTCTCCTCTAATGGAGATTCAAACCTTGATGTTGTCAAAGAAGTGTTGCAACTGTGTGTTACTAGTGAGATGAACAACAAGCTCATTCGTACTCCATCTGACGAGGAAATCAAGGAAGCTACGTTCTCGATAAATGCGGACAAAGCGCCAGGACCGGACGGTTTCTCTGGTGGTTTCTTTCATTCTTTTTAGAATATCATTGGAGATGATATTATTAAGGAAATTCGAGAGATTTTCCTTTCTAGCTCTTTCCCGACCAAGATGAATGAAATGCACATTCGACTTATCCCTAAAATTACCGGTCCTTGGAAAGTAGCGGATTACCGGCCTATTGCCTTGTACAATACGTACTACAAAATTGAAGCAAAGATTTTAACAAAAAGATTACAACCAATCCTACCGTCGCTAATTTCGGAAAATCAGTCCGCATTTGTGCCTAATAGAGCGATATCGGATAACGTTCTAATCACACATGAGATTCTTCATTACCTTAATATCTCAGGAGCAAGGAAAAGAGGAGCTATGGCGGTTAAAATTGACATGAGCAAAGCGTACGACCGTATAGAATGGGGTTTCTTGAAGGAGGGCTTCCATGAACAGTGGATACGTTGGATCATGGAGTGTGTATCTACGGTATCGTACTCGTTCTTGATTAATGGCAGTCCATAAGGTCTAGTTACACCATCCCGAGGGCTAAGACAAAGTGATCCTTTATCACCTTACTTGTTTATCCTATGTAGGGAGGTTCTTTCAGGACTTTGTCGGGCTGAGCAAGAGAAAGGTAACTTACCCGGTCTGCGCGTATCTCGGTAAAGCCCATACGTAAACCATTTATTGTTCGCCGACGACACAATGTTTTTTTGTCGCTCGGATGATAGAAGCTGCGAATCATTAGCGAAAATCCTAAAGCGGTACGAGCAAGCTTCTGGACAGAGTATCAATTTAGCAAAGTCTTCGATTACTTTTGCTTCTAAAACACCAAAAGCAAGACGAGAAAAGGTCAAGCGAGTATTAAGGATTGCTAAAGAAGGAGGATCGGGTAAGTATTTGGGACTTCCGGAGAACTTTGGGAGGCAGAAACGCGATATTTTTACCTCCTTGGTTGACCGCATACGACAACGTAGTCATAGTTGGTCGTCTCATTTTCTCTCCTCTGCGGGTAAACAAGTGTTGCTCAAGTCAATCTTATCAGCGATGCCGTCTTACTCCATGTCCTGTTTTAAATTACCAACCTCGCTATGCAAAAGGATCCAAAATACACTTACTAGATTCTTGTGGGATGATAAACCAGACAAGAGAAAAATGTCATGGATTTCATGGGAGAAAAGACTATCCCCAAAAATGTTGGTGGGCTGGGTTTCAGAGACATTGAAGACTTTAACGATGCTTTATTAGCCAAACTAAGTTGGCGAATACTTTCTCAACCGGAGTCACTGTTGTCTCGGATTCTTGGTGGGAAGTACTGTCATAAGGCGCCTTTCTTAAGCTGTACGGCGCCCGCTAACGTGTCTCATGGCTGGCGCGGGATCATGGCAGGTAGAAAAGTTCTCTTGAAAGGCTTGGGATGGCTAGTAGGAAATGGAGAATCGATCAAAGTATGGGAGGACCCTTGGCTCTAAACGTCGGAGCCACTGATCCCGTATGGACCTTGCCCACGTCACCTAATCAATTTAAGAGTCTCTGACCTTATCAATCCGTTGGATTTCTCATGGAATTGGGATCGCATTCGTGAGTGGCTCCCAGCCTATGAAGATCACATACGGAAATTGATTTTAGGCTTTACTAAACATCATGATTCTCTAGTATGGCTTCCTGCAAAAAATGGACAATATTCAACTAAAAGTGGATATGGGTTTAGGGCTAGAGAGGCCACGACTCAGATTTTTCAAGAATTTGATTGGCAAAGAAACGTATGGCGGAATAAAACGCAGTCAAAGATGAAGAATTTCTTATGGAAAGCGGCGATTGGTGCTCTTCCCGTTGGAGATCAAATTCGAAAGAGAGGAATGGGGGATGGGAAATGTGTTCGATGTGGAGAGAATGAAACCATCGAACATATGCTCATTCACTGTCCGTGGGCCAAATCAGTTTGGGAGTTAGCTCTTATCTCTCCCCATAATTGGGTTAATGTCGTGTCAATCCTTGATTTTTTGAAGCAAGCTCGAAGCACTAAAGCTCTGCCTCCAGTGGGAATAGCTACGACCTTTCTCCCAGCATGGATTTGTTGGAATGTGTGGACCGCAAGAAATAAGCTAATCTTTGAAAACCTAACTTATACACCACTGGAGGTGATTGCAAAAACTATTCATGAGGCTAAATCTTGGGAGTGTGCTCAGGAGATGCTTCCCCAACCACGACCACCTAACATAACTCCCCCCCCCCCCCCCCCCCAAGCGATGGATGTGTTTGTCATACCAATGCGGCATAGAGTAAAGAATCCGCAAATGGAGGAGCAGGCTGGTGGTTTCGAATGGGTATGGAGGCAGATCAAGAGGTATTTTCCTCTCCACTACCTTAGGTTCACTCGGCTTTGGAAGCGGAAACTTGGGCTATGATTAAAGCCTTGCAAATGTGCTGGCTGACTCGCTATCAAAACAAGCACTGTTAGCTTGTAACGTGTCGACGGTTTCAACGTAATCTTAATAAAATCTCAGCTTTTGACAAAAAAAAAAAAAGGCGATAATAACAGCAAGAGTACACAATCTATAAGCACATCACATTTATGAGAAGTTTATAACAAACTTTATCTATAAACCTATCACTTTAACTTATAGGTACGTTAGGTGTGAAATCTAAATGAGTTTTTTTCGCAAGATGTTTAAAAGTGGGCACTAAAAAAATCGACATAAGTGTTGGAATATCTCAAATTCCTATATGCAAAGCCAGCATAAATGGATCAAAAAGCTTAATTAATTGATGTATGTTTAAGGTTGAGAGAGAGAAAGAGAGAGAAGTAATTCAATGAAAAAAGAGTGATAAATGTGAAGAGACAGAAGGGCACAGGACTTTTCTGCTCATTGCAGAAAAGATAGCCTGATGTGAGAGGTGATGAAATCATTTTGTAATCGATTGCTTTATGATTGCTCCTTTCTTTTTCTTTATATTTTCTTTTATTTTTAGAGAGATAAAGCAATTAATAACAAGTGGAAAAAGTTTATTATTGGGTTGGAATTTGTTATTTCTCTAAAGCTGTTAAAAAGTAAGAAGAGAAAAAGGTAAATATTCAATAAACAAAGTGCTTTTCCCAAAGCATTTTTTTCCTCCATCTGTGTTCTCACTTATACAATAATGTATTATACAATGTTTTCTGACAAATAAAAAAATAAAAATCAAATATATAAAGTCAAGGGTAGAAAGAAAGCAAAAGTGAAAAAGCTGCAAGATGATGAAGAAGGTATAATGACTAAATGATAATCGAATGCATGCATGCATTGCATTGTCCTATATACACACAACACATACCATAGTAACTTTATACTAACTTTTGCTGACTCGGTTGTTTTCAACACTTCACAACCATTTACTACTTCTTCTTCTTCTCCTTTTTTAGCCCTTACGCATTTACTTCACAAAGCTTCTTCCAACTATATTTACATAAGTTTATACATATGCACACATTCATGCATAAAAAAAAATATAAAAAAAAATACATATATATAAATATATATAAAACCAAAAAATTCGGACTTAGGCAAGTTTCCTCGGGTCGAGGACTAGAGCAGGTTGAATCAATCCCCCGTTGTCAGTGCTCCAATTGTAGACCTCCAACATCTCTCATTTTTTATGGAAGTAAATTCAACAATTTGTACTTTAAACACCAAATAATTAACATGCATGTCATTTAAACATGTAGTTTTCTTCTTATAAAATCTAAATTAATTAGCCAGTAAAGTGGAAAGAAACAATCAGTTAGCCAGTATTGTGGATTTACAATGCATGAGACTTATCTATAACATTGTTCATCAATGCGAGTCTTCAACCACTGAATTTTAACTTAAAAAGTTTTTTATTCGGACCGACCAACCCATCCCCAAGTAATTTAGAGCTGTAAAATTCGTTCGAGTCGGGTCCTCAAAACTAAAAAATAATACACACACAAAAAGAATTGAGAAAAAGAAGAGCTAATGAAGAAATTAAAAAAATAGAACTAACCCAAGTATTTATATAATTGTGTTTGAATTTGGTCCGAGAAGTCCATGTTTTCTTTGACACAGAAACCCCAATCTTCGCCTTATTGTCTGAAGCTAAGCTGGATTGGGCTTGGAACCCAACACGAGCAACCAATTAGGCTTGAATTGAATCAAATAATAACCAAAATAGTTTTGAATGTCTTAACTCAAACAAACAAAAGGGACCAACATTCAGAAGCTAAACTTTATTCATAGTTCCTCTAGAGTTTAAAACCAAACATTTTTTAAACAAAAAACACATGAGAACTGTTGCATAATGAGAAAGATACAATAGAAGAATGAACATGAACTAGAGATTCCTATAAGCTTGAAGGGTTTCTACTATCATGGTTTCCAAAGGATTGTGGATTCAGCAATCATGGAGGTCACAGTGTAAGGATCCATGTTCGAAGCCGGCCTACGATCTTCAAAGTATCCCTTTCCTTCCTTCTCAGTGTCCCTCCCAACCCGAATCGATGCTCCACGATTCGCCACACCCTGTATATAAACCAGATTAATTAGATTTGCGGTTTAGGCTTATGATAGTATAAATGATCAATGAAAATGTACAAAGTGATAATTGGTTTCCTTAGATTATTCTTCTTACCCATAGGAAAGTGTTGATATCGGCAGTCTCGTGTTTTCCGGTGAGACGACGCTCGTTGCCTTCTCCGTAAGCAGCGATGTGTTCCTTGTGACGCAATCCAAGCTTCTCTATCGCTTTCTTTATCACCTCGTAGCCTCCATCTTCTCTCATCGACTTCGTACTACATAAAATGAACAAACAAAACCCATTTTAGCAAAACAAAAATGACATAAAACAGAAGTAGAGAAGAAATCTTGTACAAATCAAGAACCTGTAATTTGTGTGTGCTCCTGCGCCATTCCAGTCTCCCTTTAGTAGACACAAAGAAAACAGAACCAAAGATACTTACATTCAATTTACATTTAAAAAAAAATTATAACGATTAGAATGTGATTTAGATTGTGAAAACGCACCGGAATTGGTTTAGGGTCAAGAGACAGAACAACTCCAGCCAACTCTGTGATCCTCTGTTTTCACATACACAAGAAACAAAGTCATTTAAAGCATAGTATGTAGAAAACAGAGAGATATATGTATATAATCACCATGAGTGTGTTTTATATATACCTCGAGGATGTAACGAGCGACCCAAACCTGATCGGCGGCAGCGATTCCGACGGTTGGACCGACTTGGAATTCCCACTAAAACCACATAAGAACAGTTTTTAAAGATCTGATATCTTTTTTTTTTTTTTGAAACTTTAGATCTGATATCTTGTTCTCAAAGCAATCAATACAATATTGATTATATCAAACCTGGCCGGGCATGACTTCGCCGTTAGTGCCACTGACATCGATTCCGGCGTAAAGACAGGCTTTGTAATGAGAATCTACTATGTTTCTTCCAAAGGCTTTCTCTGCTCCAACTCCACAGTAGTATGGTCCCTGTGTTTTTTGTTCACAAATTTTTTTTTTTTTTTTTGGTTCTTGAGCACAATTTTAAATTTTGGATTGAAACTAAATAATGTGAATATATTCGCCGGAAAAAGTTTTACCTGAGGGCCTGGGAAGCCGCCCACCGGCCAACCAACCGGCCACTTGATATCCTTTTGCAGCAGTGTATACTCTTGCTCAATTCCGTACCTGAATTTCAATATATTTTTTTTATAACAAAACTTGATTAAAAAGTTGATTGAATTTGAAAAGAGCTAAAACCAATATAACGCTTGTCTCTCTAGTCAAATGATCAAACAGTTGTAGCATTTTATTATAACGCATGTATAGTAAGTATATAGCGAAGTCAATTTTCAGGAACGTGAAAATTTGAACAATACCATGAAGAAAAAATAGTTGAATAAAGGGTTTCAAGAAAAAGTTTACATACTATTCATTATCTTTAGTCTTGTGATTTTTTTAGTATAGTAGTTCCAGACACCAATAATCAAAATGTTTTAGTAATTATTCAGGACTATTTAAGTATTTAGACTACCATGTATTGACAGCTTTACTCTTATGATCAAATCTCTTATTTTTATAATCATATTTGGTAATAAGAAAATATATGAACTATCAACTATGCAATAACATAGCTTTCGCGCGACAATATTTAAACATTATTTTACAAAAAAAAATTCATTTTAAGATATTTACCAGGTTTCTTCGGCGACAACGTTGGGGTCGCTAAAGATCTTGGCTGCCCCATGCCTTTTGTTAGTCGGAATCGGTTCACCGGCTGGTGTATACGCGTCACACATCACCTAATCCCCAAATCGATCCAGAACAAAAATAATTTAATGCTTTAAAAATATATATATATATATATATAATTTAACATATTAAAATTGAAAAGATTTTTTTGCTAAAAAAATAATCATTTAACCGAGTTATTACAAGGTGTGACCAAAAAAAAAAAAAGTGAGTTATTACAAGTATGTTGTTGCCTCTTCTAAAGGGGTCTTTGAAGATAGCTTGAGGGCTCCACAAACAAAAATATTATTATTCCACAATTTACACATATTAAATCAATTATCAAACAGATTTAGAAACATACTAGAGGATGACTTCACTGTCATCGCCGGGAGCTTGGCCGGTACTTGAACCGTCATAGTTCCATTTTGGTAACTCCGATGGATCCTTCACCGGTCCTGCCAAAGTCTGCAATAATAATATGATTAATAATCATTTCGTAAATATATTATAACCACTTATTAATTACTCATCGTTTATGCTCTACAAAAAGCTATATATTTTTTCATCACTAATTACCCTTGCTTTGCTTCTCATATCCAATCCTGATCCACCAATCCTACTCATCAAGTCACACAAAATAATCAAATCCAAAATCGTTCAACGTAGTATATCAAATAATATTTATGAAAATATCAAGAAAGATGATTTATTAACACAAACAACTCATAAGCAAAGATTAACTAAAACTTTTGATCTATTATTATGGATTAAAATCACAAAGGATATTTTATTTGACAGAGATCGATGAAGAAATATGTACAGACCATATGTACTCGGCGATGATCTGGTCAGTGGAATCGGAGAGATCGAGATTGATTAAATCTGCGAGAGCCGACATTTTTTATAATAAGAATCTGAAATAATAACGAATCTTTTTGTTTATTCGTAACACTGAAGAGATTCCAGCAAGTGTTTATTTATAGGGGGAGAGAGAGAGAAGGGGTTGGTGTATGCTTGACTTTGGTATGGGAAATGATTTTGGTACAAAAACGGAGAATGCGGAAATATCGGGCTATTATTGGAAATGCGAATTATCAGGAGATTCTAGTTGATTCTGGGGTTATAAGATTCTATATTTGCAGAATCTTTTTTTGTGATCTTACATAACAGTCTGTTCATTTTCGGGTTAATTTGTGGAATATATAGCAAACAAAAAAATTAAAACTAAATCATTAACCAAAACCCCTAAATGTAATGACCATGAGTTTGCCACAATAACCACTTTAGGTTAGTGATTGAGTTTAAATTATTTTCTTTGCTATTCCTCAAATTAACCCTTTATATTCACATATTTGTTTGAATATTTTGTAAATACCACAAAGTCACAGTCAAAAGTAAATAGAAATACGTTTATGTATCAAAAGAAGAAGAAATAAGTATCTCACCTACCACCCTAATTCTCGTTGATATGTAATTACATGGTTACTAAATATTGGAATATGTAAATTTCGCTGGACAAACAATAGACAGTCAGATAATATCATCTACATGCACCTTTGTTTTTTTTAGTTTGATGACATACACTTTAGTTAGAAGTAGAATCCTATAATTTATACTCTTGAATTCCTTAATTGTATGATTTGTTTCCTAAATTTTAGTTTTGAATTATTCCATTTCCTTAATTGTAGGATTTGAAAATTTATTTTGAAATTTGATTCTGATTTTATTTTATAATTATATTTCGGATTTATTTAATTTTTTTTAAAATTTCACTATTTGAAACTTTATAATATTTGTATGAAATGAAAAAAATATAAACGGGAACACTCTTAATGAAAAAGAGGGTTAACCGCTTTTTATATTTAAAGATTTTATATATTTTATTTTCTTAATTTTCGGAAAGTCAATATAATAATTTATCATGCATGATGTAATCTAACTGAATATTTGATTTTCTTAACAGCAAATTCTTTTTAAATATTTTAAAGATTTCATTTTCTAAATTTTTAGAATTTCAATATTAATTCTAAATTAATATTCTCAATTTTCCAGAATAGAGGACAAACTTAAAAATACATATTCTATATTTTGTAGAACGTAGAGCAAAGTGAAGATTACATATTCTGAAATTTAATTCTAAAATTTTTAGAATATTAGTGTTTCCCTAAATTTTTTAGAACATAGACCAATGTGAAAATGACGTCTTCTAATATTTTCTCCTAAATCGTTTGGAATGTTCTTGTACTCTAAATTTTTTAGAATAACGAGCAAAGTTAAAAAGACGAATTGTAAAATTTTCAGAAATATGCACAATCGGTAGATTACATTATTTAAACTTTTTAGAACATGTATAAACAACATAATGTATATTCTAAACAAAATAGATTAAAATTTAGAAATCTAAAATTTAATCTATTGGTTACAAAACAAAAATTGCACATTTGATAAAAAGTCTTATTATTTCATTTGTTACATGTTTGATATTTTTTTGAAACACTAATTATTTATATAAAAAAGATAATTGTGGAAAAAATTTGCTATGTCAAAAAACGATGTTATGGATAAATTTAAATTTATAAGTCCTTTTAATCCAATTTGTCCTAATATCATACATATCTAAAATAGGAAAGATAACGATAATATGGAATCTTTTGAAAGAGAGGGTTGGCTAATTCACTAATTTCTTTTTAACAAGGAAATTGGGAATACATTTTGTAGAATCTTTTTTGGAAGAGTTAGATCTTATGTGAATCCAAACGAAACAAAAAAAAAGAGTCAAAGATTTAGTTTTATTTTGTCAAAAATATTTTGGATATTTTAGACTGGGTGAATTCTGGTTCGAATCCAAATACAACCCAAAACCCGAAAAAACTATATAAAAATACATGAATGTATCCAAATTATACTAGAGACCCTGTACCAAACAACCCGAAAACATCCGAAAGACCTTAAATGAACGGTGGACATTCGGATCATTGGTCGGATTCGGTACATGTTTTTTGGATTTTTGAATTTTCGAATTGGAGCTTACTAATAACATTCAGGTATATTTCTATAACGGATCGGGGGGGGGGGGGGGGGGGGGGGGGTTCGGATCGGATTTGCTATTCATTTTAAGATCCAAAACTCATCCATAGTTCTATCGGATTCGGTTTTATCTGATCCCAAACATAAGAATAAGGCCATTAATAACATTAAGAAAAATACCTAAATATAAAAAGAAGACTCAAATTCAAATATAAAACCAAAATGATGAAAAAAACTAATCTTATCCATATAATAAGGTTTAAATTTCAAAAATTGTATAAAATATGAAAGAAAAAAAAGAACATAAGTGGAAGATATACATTGTTTCTATATATTTGGTTTGTTCGGTTATTACTTCGGTTATCGGATATATTCGAAACCGAACCGAAATCCAAAGTAAAACAAATTGAAAACCATTCGGTTATGTAACAATAACCAATATAGATCTAAACCGCTTAATTTTGGTCGGATTCGGTTTCAGATTTCTGATTTGGATAATTTACCTACCAAACAACATGAAATCTTCGAAAATATCCAAAATATGCGAAATTAGATTAAAAAACAAATTAATGGGATCAATTTAGTGTTTCTTTTTTTTTTTCTCATAAAAAAAAAATTAGTGTTTTTTGGATACTAGTTCAAGTTTTGTTTTGGATCCCATACTCAATATTCAATACTCAAAATACCTAACTCTTTTACCCCATTCGAATATTTTTCTAGAACCGAATCCGAAATCGGGTTTTTCTGGTCGGGTTCAAATTTCGGATTCAGTTTTTTTTCGCTGTGGTCTATTTTGGACCAATATCCTAACTATGAAAAAGATAATATATTTAATGTTTACATATAAAGATTTTGTATTTACAAATCGTAAAGACATCCGCAAATTTTGTTTTTTTTTTTATATCGTGGGGCTTAACATATGAGTGGTGAACCATAAGCTTCCACTAATTTCAAGATCCAAACTCTATCTTCTAAAGATTCTTGTTTTAAACGAATTTCTCACAAACTTATAGAATCATAATAGTGAATTACAATCCAAAATCTAAAATCGTAAATTTGAATCAAATATAAAAAAAATTCGTTTCGTAATAAAAAAAAAAGGTAATCTAAATAGGAACATCCTCAAACAAACTTTGAATCAAACAGTATTCAGATTTTGAATCTTATCATCATTTTAGATATAACATAAAACTAAAAAATTGGATTGAAACGAAATGTTATAACTGTAAATATTATATTAACATAATGACATTAGACTTGGGATCAGTGTGTGCTAATAATCGATTTATTGCAATTGGTTGGTGGGTCATTGTCTTCCCGTGAATTTGGGCTTCTTATTTTAAATTAGATATATAAAAATTCGGAAGCTCTTTATCTTCATTGGTGGGAGAGTCATAATCCTCTAATCACCCATAGTCCCAAGTTGTATTTTGATAGTGACAATAAATTGGACCATTGGATTTTATTATCAATCGATATGACGTATTTGCTTTGTTTCAATTTTCTATCTATTATTAATTTTAAAACCAAAAAGCATATCATCAATTTCCCAAATCATATACACAAAACACAACTATACCTAGTCGAATAATTGATAAATGATAACTGAATAGCCTGCATTGTTGTGTTATTTTTACCATTCTGGAGAGCTTTTTGTATACCATAACCGGAATAAATGTATACAAGTTACTGATTTGGTGGTAGATCCAACAAATTTTAGTTTTTATTCACGTTTAAACCTCAAATTCTGCATTTCGAATTAAATATCAAATTGATGGGGATTGACTACTTGGTGGTCTTATTTTTTGTAGACTAGAAAGTTTTTATTTTTTTGTATGCGGTTATGGTTGCTTTTAACTTCTTAAGAATGTTGATTAAAATTAATTGAGAAATAAACAATTATCATAATTATTTGATGAGTTAATTTGAAAAGTCTGTGTATTTAAATGGGTTATCCATAACAAATCTAGGTATTACATAAACATTTCTAAATGGTGGAAGTTGTTTTTTTTGCCATTTCATGACATATTTTTGTAATGTCAATTTATGCTAGTTGCGTAGTAGTGTATCATGCAATCAAACGGTCTTTTATACTAATAACCTGATTAAGAGCCCATTCTCCTTCATTTGTATAAACCCATATATTTTATGATTGAGAGTTATTTAATAGACTGTTTCCTTAATTTGGATAAACAAAATGTATGGGCCGTAAAATCCAAAATTTGGATAAACATAACTTGAGTCATACATAAAGAGGGAATTTTCCATCCTCTTGAAGTTACACAACATAAATTAAACACAATGTAGTAAAAGATAGAGTTTTCATCGCGGAAGATGGACAGCGGATTCGAGAAAAATCTCAAATGCGTCAAGACGATATTCATGGCGAAGCCGGAAAATCTAGAATTGGTCACTTGCAATAGTGATTTTAAAGTCGAGCTCCTACCTCCGGTAAACAGTAAAGTTGTTCCGGTTGATTCAATTAGTCTCGGGCGAGACACTAACGAAGTCAAGACGGTGAGGAGATTCGAACAAGTTTCCGGCGTATTGCTCGGATATTCGACCACTCGTAAAGAGATGGAAGAGGTTTGAATGGTCATCATCCTATAAACCGAACATCTACTTCTAGCTAAACAACTAGAGAGTGAATCTTTCGGGTTCATCAATTGTATAGAGGATGAGAATTTGTACCTTGCTCTTGATGGGCTAAAAACTTCACAAGATTGATTGGGCCAAGCCCACTTACTATAAAACCCAAAAACAAGAGTCCTCTCTCGTGTGTTCAGCGGTGGATTACACCGGTCCGGCAATATTCGAATTTGAACGCATTGGATGGACGGTGTTGATAGTCTCTCCAGGCTCGAATTGGAGGACAACAGTTTTAACGAGCTCAGTAACAAGGCAAGGGCAGCGGATAACGCCGGTGCATCGGCGAGAGCGAGTTCGGTTATGGTAGAGGAGGACTCAATAGAGATGGAGATGAACACACGAGAGAGATCATCTTGATCGTGGTTGAGTTTCTCGTGAAGGTTAGCTCTTCTTGGGCTGTAAAACCCAAAGCAGTGATTGGGCTTAGCCCATAAGTGAATAACGGTGAGGAGAGGATAGAGTCTCGGGAGATTGGAGGAGAGGATAAGCCGAAGAGGTGACTGATCGGAGAGGATGCACAGAGGGGAGGAGGAGACCGGTGGCGGAGATGGGATGGCCACAGATGGAGTCGAGATCTGTGGTGGAGGCGGTTTTACTGCCCGTGAATCCGAGGTTAAAGTCGGTGGTTTAGATGATAGGATGATTTCTGTGCCGGGACAGAGATCGGCGACCATGGATTTAAACAAGACAGATAGGTAAACATCAGATCTCGGCGAAGGAGAGTCTTGCCTTCGACGAATCCAGAGATGAACTCGGGAGGTGAGATGGGCTCTGGAGATGCGAGCCACAACGATGCACAAATGCAGATGGAGAATGAAATCTGTGTAGAGACGCACCGGGTCCGGTGGTTTTGGAGGATCCGGAGGCTTCGGCGGTATCGAATGGTACAAGAGCGTCGGACAACTCATCCACCGGCGAAAAACAAGGTTGAACAGCTCGGATTGGGTTGCCATTGCGGGTGAGAGGGGCGAGGAGGCAACCATCGGAGGGAGAACAAACCTCATCGTCGCTAGCGGGTGAATTGGAGGCTTATCCGGAGAAGAATAAAGCTCCGATCAGGAGGAGAAAGCTTTCAAATCGCCGGAGACACAACGGTAGAGGAAGCTCATGGAGGCTACCTTGGGGAATGTGTCTGAGAGGATTTTAGGGCGAACTCCGTCCGGTGGATGTTCATAGTTCTTTTGAAATTGATCCTAGAGATGTAAATCTTTATGGGTTTACTTTCTATAACAACAACCTTTATTTCAATGTCAATTATAGTTTGGGCCAAAATAAAAGCATTAGGTAATCAACTCCAAATTTTTAGTCGAACGACATTTAAGGATATGTCTATACATTAATTAGAGAATTTATCTTAATATTATGTCATCATTACTAAATATCTTAATGAGATCATACATATTTCTTTTCTAAAATTTCGATCTAAAATATTCTAGAGAAATTCCTTAGGATGCCACTAAACTAAGTTTTTGTTCCTTAGATACCATTAATTTTTAAAAGTTCCTTAGATACCACTTTTATCAAAATTTCCAAAAATACCACAAACACAAAAAATGATTTTTAAAGGGTGTAGAATTTAAATTTTTGGGTTTATGTTAACTATTGTACAATTAGGGTATAGTTTTAGGGGGTTGGGTGTAAGTTTAGGGTTTAGGGTTTAGTTTTGATCATTTAAAACTAATTTTAATTTTGTGGTATTTTTGGAATATTTAAAAAAAGTGGTATCTATGGAACTTTTAAAAATTAATGGTATCTAGAAAACAAAAACTTAAAAAGTGGTATCTATGAGAATTGCCCGATATTCTACTGTATGTAGTAGAGAATATTTTGTTTTTTTGGCTATTAAGAAAGCCAGTAATAAATGTGTTTTACATAAGTATCTGGCAAAATAAATACTTAAGTATTCAGAATTGAGTTAGTTGCTTGTTTCCCATCAGACCAGAAACACAATAAAACGTAAACATTGGTTCAGAATGGTAGCATATAACGCCACTTTATATATTATACCGTTTCAATTACTACCAATCACTAAAGTGGGAGACAAAGCTGTAACCATGTGCAAAAAAGTCAAAACTGTACTATGTTTGTTGTTGTACTATTAAAAGAGATAGAGGATAAGGATATATGATGTATATACTTGAAAAAATATGTGTTCTTATTGGCTGTGGTAGATTTTTTCTGTTAATTATATTTTAAAATATTAAAAAAAAATTATGCTGAAGCAAGCTTATTAAATATAGAACCAATATGCATCTTCCTCACACATCACGGTTCTTTCCTTTAAAATCACATACACCACCCTAAAAACAATTCTCAAAACATAGCTACAAATTTTGTATTAAAGTAAAAATTCTCATCATAATTTGGTATTAAGGTAACAATTCTCATCATAATTAAGGTAAAAATTAATATTTGTTTTCCTGCATAATATTTTATTTAATATATGTTAAATTGTTTGTTTGGTTTGCTTAAACTTTTAATATACGTTATGTTTTAGTATTTTTTTGGTTAATATATAACATTTTTATAAAAATAACATTTAAAATATGGAAGCTTATAAATTTAAGAATATAGACTATTTTGCAACCAAATATGAAAATGTAAATTTTAAATAAGTCTATAATGTTTTCTGGTTAAACAAAATTGGGTATGACGTACACCATTTGAATTACTTGAAAGAATTTTAGTTTGGTAATTGTTTTGGCTGCAAAAATAATTACTTTCATTTTGTAAACAAAAAGTATGTCAATTTTAAGTTTTATTAATTAATTTAATTTTAAAAATATGGGTTCTAAAATATAACTAATTATTTCTTTACAGTACTAATATATTAGTAACGTAAATTACCAATACAAAATGTTATAAACATAGTTTTATGAAAAAAATATTAACATATTTTCTTTTATTGTAGTATGGCTTCTAATGATGGTTCAGGACCTTCACGCATACGGAAAATCGTAAGTTTTTCAATAATCATTATAGTATACGTCATATATTGGAGTTTATTACAGTATATATATATATACATAAATAAGTACGTATATGATTTGGTATCGATTTTTAGAAAGAATTTTGGAAACCTGCGGAAGAAAGTGTTTTGCTCGAACTGTATGAAGCTGAACTTCAAAAAGTTGATTATAATACGTACGCATTAAAAAATGTGCAACGAAAACGTATTATGCGTGACTTATATAATAAAACGGAGAAAAAAGTTGATGAGTGGAAGTTGGTGAGAAACAACATGGATACATTGAAAAAAAATCATAAAGAATGGATTCAACTTATGGGCATGAGGGGTGTAAGTGCGAATCATAGGACATGAGTTATTACGATGGACCCATCGTGGTGGGAATTACGTGATGCGGTATGTTGGTAATTATTACAGTATGTTAGTTTAATTACGTTTTCCTTCTAAAAAATTAAAAATAATAATTTTAACTAAAAAAGTTTTCATATTCTTTTCAGGAAAGTAGAACAATTAGTGCTTGCAATCGTAAACCGCCAAAACATTGGGATGCAATGCAACGTATGTATGGGTGGTGTGATGTATCAACTGAACACATGTATGACGCGTATGGGGCACGTAGAGAACTACAAGGCGATTATGAAATAGCGGATGATAGTCCAGATTCTGGTTGTGGTGGAAGGGATAATGATGGTAATAACGAGACACCTATAAATGAATACATACCTCAAACCCAAGAAGAAAGTACCCATTTACCAAATACATCCTTCATTGATTATGAAGAAACATACGAAGATGTCCCAGATGAAGTAGGAGAAGAAACAGAAGGAATTGAAATGCCACAACAAATCCATAGTCGTTCGGGCAGAGAGAGTAGTCGTGCAATTCCATATAGTGTTGGACGGGGAGGAAGTAGTCCAAGGAGAAGCAATTCACGACTACGTTCTGGTAGTAATAGAAGTCGAAGTAATCGTCGAAGGCGTGAGTTTGAAGGCTCGGTTTCCACGGCATTTCAAGATATGGCAGATGCACGACGTGCAACTGTATTAGCTTTGCGACCTGATGGTTTTAGCCAAGAAGAATATGGCAAATTCAAAGAAGCATTTTCAATGTTAAATGCTTTGCCGATTTAGAAGTATAAACCATTTTGGAAAGCATCTGTGGAGTTACTGAAAAAAGATGCATGGTGGCGTAATACATTTGTGGACACCCCTTTTCAATCAGATGATGATAGAATTGGTTTTTTAGAAAGTATAACTGGAGTGGATTGGGTAGGCAATAGAACAAGCAAAGCTTACGAGAACTTTCAACCATTTTTAAGTGGTTCTAGCGGTGGGAGTGTAAGATCATCAGGAAGTTCAGTGGGATATTCATCTGGGAATTCACAATACAATCAACCTGACACTCCACAGTTTCATCCCTCAGCTGCCATGGGGCAGTTGTTTCCATCCCAAGGACTCGGATTTAACATGCCCGGGCAAATGATGGGTGCGCCTTACTATCCAATGATGTTTCCTCAAGGACTTGGTAGTTTCCCCTATATGCCCCCATCGCCAGCAGGTCAAATGTTGCAAACACCTACACCTTCTACAATCTTTAATGCAGGGACAAGTTCAATGTTGAGTGGGACACCACCGAGACAAATGGGTAATAGTAATGGTGATCCAAGAATTAACGTATCTCCTAGTTTTGGAACACCATCTAGACGGAGAGCAGATACTGGTTATAGGTTTGGTGAACCTTCAGAATTTGGAGCTCGACCGAGACATTTAAATTTTTCTGATGACGGAACAGAAAATCAGACAATAAATAACCCGAGACAATGAATTTAGAGTTTTATTTGTATATTGTTGTATGTGAAAATTTATTTCTCTACTTTGTTTAATTATCATATTGATAAAAAAGTAAAAAATTGTAACTATATTTTTGTTATTATGATGTCAGGCAAACCGAATTGAAGAGTTATATTCTGTTGGACTAAACAATCTAACACGTGAAGAACTTTTCGAGTTATTTATGCTTGAAGACGAACAAGTCGATCAGGTACTTGTCGAACCAACAATGCAATATTATGAGCAATATCTATGTCGACAACCCATGCAAGCTGGAGGAGGATTAGGTTGGTTAAACATTAAACGACAAATTGAGCGTGATGATGTGGCATGCTTAAATGCACTTAGAATGCGTAGAAGAACATTCCAACTTTTGTGTCAAGTGATGGAAAGCGAGTATGGTTTAAATCCAACAGAAAATATTAGCATTAAAGAAAATGTTGCAATGTTTCTGAGCACATGTGGGCATAATGAGCTACAACGGACGGTAGCGAGAAATTTTGGGCGTAACCAAGAAACTGTTAATCGAAAGTTTCATGAAGTATTGGATACGATGGAACGACTTGCTTGTGATCAAATGAGGACTCCAAGTACTCGTCAACTTAGAGAAATTCCATCAAAACTTCGTAATGACACTCGTTATTATCCATTCTTCGAAGGTTTTATTGGTGCTATAGATGGAACGCATGTTCCCGTCATTCCACCACCAGAAAATCAAAGAGCATATTGGGACCGTTTTGGTGAAGCAAGCCTTAATATTTTGGGTATATGTGATTTAGACATGCTTTTCACATATGTGATTTAGACATGCTTTTCACATATGTGTGGAATGGAGCACCAGGTTCTGTTCATGATTCAAGAGTTCTATCAATAGCACAACAAAACAGCCAACGGTTTCCGAGACCTCCTACAGGGAAATATTATCTCGTCGACTCTGGTTATGCAAATAGCCAACGGTTTCCGAGACCTCCTACAGGGAAATATTACCGAGGAAACCAACAAGAAGAAGTTAGATATCATTTACGGCAATTTGACAATGGTCCACCTCCAAGAAATCAACATGAGTTATTTAACAGATGGCATGCATCCCTCCGCTCTGCTATAGAAAGAACTTTCAGAATCTGGAAAAAAATGGAGGGTCGTGAAAGAATTACCAAGATACAACCTTGAAACGCAAAAAAGATTGATTTTCGTTACCATGGGACTTCATAACTTTATTCGACGGTTAGATATTACGGTTAGCCAACCCAACTGTAGAAAATGAAAATGCTCATGGACAACAAGAAGAAAATGTAAATATGATCGATGAGATAGAAGAGGCGGAAACATCTACAAGTGGAGCATACATGGCAGTTCTCCGTGATGAAATAGCAAAATCTTTATGGGAAGAGCGTGGTTAATTATGTTTTATATTTTAGTTATTTTAAAATTTTGTGTTTACTTTAATGTCTATATTATTTTGCATTTTGTCTTTTTAATTTATAAAATTATTTTAATTAATTAATTAATTTAATCAAATATTCTCTAAAAAAATTGTCACAATTTGTAGATACGTAATTTTTGTTTTATATTTACTTATTTACTATATAATTTGTATTCTTAAATATTTTTCTTAATTATTTAATATGAATTACTATTTATACCGCTTTCGGTTACCAATCGGAATACTATTTGTACCGCTTTGTTTTTTGTACAGCTTTGTCTCAAATCTTTATATATACAGCTTTGTCTCAAATCTTTATATATACAGCTTTGCACTATGCTATAAAGCTTACCGCTCCAGCTCTTAAAAAAATAAATCTGACCCATTAACATTGTTTATTGAGAGGAAAATACAACTATCTAAAGAAAACGGACATTAATTTAATTTGGTATTAAACTATACAATATTAATATTTAGTTAACTTCTCCTTGTTTTATCGTACAAATTTTATATATATAATAGATTATAAATCTTCCTATATTTTACATTATTTTTTTTGTCAAATTGTTTTAATTCAGTATGTAAATTAGACGATTTACTAGCTAAAATGCAATATTACACAATAACTTAAGGAAGTTAATCTTTACTGATTTTATTTTTGCTTTAAAATAAAATAATCAAATACTGTATTAAACAAAACAAAAAAAGAAAGAAAGATTCTCTAGGTTTATGTAAAAAAGGTGAAAATTCCAACATTTAACTTTTTTCTTTCCAATTCACTGCAATTATAATAGCCTGTCTGTTTTTCTCTCTCCTCCTTCATCTTCTTCTCATAGCCGGCGAGAGACAGCGACAGAGAGAGAAAGAGCTGAAAATTTATGTGAGAGATTCTCTTCCGCCATTTTCTCTTTCCAAACACTCTTCTCCACGTAGTAGTCGGAAATTCAAAGTCTTTCCCGAAAAAATCTCGCTTAAACCAATCTCCGGATCGATCTCACTGTTCAAAAGGCTTAATCTTTGGCAAAAGAAGAAAATGACCAAATTAGGTCTCTCCGTCTTCTTCTTCTTCTGTCTCGTTTCCGTTACTTCAGATCTAGAGGCTGATCGACGAGCACTAATCGCTCTCCGTAACGGCGTCCATGGCCGTCCTTTACTCTGGAATCTAACCGCGCCGCCATGTACTTGGGGCGGAGTCCAATGCGGGTCGGGTCGAGTCACCGCACTCCGATTACCCGGTGTGGGTTTATCCGGTCCGTTGCCAATCGCAATCGGAAACCTAACCCAGCTCGAAACTTTATCTCTCCGGTTCAACACACTAACCGGTCCAATCCCGCCGGATTTCGCTAACCTAACTCTTCTCCGGTACTTGTATCTTCAAGGAAACGCTTTTTCCGGCGAGATTCCTTCGTTTCTCTTCGCTTTACCTAACGTGATTCGGATCAATCTCGCCCAGAATAATTTCTCGGGTCGGATCCCGGATAATGTCAATGCATCGAAGTCGCTCAAGACTCTCTACTTGCAGGATAATCAACTTACTGGTCCGATCCCGGATATTAAGATTCCGCTTCAGCAATTCAATGTCTCTTCGAATCAGTTAAACGGGTCGATTCCGGATCCGTTGTCGGGTTTGCCCAAATCCGTTTTTGAAGGGAACTCTCTATGTGGGAAGCCGTTAGACGCTTGCGCCGGCGCCGGTACCGGAAACGGAACTGTGATTCCCGGAAAAGGGAAAAAGGACAAGTTATCCGCCGGAGCTATTGCCGGAATTGTGATTGCTTGTTTTTTCGGACTTCTCTTGCTCCTCTTGCTTTTGTTCTGTCTCTGTAGAAAGAAGAAGAAAGAGGACAATGTACAATCGAGAAACATCGAAGCAGCAGCTCCGGTTCCGAACTCATCAGCCGCCGTAGCCAAGGAGATGGCTAATGTCCCCCCTCCGGTGGTTAACGGTGGGTCACATTTATCTGAAAATGGTGGAGCAAAGAACCCTGCAGTGAGTAAAGATCTGACATTTTTCGTGAAATCGTTTGGCGAATTCGATCTGGACGGATTGTTAAAGGCTTCAGCTGAAGTTCTTGGTAAAGGAACATTCGGATCTTCGTACAAGGCGAGCTTCGAGCACGGATTAGTGGTCGCTGTGAAACGATTGAGAGATGTTGTGGTGCATGAAAAAGAGTTTAGAGAGAAAATGCAGGTTCTTGGATCAATAAGCCATGCTAACCTTGTGACATTGATCGCTTATTACTTTAGCCGCGACGAAAAGCTCGTTGTTTTCGAATACATGTCTAGAGGAAGCTTGTCTGCGCTTTTACACGGTAAAAAGCCAAACCTCTCCTTTCGTGTTTCCAATTTTAAGTTTTCGATTCATAGGTTAGCTAAAGATTGGTTCTTTGGGATTCACAGGGAACAAAGGAAGTGGTAGGAGTCCATTGAATTGGGAAACAAGAGCCGGTATAGCGTTAGGAGCCGCAAGAGCGATTAGTTACCTTCATTCGCGTGATCCGACAACATCTCATGGCAACATTAAATCGTCTAACATTCTCTTGTCTGAAACCTTTGAGGCTAAGGTCTCTGATTACTGTCTTGCTCCTATGATCAGCCCTACTTCTACACCTAACCGTATTGATGGTTACCGTGCTCCTGAAGTAACCGATGCTCGGAGAATCTCCCAAAAGGCTGATGTTTACAGTTTCGGTGTTCTCCTTCTTGAACTACTCACAGGTACAACACAAAACAATTAAAAACAGAGATCTTTGAAACCGTACTTTCGCTCAAAATGTGATTGAAATATTTGGATTTTGTTTTTGTAGGGAAATCTCCAACGCATCAGCAGTTAAACGAAGAAGGAGTAGATCTACCTAGATGGGTTTCATCGATCACTGAACAACAAACACCATCAGATGTGTTTGATCCAGAGCTCACTAGGTATCAATCCGAGGGAAATGAGAATATGATCAGGCTTTTAAAGATCGGTATAAGCTGTACTGCTCAATATCCTGATAGTCGTCCTACGATGCCTGAAGTCACTAGGCTCATTGAGGAGGTTTCTCGTGCATCTGGTTCACCAGGTCCTTTATCTGATTGATTGATTTTTTTTTTTCGGTTTCGAGGTGGGGTTTAAATTGATCGATTTCAAAATTGTTTGGTCTAAATTTGAATTTCTTTAAATAGTTTGTTCGGTGATTCTTAAAGTCAGTTGAGAGATACGTTGAATTTTTTTTTTTTTTTTTTTGTGTTCTTACTTTTTTTATAGCTTTGAAGAATTATAGAAGTTGTTTAAATATATATCATTGTTTGAGTGTGGAACAAAAATATATTGTCTCCTTTCCAATTGGCCGCTCCATTTACTTTATTGACTTCTTTTTTCTAACCAACTAATGCAATAAAACGGCAGAAACAAAGAAAAAAGTGTTTGTCAAATTACTAAATTACAAGACTACACACAAAAAAAGGTGAGCAAATATGATACTAGTTTTGATAAAATTGTTTGGTTTCGTTCTCCCAATCCGACCAATCATTAAAAAGTCAACGACAAATATTGTCTGTCTTTCTTCAATTTTCGATTTTTTTTTTATAGATTAATACATATACCATGAAATAAATATAATTTTAGGTAACGGGTCTATTAAGTTTCTTTGTTACATCTGGCAAGTTAAGTCCCCACCTTTCAAAATTCAAATTCAGATAATTTGGTAAAGCCATTGAAACAAAAAAGTTTTTCTTCATATTTCCTTTAGCCTTTAAATTAAATTTCAAATGGCTCTATTCAAGAATAAAAATAGAAGAACTTTTTTTTTAATAATAAAACCGAAGAAGTTATATCTTTATTAATTGTATCGATCAAGATATACAGGGTTTCAGAAAGCATTTACGGTCTTATCGTGTGAAAGAGTTAGTTGAACGCATCATGATTAATTTAAATACTATAAGTTTGAGTATATATCTATATTGTATTGTTTGAGATGTAAATAAAATATGTTCGTTAAGAATAGTTATTGTTTTTGGTTTAGTTTGAAAGTTTAAGCGAGATCGATGGGAATTGTTATGGTCCCCCACATTTACACCAAAATGTTTGGTTGATCTTGTTAAAATTGTAATCATTAAAGTTACATCAAATTTACCATAGTCGATAACGTAACTAAGTTTGTTAAATATATAGTGATTACTCTCACTTGTTGGCTACAAATATGTGTGATGTCATGACTTCTAACGAAGGAATATATATATATATATATATATATATATAAATGTCAACATCTCATATCTGATATACATATATGTGTTGTCGGAGCCAGATTTTGTTCATCTCAGCAAGGCGTCTCAAACTTTATAGAGACCCCCTGTTCAAATATTAAATGTAAGCTCTTGATAAAAGCTTTTAAACGTTTATTATTAAAAAATATTTTATTTATAACTTCTCGTAATTAATAGTTTATAATCATAAATACTATTTTTCATAATTTTACTATAAATAAAAATTTATTACTCCAAATTGTTTCATTTATACAATTTCAACTAATAACTTATATTTAAACAAAGTCATTTTTCGTATTGATCATACAAGAAAAATCACGTCAAGTTTTCTTTAATTTGAGCTTGTAATTTGAAGAATAATATAACTTAGAAATATGATAAAAAATATATCACTAAGTAAATAAATAAATAAAAATATGAAAGTACCTTAAGATATTGCCTTGAATGATTAAAAACGGAACTCAAATCAATTTTTTTATGACTTTGTTATGTACGTGTTTACAAAAACACTTTTTCAAAGAATGACAAAGAAATTGTAATCAATAAATATATATATATATATATAAACTAATTAATAAAAATATATCTATGTAATAAAGTACAAAATTTTCACCTAATTAGTACTCTAACGCCAGTTTCCTTTATTATTAATATTTGATATCAGTTCATACATCGCTTTCCTATACTAATTACATATATTAAAGGTAAGTAATCCTTAATTTAATTTTTTTTTCTTATTTAGTTGTATAAATGGAAACAATTTTTTAAAAAATCTACAACGATTAATAAACTTAAATATTTTTAAAGCGATATGTATATAGAAAAAAAAATATTTCTGGACCTGTTCCATCGCACCACTTGCACACATAAATAGACAGCCCTGCATCTCAGGTTAAAGGGCTCCCAAAATGAATACATGATTTTGATTACGTCTTTGGCTATTCTTTTTCTCTTTGTTACGTTTTTTTTTTCTTTTTTCCTTCTTTCTTCATTATCTTACAACACATTTTAATATAAGTTATTTATGTTACTTTGCATACAATATTATTTACAACCATATTAATAATGTTATAAAATGTATGTAAATAGATTTTAATTGAATAAAAATAGTATTACATATAAAATAATATATATATATATATATATATATATATATATTTTCTGTTTAGTTAAATATTTTTCCATTCTTTATATAAATATCAATAATTTTATTTTGCAAAATTTATATAAATATAAATAATTTTTCTTTTTTTGTGCAACAAAATAATTATACTACATCATGCATCTAATACTTACCAATTGTGTTTTAGTTTTTAAATTTACATTCAATTTTCTAAAACTACAACAAAAATGTATACAGACCAAATTTTACAGCAAATAATTTACAGCTACAGCCGAACCAATCATCCCCGTAGTCTCGGTTTTTCTGGTTAAAATTACTTCCCTTTTTTTGAAAACTAGCTACTACTCCCGGACATCCCTACAAACCGGGAATTAAGAGCATTTTATATGCGTTTCCGTAACTTCGTGACGCAAACGGTTTTTTGAGGTAAAATACTCGGGTAAATCTTTGTCATGGCGAGGATACAGAGGTATTCATTTTATCCGAGCAAGGCTTGATCGTACTCTTGCAAATGGAGCATGGCTAGAAGAGTTTCCAACCGGGAGATGTGAATACCTCCGATTCGAGGGGTTGGATCATCGGCCCTTAGTTATCCTGTTTGGCCAGAAAAAGAAGAAGAGTGTAACACCCAAATTTTTTTTTTTTTTGCATTTAATTAAATAGTCCAGATTAATATTCCCATACATATTAATCCTCAACGACTATTTCCTAGCAGTTGCTACGCGGAAGTTCTCAGGAAAATAATTCACATAAAAAAAAAAACTCAATTCAATTACAAAACCAATACATATTCATCCCATTCTATCAACCTAGTCACCATTCACAAATCCCTAATCATCCTCTTCCTCTACCATGATTCCGCGATCACAAATTCTTATACCTGCAACTCAAAGGGAAAAACATAGTTGCGTGAGTATTATCATAAATACTCAGTGAAGCGGTCATCCCGCCTACCGATTACATATTAGGGAAATAGCATGCCAAAAATTACGCGACAATCAACAATTTAACAAATATGCAACGATCAGCAGATATACAACACTCAACAGATATGTAACGATCAACAGGATAAGCAACGATCAACAGGTGTGCAACACTCAACAGATAAGAAATGATCAACGGATATGCAAATTTTCACAGTCTAACAAGTGGTGTCGATCGACACCTCTCATGAGATCGACACTCCAATCACCACACCAAACCTCACGATCATATAAATGGGGTGTCGATCGCCACTGCCACTAGGTGTCGTTAGACACCTCCCACAGAAACCGAAGCCGAGTCAAAATCCTCACACAGACTCGATTCATTTCCTCACAAAATCACACACGATTTAACCACGATCAAGTCTCAACATATCACAGGATAACACAGAAATAACAATCAAAATAATCACAAATTAATCAATCAATCTCCTAACATACTAATCCCGTAATCGCGATCACGCACTCACCTCGATTTACGACGAAGGAAAGTGAATGAACGGACAGCGAATGAACAATCAGAAAAGACCCTCACGATCCAATCTCTACTGGAACCACCGAAACTACCACGAAAATGACGAAGAACGATGAACAACGCTAATAATCGAGGAGAAAGGCTTCCCAGATCGATTTCTTTGCAACAATCGGCCGAGAACTCACAATTTCGATAAATCTCTCTCTCACTTTCTCCTCTGCTACCAAAACACGACGGCCACAGAAAAGCACGCAACCCTAGGTGCTTAAATAGCCTTAACCAAGCCGAAAACCACGATTAAAAACTAAACCGAACCGAATCGCAAAACTCGGTGTCGATCGGCACCCTCCCATGGTGTCGATCGACACCCTTACCAAAAACTGGGTTTTTGGTTTCGGGATGTTACAATTCTCCCCTACTACACTGGATTTGTCCTCGAATCCCTAGACACAAGTCTACCCGAGACTCCACTCTGGCCCGCGCCGGCCGAAACCACTGGGAAAAACACGCATAATCCCAACATCCACAACTTAACCCACACTACACATGCATTTTAAGACATTTATTACGTTTCAACTCATCCTTATATACACACACTCTAGGGAAACACGTCCCCTCGAGAGAAGTCCCATCTCTCAGGACTATAGAGGAACCACCGTCCCAATATAGGCTCTCCGTACTATAAAGGAACCACCGTCCCAGTATCAGTACATAGGAGACCACCTTCTCCTGGAGAGTACCACCGTCTCTCCATACGTATATAGGAACCACTGTCCCCGATACACACTCTGGAAAGCCACCGTGTCCAGATCATGAGTCATCCGTAATAAATTATAAAACGCCTACCCACATGCAAAATAAGAATCTAAAAGAAACGCGCAAGGCCCCTAGCCCGAAATACCAAAATGCAATGCTTCCTAATCCTGCCTAGGTTTGTCCAACTGATCGCACAACAATCAAACAAGAACATGTACCACCAGCTGTAGACCCAGAATTGGATCGATCGATTGTGCAACAATCAAACAAGAACATGCACAACCAAGACACTACATCCGATATCCCGGTCGTTGAAACCGAACGCACAAGAATATCATCGAGGTCTGTATTCCGTTCCATTCTCATGCCACGGTCAACTATTGATTACTCATACTTACCGTCATCATCACACTCTCAAGATGTCTCCCTTGAGGTAACGATGCCGATGCCACTCCACGCTCAGGACGTCTCCCTCAAGCTCTGGCTTAATATGGAAAAATACTTCCTTAGAGTTCTCAACACGTACGTGAACAATCATCCGAAACAAAGAATACCTCCCTTGATAACAACACGCAACACACAAACCTATTCTAGCAAAACAAAACTACTCCTACCGAACACATGGCCAACTCAACCGCCTTCCCATAAGATCCAAACCTCAACCTCGAAGCACAACAACAAACCAAACTCCGTGCACGCCCCAGATATCTAAAGCTCTTAACTCAGTCTACACCTGACACCCATATGACGCATCCTACAGCCCACCAGGAACATATACCATTCGCACTCTCGGGGCGCATCCCTCGAGTCAACGGTATCTAGGAATCTCACATCCCCATCAACACACAGGAGAGCTCACCTCTCCTCACAACACATGAGTTATTCGGGAATGCAGTCCTTAGAGCAATAAATACTGAGCACTGAACATCGAAACTAAACTGCCCAACAAGGGTCCAAAACCACTCCTGACGCCTCAGCAAACACAACCTTTGACCGATACACATGCCGATACCCTGCCTATCCCGTTCGAAGAGACCTGAAACTGAACTGACTGCTTCAAAATAACTCACGCTAATCCCTTGACGCTCCTCTTAACCCGGACTAGGTCGAACGGATTTATCGCACAACAATCAAACCAGAACATGCATGACCAACCGTAAACCCAGAATTGGATTTTTCAACGCGCCATAACCAACCAACCAAAACTTCCTTAAAATACTAAATTACCATCCGACGAACCTTGAAACCTTTGGATACTCCCATCTGTCTTCTCGCAGCCAAACCGGCGCTCCTCTAAACAGTACTGCTCGACTCTGCATCCAGCTTTTGCTCCTGATCCTCTCCAGAACCAAACACCATGAACTGCATGCTCCTCAGGATCCCTCGGATACTCCAAAATATCCACTACGCATACAATAACAAACGCGTCTCGGTAATCCTTGATCACGACGCAGCCTCTTGTGCTTACTGCAAGCACATTTAACAGCAAAAAGCATACCCACAACTCGAAATATCCAATACTTGCCTAGTTTCATACGGGACTTACGATGCAACATTCTTAATCCATCCAGGTCTGGCGGTCGATCGTACAACAATCAAACAAGAACATGTACAATCGCCCGTCAGTCCAGACTGTACCTAATCCAAACTAGGTCTGGTAGTTGATTGTACAACAATCAAACAAGAACATGTACAGCCATCCGTCAGTTCAGATTTGGATTTCCCGAATGCTACATCTGTTACCAGGACTCAAACACAGGCCCAACCTTACTAGCGATGCTTCGACTCACAGACCATAATTTTGACTGCTCTAGCCAACACTACACGAGATTTCCACTCATTCTGTAATCGTCCAATCATGGACCAAAAATCCCGGCCTGACATGGCCGATACCACACGAGATCCTCCCCTGATCCTAGAGGCTCCCTCTAATCCACACACGAAACATACCTCTCGTACTCTCGGGACGCATCCTTCGAGTCAACGGTATCTGGGGATCTCACATCCCCGCAATAGATCTCACATCCCTTGCTACTTATTTCGGGAACACGCTTCCCAATAAGTACACAGGAGAACACATATCTCCTCTGATTAAAGCCACCTCACGTGGTATAGCCTCGATATTCACTTACTAGAATATCCTCGAAAACACAACCAACATTGATCCACACATATAAAACACATAAGAACCACTCGCCTCATAACTCATATGAAAATAAATAAGGAATGCCATCTTATAAATTTTCAAAAATGTATATCGTTTTCAACACCAACGAAAATACAATAATCCAGAAACAATAACACCAAAGCTCAAAACTCAAAAAACTAGAAAATAAATTGAAAAGGGACAAAACTAGCTCAATCCTCAACGTGCTCCTCGACTATTCATGCCCACGCTGCGCTCCTCCAATCTGAACCAACGGCTGCTCTACCGCTACCTGAGCTAACGGCTGCGCCGCTATCGGGTGAACCACTGCAAGCGCCAACGGCTGCAACTTGGGACACATCGGCCTTATATGCACCGACTCTCGGTAATAGAAGCAAAACCTAGCCTCCTCGGAAAACTTGGGACAGTTCGTCACGCGATGCTCTGAACTCCCGCATCTGAAACATCCATGACTGCCGTGCCTCCTCGAACTTGTTCTAGACGCGTCATCCCATCTCCTCTTCTGACCCTGCGCAGGCTTACCGCCTTGGCCAGCACAAGATCAGATCTAGAACCGTGACCACTCTGTTGCTGCTGCCTCCTCCTCGGGTGAACTGTAGGAACAACTGCCGCTGGAACTGCTACAGCTGACTGACCTCTCAGATCTTCCTCAATGCCTGCAACCATCTCTACCAGCCTCGCCCTAGAGGCGTACTCTGATACTCAACAACGAATCCTCAAATCTGCACGAAGTCTCCTCAGGAACCTCTGAACTTGCGTCCGCTCGTCCTCCATGCCTAGATCCGCATAGACAAGCAACCTACTGAAATCCGCATCATACTCTCGCACAGTACGATCACCTTGAACCAGCTCTACAAACCTCGTCCCGAGATGGTCTAAAGCCTCCTGAGGAAAGTATTTAGCGTTAAACTCAGCCACAAACTCTCCCCAGATCCATACTGCACCAGGCCTCCTGGCCTCAATCGCTCTCCACCATAAGTGCAAATCACCGCTGAGATAATGGACCGCCAGCTCCACCCAATAATCCTCAGGACAACGCACCGAGCGGAAGTTGCACTCCATGCGCATTCGCCACCCATCTGCCTCCTCAAGCCCAACACCGCCTGCGAAGAAAGCAGTACTCATATGCCGCATCTGACCCATCATCTCCAGATAAGTCAGACACACCTCAGCTACCGCGGCCCTCGGCTGCACCCCCGCTACTAGAGGCACTACTGGGGCCTGAACCGGAACCGCTGCCAGAAACCTCTCCATCAACTATGCCAGAAGACCCTCCATATGATCCAGACGATCCTGAGCTGGAGCAGCACCCACACGTGGGCTCACTCCTCCACCAGCTAACCCGGCAACTCTCCCGGTGCCCACAACACTAACACTAGCACTAGCATAGGTCTCACTCCCGGATCCCACAGAATGCGTAGGAGTCTCTGACACTTGCGTAGCATTCGCAGCCACGCTACTAGACGACTCAATCACAGGACCACGACCACGGCCTCCACTGCCACCAACTCTGCCACCACGGACACCGACTGTACCACGACCTCTATCGCCTGGAGCCATCTCGATGCACTACCAGAGAGCAGCAGATAAGCACACTAGAAGTCACAATCAAAAACACAAGTATAAACTTACCGCGGAATCTCTTTAAAGGCTTGAAGAGGATGACTCTAAGACTACAATTGACTAAGCACATATAATCAATTTAAACACATAGTCTCTTATCATCAAAATCACTACTAGCCCTAGAACCGTAAGGCCTCTGATACCAAAGTGTAACACCCAAACTTTTTTTTTTTTGCATTTAATTAAATAGTCTAGATTAATATTCCCGTACATATTAATCCTCAATGACTATTTCCTAGCAGTTGCAACGCGGAAGTTCTCTGGAAAATAATTCACATAAAACAATACTCAATTCAATTACAAAACCAATACACATTCATCCCATTCTATCAACCTAGTCACCATTCACAAATCCCTAATCATCCTCTTTCTCTGCCATGATTCCGCGATCACAAATTTTTATACCTGCAACTCAAAGGGAAAAATATAGTTGCGTGAGTATTATCATAAATACTCAGTGAAGCGGTCATCCCACCTACCGATTATATATTAGGGAAATAGCATGCCAAAAACTACGCGACAACCAACAATTTAACAAATATGCAACGATCAACAAATATGCAACACTCAATAGATATGTAACGATCAACAGATAAGCAACGATCAACAGGTGTACAACACTCAACAGATAAGCAATGATCAACGGATATGCAAATTTTCACAGGCTAACAAGTGGTGTCGATCGACACCTCTCATGAGTATCGATCGACACTTCAATCACCACACCAAACCTCACGATCATATAAATGGGGTGTCGATCGACACTGCCACTATGTGTCGATCGACACCTCCCACAGAAACCGAAGCCGAGTCAAAATCCTCACCCAGACTCGATTCATTTCCTCACAAAATCACACACGATTTAACCACGATCAAGCCTCAACATATCACAGGATAACACATGAATACCAATCAAAATAATCACAAATTAATCAATCAATCTCCTAACATACTAATCCCATAATCGTGATCACACACTCACCTCGATTTACGATGAAGGAAAGTGAATGAACGGACAACGAATGAACGATCAGAAAGGACCCTCACGATCCAATCTCTACTAGAACCACCGAAACTACCACAAAATGACGAAGAACGATGAACAACGCTAATAATCGAGGAGAAAGCACGTAACCCTAGGTGCTTAAATAGCCTTAACCGACCCGAAAACCGCGATTAAAAACTAAACCGAACCGAATCACAAAACTCGGTGTCGATCGACACCCTCCCATGGTGTCGATCGACACCCTTACCAAAAACTGAGTTTTTGGTTTCGGGATGTTACAAAGAGAAGGAGAGTCTTAAGATTTGACACATCTTTGGCTGATAAAGAGAACTTCCGAGTGCTCATTGATAAACTGTGGAAAGGTCCTTAAATGGAATCGGTGAACCAGAAATTGGATAGGTGTATGAGACAAATAATGGAGTGGGCCTAGAAGAAAAAGAAGAATAATCTTACTGAGATTAAAAAGGCCCAACAACAGTTAGATTTGACCCTTTCTCTTGATCCACCGAATGAAGCCCTTATTGGATTCATTACTCAACAACTCGAGAAGTTCTACAGAGAGGAAGAACTATACTGGCGACAGAGAAGTCAAGTTCTTTGGTTGCAAGGGGGAGACCAAAATTCAAGATTCTTTCAAGCTTCAGTCCGTGGAAGAAGAGCTGTAAACAACCTCTTCGTAATTGAAGACGAGGTGGGTAACTCTTTCTTTGAGGAAAGCCTAATAGCGACCACCATATCAGAATTTTATCAAGAGCTCTTCACAACCAATGTAACAAGGGATCTTCACCCCATCACAGAGGTACTTCAACCCAAAATTTCTTCTGCAACGAACGAAATCTTAATCGCATTACCAGAGGAAAAAGAGATTCATCAAGAGGTGCTCTCGATCCACTCGGATAAAGCACCTGGACCCGACAGATTCTCAGCTAAATTTTACCAACATTTTTGGGATATTATAGGTAATGATGTATCTAAAGAAATTATCGATTTCTTCGCAACAAGCTCGATTAACAAGCACTTCAATGAAACACATGTATGCCTCATTCCTAAAGATATAGGATCGAAAAATGTTTCCGATTATAGACCGATTGCGCTATGCTCTACACATTACAAGATGATCGCGAAAATTCTAACTGGGAGATTGCAAAGCCTACTGCCCGAGTTGATTTCACTGTGACAATCCGCTTTTGTTCCAAAGCGTGCTAACTCGGATAACGTCTTAATCACGCACGAGATGCTTCACTTCCTTAAGACTTCCAAAGCAAAAAAGCATTATTCCATGGTGGTTAAAAGAGACATGAGCAAGGGGTATGATCAGATTGAATGGAGTTTTTAAGTGAGGTCCTTAAGAGACTTGGTATCCACGAGAAATGGATCGAATGGATTATGGAATGTGTCACTTTGGTTTCATACTCCTTTTATATCAACGAGATTTCACACGGGAATGTTATCCCCTCAAGAGGTATCCATCAAGGCGATCCTCTCTCGCCCTATCTCTTTATTCTTTGTACGTAGGTTCTCTTGGGATTGTGTTACCGAGCACAAGCCGTTGGGATTTTACTGGGAATAAAAGTGGCACGTCGAAGCCAGCCTATCAACCACTAGCTCTTTGCCGATGATATGTTTTCTTTTCGATGACAAGTACCAAGTGTTGTAAAACACTTGTAGATATTCTCCGTAAATATGAGCTAGTATCGGGAAAAAAAATTAACTTGAGAAAATCGGCAGTTAATTTCTCATCTAAAGCTCTGGAAGACCTCAAACAACGGGTTAAAAGACTTTTCCACATTAATACCGAAGGGGGAATGGGAAAATACTTGGAACTTCCCAAACACTTTGGATAGAAAAAGGGATATTTTTGCCAGAATCCTTGATAGAATTAGCCAAAGAGCACTTAATTGGTTGAATTGATTCCTTTCAACGGCCGGGAAACAAGTCCTTCTCAAGGCGGTTCTTTCCTCTCTACCGCCTTACACAATGACTTGCTTTAAACTCTCGGTCTCCTTATGTAAGAAGATTCAATTTTCTCTTACGAGATTTTGGTGGGATGATAAACCAGATGCTCGGAAAATTAATTGGGTCTCGTGGAAGAAGCTTACGCTTCCTCTTTTGGCAAGCGGTCTCGGTTTTCGAGAGATTGAGGAGTTTAATGAACCATTGTTAGCGAAGATAAGTTGGAGACTTATCAAGGAACCTAATCCACTGTTGGCGCAAATACTTAAAGGAAAATACTACCCCTCTTCTTCATTTATGGAAAGTAAGCCCACCTCTAACTCTTCCCATGCATGGACTAGTATTGTTGCTGGCAGGGAGATTGTAAAACAAGGTATCGGATATTTAGTCGGAAATGAGAGGAATATCAACGTACGGAGTGACCCATGGCTCCCACTTCAGTTCCTAGCAGACCATACATACCAGTTTTATCTACTTCCAGGAGTTTAAGGGTGGCGGATTTAATAGACACACTCACAAATACATGGAACCTTGAAGCAATCCGAAGTCACTTACCTCACTATGAGGATATTATTACAAGTATCGAGTTGAGTTCTTGTAACACCCGGTTCTTTTTTTTTTATAAATAATTAATTAATTCTACTACGGAATAAAACTCAACAATTAAAAATCCAGAATAAATTCCAATAATAATTTAATATCAATCCAATAAATAAAACCAAAATCAAATCCAGGAATGCTCATAAATAAATCTAGCAACCTAACACCGGGTTCCACTAGACTAAACAGCAATAACACAATTGAACCCTATCATCCTCTCCTCCGGCCATGATTGCGCGATCACACTTTTTCTTTACCTGCAACACAATTGGGAAAAACGAGTTGCGTAAGTATTTATAAAATACTTAGTGAGACGGTCCTCCCGTCTACAGGCTAAGTACGAAAATACTAGAACATGAATAACACTTGATTTAAAGGACTAACGCAAGAAATACACGGGTATCGATCGACACATCGCACGGTGTCAATCGACGCTACAATTTAACTGGTGTCGATTGACACATCGCATGGTGTCGATCGACTCTTGGTTAACAGTGGTGTCGATCGACTCTTGGTTAACAGTGGTGTCGATTGATACATCACAAGGTGTCGCTCGACACTACTTTCTCAGAAACAGAGACAATTACGAAAATCACACGATTTCACGAAAACAAAACATCATTTCATGAAATCAGTTCACGAATTCAACACAAAACAACCATAAATCAATACGAGAATCCCTAAATCAATCCGTTATCAATTCCTAGTAAAATCGAGCCTACGGTCGCGCACTCACCTTGGTTTTTCGACAAAAACGACAAAACGACGATGAACGAGGATGAACAGTGATGAACAGCGGATCCCTTCACTGGAATCACCACGGAACACGGCTCAACGGACTCACGAACGGAATGGCTCACACGAGAGAATTAACGCAACGAACGGATCACGCAAACACTCGGAATCACTCGGAAACTCATGAAACTTTTCTCTCTTATTTCTCTGCTTATTCTCCTCCAAA
This sequence comes from Draba incana, assembly GCA_963576765.1. NCBI lineage: Eukaryota > Viridiplantae > Streptophyta > Magnoliopsida > Brassicales > Brassicaceae > Draba > Draba incana. The sequence goes on from OY755205.1 coordinate 12,067,967, forward strand.
GTTGCGGCCACATAACTGACCAAAAGCTTAAATACTTGAGCCCTAGGCTCCCTAAACCAACTTGCCAAACCGAACGATCGATTTTAATCCATACTGTAAATCCTAACATGGTGTCGATTGACGCCACCAATGGTGTCGATCGACACCCCTTACCAAAATCGACATTTTGGTTTTGGGATGTTACAAATCTCCCCCTCTAATATAGATTCGACCTCGAATCCCGTAAAAACACATCCACAAAGGACTACACTCTGGCCCGCACCGACCAATACCACTGGAGACTCTCACCTAACTCCGAGGCTCGCGAACTAATCCTATGCTTATACGCACGTTTTCTCAGGCATTTATTACGTTAACTCATCCAGACTCACAAATACTCTAGGGCAACCACCGCCCCTTCGAGTGAACCATCGTCTCTCCGCACTATAGAGGAAACCACCGTTATAATATAGGCGCTCAGTACTATAAAGGAAACCACCGTCCCAGTATAAGTACACAGGAAAACCACCATCTCCTGGAGAGAACCACCGTCTCTCAGCATGTATACAGGAAACCACCGTCCCCGATACATACTCTCAAAAACCACCGTCTCCAGATCATGAGTAATCCGTAATAAATTCTAAAACGCTTATAAACATCAGCGACTAGGTCACCTCACGTGGTCTAAACTCGATACTCCCCAACGGGAATATCCGCAAAACACGACCCTCATTGGTCAACAAAATCGCATATCAGGAACACACAACGATAAAAAAGAAATATAAGGGAAAAATCTCATCTTATAAATCTCCAACAATGTATATCATTACAACGAAACGAGAAATACATGAACCAACAACAATACTGGTACAAAGGCCTACACAAAACTGGAACCACAAAGAAAACTAAGCTCAACTGGCGACCTGCTTATCGAACCACTTCTTGAACTTCAGCTTCATCTTTGCCTCCGGCTCCCAAGTCTCCTCCTTGCAACCGCCACAATCCAACAAAATACGCAACAACAGAATCTTCTTTCGACATAATTCCTTGACCCTCCTCTCGAGATTCCTCACAGGAACCGCCGGAACCGTCAAATCTGGCTGAAGGTCCGCAGGGATCTCTGGCACTAACTTCTCAGACTCATGTAGGCACTTCCTCAACATCGACACATGGAAAACCTTATGAAATGCCTTCATGATCGGAGGTAACTCCAGCCGATAAGCCACTGGTCCAACACGCTCCACCACCGGGAACGGCGCCATAAATCTCGGACTAAGCTTGTTCTTTGCTATGGATCTGTTAGGACCCCTCAACATAGCCATCTTGAGATATACGCGATCTTCCACTGAGAACTCAAGCTCACGTCTACGCTTATCCGCATAACTCCTCTGTCTATCTTGAGCTTCCTTCATGTTCAGTCGAACAATACGAACCTTCTCTGTCGTCTCCTGAACATAAGTAGCCCCATGAATATTGCGCTCCCCCACTTGGGTCCAGCATAAAGGTGTCCTACATGGCCTCCCATACAGAGCCTCCAAATGAGCCATCCTGATACTCGCTTGAAAGCTGTTATTATACGCAAACTCCACTAATCCCAAGTGATCAAACCACTGACCACCCCAATCCAGAGCACACATCCTCAGCAAATCCTCCATAGTCTAAATAGTCTTTTCTGACTGCCCATCAGTCTGTGGATGATAAGCCGTACTCATATGCACCTTAGTGCCCATCTCTGCCTGAAAGGCTCTCTAGAATTTTAATGCAAACCTGGGGTCTCGTTCAGAAACAATACTGGCTGGAACTCCATTCAGCCTCACAATCTCCCTTACAAACTTTGTAGCCAACTTAGCCGCTCCATCGGTCTTTTTAATGGCCAAAAGGTGTGCTGACTTGGTCAATCGGTCCACGATCACCCATATAGCATCATACGTCCGCGACGTAGGTAAACCAACCACGAAATCCATCGTAATCATATCCCATTTCCACTCAGGGTTGGGTAAACTCTGCAACTTGCCACTCAGAACTTGGTGATCGGCCTTGACAAACGAACATGTGTTGCACTTAGACACAGAAGCTGCCACGTCTCTTTTCATCCCGGCCCAGTGATAATACTGCTCGAGATCACGATACATCTTGGTCGAACTCGGATGAATCGAAAACTTGCTCGCATGAGCCTAACTCAGAATTTTCTGTCTCAACACCTCATCACGAGGTACACAAACTTGACCACGAACCAGAAACGTCCCATTCGGAGAGATAATATGCTCAGACCCCACTGCTCGCGACGAATCAATCAACACCTGATCACTCTGCTGAGCCACTCTGATCCTACTAAGAAGATCAGCTCGATCAACTGCCTCCAAGTCCAACGGCTCCTTCGAAATAGCGCAAAGACGCAACGTGCTAATCTCGCCTACCAAATCCTCAATATCCTGCTCACGGGCTAAATCGAATCTCCGCTGACTCAAGGCATCTGCTACCTGATTAGCCTTGCCCAGATGATAAGTGATCTCCATATCGTAATCTGCCAGAGTGAGTCAGCGCCTCTATCTCATATTCAGCAACGGATGAGTAAAGATGTGCTGCAGATTCTTGTGATCCGTAAAAATATGCACTCTCCCTCCGTAGAGATACGACCTCCAGATCTTCAGAGCGAACACTACTGCTCCCAACTCTAGATCATGCGTAGGCCGATTATGCTCGCTACCCTGCAACTGTCTCGAAGCGTACGCGATGACTTGACCCTCCTGCATCAGAACACAACCCAGACCAACTCCTGAAGCATCCGTGTACACGGTGTAAGGCTTCCCCGACTCGGATAATGCCAACACCGGCGTACAAGTCAACATCTCCTTTAGTCTGTCAAAACTATCCTCGCACTCCGGCGACCAGACAAACAGAACATCCTTACCGGTCAGCTTCTTCATCGGCTGCACCATACTCGCAAAACCCTTGACGAACCTCCGATAATAACCTGCCAAACCCAAGAAACTCCTGATCTCGATAACACTGCTCGGTCTAGGCCAATCCCGAATAGCTTCAATCTTTGCCGGATCCACAGAAACTCCCTCTGCAGACACAATGTGACCAAGGAAACCCATCTCTTGCTGCCAGAAACTGCACTTGCTCAACTTAGCATACAGCTTCTGCTCGCGAAGCCTCTCCAGAACCAAACGCAAATTCACCTCGTGCTCCTCGGAACTCCTCGAATAAACCAAGATGTCATCGATAAAAATGATAACGAACACGTCCAAATACTCCTTGAACACGTCGTTCATCAATCTCATGAATGTCGCAGGCGCATTCGTCAAACCGAAAGGCATCACTACAAACTCAAAATGCCTATAACGCGTCCTGAATGCCGTCTTGCGAACATCTGCCTCATCAATCGGAATCTGATGATATCCTGAAGCCAAGTCAATATTGGAGAACCAGGTAGCACCCCTCAGCTGATCCACCAACTCATCTATCCTTGGAAGAGGGTACCGGTTCTTCACAGTGACTCGGTTAAGTCCCCGGTAATCGATGCACAATCGGAAACTCCCATCCTTCTTCTTCACAAACAAACTGGCGCTCCCCACGGTGACACACTCGGCCGAATAAAATCCTTACTCAAATGGTCCTCCAACTGCTTCTTCAGCTCTGCCAACTCTGCTGGAGCCATCCTGTAAGGAGCCTTAGATATCGGAGCTGTCCCAGGCTCTAGCTCAATCGTGAAAGGATCGGACCGAGATGGTGGTAATCCCTTCAACGACAAAAAAACATCCTCGAACTCCCGAACAACTCGAATATCCTCGAAAGCAACCTCACCACTGGACTCCGACATCACAATGGTTGCCAAAAATGCCTCGCAACCTTGCTCTAACATCTGCTCTGCCTGAATAACCGAGATCACAAGACTACTGAAAGTCGGTCTCAACCCCTGAAACACCAACCTGCCGCCATCACGCTCGAAGCTCACTCTGCCTCTGAAGCAATCCAGATGAACCTGGTAGAACGATAACCAGTCCATCCCCATAATCACGTCGTACAGCGCCACTGGAATAATCACCAAGTCCGCTGGCATCGAATGCCCAGCTAACTGAACATCTACTGCTCTAGCACGGCCCAAAGTAGCCAAGAATCCACCTCCAACAACTTTGACCATGCCTGCGCGCTCACCAGTGCTGCTCTAGATGCCACTGTGCTTGGCCCGCTCTGGAGTAATATAGCAGTGCGATGCTCCAGAATAAAATATCACGTGGGACTCAAAGCCGCCCACTAACAATGTCCCTAAACATATCACATGCGTTGAGAACCCTGAGACTCGACCACAAGTAAAATAACATAACAACCACAATGAAAAAAAAATTCTACCTATAGGAATTTTACGAAGTTCGAGTCTAGAATTTTACCTGTGATTTGCCTGGCTCCACTGCCCTGACCAAACTCTGCCGGAGAATACACCCACGGTGCAGGTCCAATTTGACCCATCGGCTTCTGCACTGCCGCAATCTGACTTTAAGGCTGCACTCCAGCTGGCTGAATCGATGCTATAACCGGCTGCTGCAACTTGGGTCACATCGGCCTGATATGCCCCGACTCTCGGCAGTGGAAGCAAACCTTGGCCTCCCGGGAGACCTTAGGACAGTTTGCCACCCGATACTCAGAATTCCCGCACCCAAAACAACCATGAGTGCCGTGGCTACCTGAACTCGTCCTGGAAGGATCATCCCACCTCCTCTTCTAGCCCTGCGCAGGCTTACCGCCCTTGCCGGAACCAGAACCTCGCCGATGCTGCTGCTAATGACCCCTCGGCTGAGCAACGAGAGCAACCACAGGCGGAACCACTATCGATCCAGCCTGCTCTCGCTGATCCTCCTCAATGGATGCCGCAAGCTCTACCAGCTCTGCCATCGAGGCATACTTGACACCTCTGGACTGAGACCAGATACTCAGTCGAAGTCCCTGTAAAAAAGCTCTGCATAAGAGTCCTCTCGTCCTTAAAATCACGACCTGAATGCACCAACAGTCTTCCAAACTCGGCATCATACTCCCATACTGAACGTCCTCCCTGCTCCAGCGACATAAAACTCAACTGAAGACGATCTCGAGCCTCCTAAGGAAAACACTTAGCATTGAACTCGGCTAAGAATTCTCCCCAGGTCCACACCGCTCTCCGAGCCTCGATAGCTCGTCACCACAGATGCGCATCACCACACAGATAGTGAATGGCCAACTCTACCTGATACTCAGCAGGACAACGAATCGATCTGAAGTTACGCTCCACTCTCAAGCGCCACTCGTACGCCTCCGCATGACCCACTTGGCCCTCAAACAACGGCGTACCAATCCTCTGCATATGTCCCATAACCTTAAGGTATGGTGGAACCTGCACAGCAACTGCAGCCCTCTGCTGCAAACCGGCCACTGGAGGAACACCCGGAGCCTGCTCAGGAGCTACTGGCGGAAAAAGTGCCAACAACTGCGTCAGCAATCCTATAACCTGGTCATCACAACCCAGAGCTACAGCAGCACCCCCACCAGGGCCCACTGGAACTCCCCTGCCTCTATCGGCACCGGCCAACACACTGGCACTAAGCGACTGGAACTCTGACGCGGTTGCTACACTCGGGGATGCACTCTGTGCCGCGCTCTCTGCTGACTCAGCAACTGGTCCACGACCACGGCCCCGGCCTCCACGGCCACCAACTCTGCCACCACGGGCACCAACTCTACCCCGACCTCTAGCTCTGGTATCCATCTCACTGCAACATAGATCAGTAGATAAGTACCCTAGAAGTCAGAATCAAAAACACAACAAAACTTACCGCAAAATCTCTTTGAAGGCCGGAGAGGATGATACTAAGATTAAAATTGATTAAACACACAAAATCAATTAAAACACATAGTCTCAGTTCCTCTAACCTAACAGTCCTAAAACCGTATAGGCTCTGATACCAAAATGTAACACCCGGTTCTTTTTTTTTTTATATAATTAATTACAATTTTTTTACAATTAGAGGACTCAATTGTTTGGTTACCTGTCAAATCAAGAAATTTCTCGACAAAATCAGGCTATGCACTAGCGAAATCAATAAGGAGCCAATTAGCGAGGATGATTTTAATTGGAAGAGATGAATGTGGAAAATCCAAATAATTCTGAAGTTGAAAACTTTCTTATGGAGATTAGAGATGTCAAATGGGCGTGACCAAGACCACCTGGGCGTGTCCGCGTGGACAGTCATTTTTGTGGGCTATGTATGGTCTAGCCCATATGGTCTCCAGGCCCATGTGGTCTTAAACCATCTGGACATAAGGCAAAATCTATGGACATGGGCTGTCCAGATGGTCATATATCTTGTGTTTTGGTGCAAACACAATATTCATTTATTAAATTATAAATATATTATCTCTTGTTTTTTTTAATTACCACATTATTTCTTGTTCATTTGTTTTGTAATTCTAGAAATCTAATTACCACCTATGTTTTAAAATTTTCCAATACACATAAAAAAAATACTAATCCGAACATAGTGAGAATTTTTCAAAAGAAAGCAAGAGTTTTACAAAAGAAAAGAGACTATACTAATCCGAACATAGAGTTTTACAAAAGATAGAGAGGTTCTCTAATCATCTCATCTCATAATTGATCTTGTTCCTTCACGCCCATCAAAAGAAAATCAAAGTCGTCATCGTCATCTGAAAACATAATGCAAATAAAATTAATGCTTACCAAACCAAGATAACTAATCAAAAATTAACAATGATAATGCAAATAAAATTAATGTTTACCAGTTTCTTCAAAGGCATTGGCACGTAGCACAAATTAATGCTTGGATATTCGACGGTAGAAGACGACTCCTGTACTTGTGAAGAACTCGACTACCAATGCTAAAGGATGATTCAAACGCAACTGTTGTAATGGGAATACTTAAAACATCACATGCCATCCTAGACAGCTCCATAAAACGAATCGAGTTATCTTACCAGTATGTCAAAACATCCAAGCTTTTAAATTGAACCATATCCAATGATGGTTCGTCTAAGTACTTGTCTAAAGCTGATTTTCCAGAACGAACTACTTTTTGAGAATAAAAAGCATAAAATCCCTGAAAGTATAAAACAAAACATTATACAAGTTTAATTATCTAACGTTTATGTAGCTTATCTAAACAAGCATTATATACAAGCAAGTCTATATAGCTTATCTAACGATTTAGTTCAGATTATACAAATTCAATTTCAGTTTCAAATTCAAGCATTTTTCAAATTCTAAGCCGATAGACCATCACCAATATGCTTTTAAGTAACACAGTTTCAGTTTCATGCCACAAATATTATTAGAAACTATGATAAAACAAAGACAGGAAGATAAAGAAACACTTACACTATAATCATCTGGAATGTCTTTAATCGATTCGACATGTGAAGTGGCAGAGCTAGTTTCGTCAGTCTCGTAAGCTTCAAAAAGTGTAGTCATTTTCTCTTTCACGTGAGCCAACTTGGCTTGACAAGTAGATGAATCCAAACTCTTAAAACAATATTCTAGGAAAGTAAACTTGAGCCTTGGATCAAAAACAGCAGCAATGGCAAGAATATCGCTTTATTCTTCCCAATATTTGTCAAACTTAAGCTGCATAGCTTCCACCATTTTAACAATAACCTCATTTGAAGAAAATGCATTAGCTCTTAACCAACATTCAATCTTCCAAACTTGCATAAAGTAAAGATTCGCAGTGGGATATGATGAACCAGAAATCAGTTTTGTCATCTCATAAAACGGTTTCAAAAATTCACAAATCATTTCTCCTCTTCGCCACTCCTCTGCGTTTGGTAAACAAACGTAACTCCTTTCTACATCTGCAAGTTTTCTCAAAACACTTTTGAATTTTAAAGCTCTAGATAGCATCAGATATGTCGAGTTCCAGCGCGTTGAAACGTCTAAAATCAGACCACCATTAGCATGAATACTAAGAGATTCAATACAACTTTCAAACATCAACTCTCTACTCTCTGATCCTTTAACAAACTTGACACTATCCCTGATTTTCTGTAGAGCAACACCAATAACAGCCAGACCATCTTGAATAATTAAATTCTGGATATGTGCTGAATACCTAACGTGGAAGAAGTCTCCATTAGACCCTAAATCTTTCTATAGCTTCCCTTTTAAAATGCCTTGCATATTATCATTAGCTGAGGCATTATCTGCAGTTAGTGAAAAGACCTTCTTCTCTAATCCCCACTCTTTTAATAACTCATTCAATCTCATAGCAATTCTTATCCCTGAATGTGGAGGTCAAAAGGCACAAAAGGCAATTATTTTGGCTTTCAAAGACCAATCTATATCAACATAATGAGCAGTCAAGCACATATATCCTTCGATTGTGAGAGCTCTCCAAAGATCGGTTGTCAAACACACTCTTCCTGGGATTTCACTCAAAGATTTCTTCAGCTTAATTTTCTTCCTCTCAAAGATCTTAAGGCAATCGGTTGCTGCTGTATTTCTACACCAAGTCTCAACCTCAAGGTTTAGATAATTAAAAGCCATTCTTATCCTCTTGTATTCCACAAATGCAAAGGGCAGATTGTACCCCACTAACGCCGCTGCAATCATATCACGAAACACTAGCATATCCACCTTCCTATTAACAACCTTTGGAGTACTTCCTGGAGTATTTGCACAACGTTTTGAATGTCGGAGCATCGTGTTTGTTCCACTCTTAAGCTTCAACCAATAATATTGTGGACAATGCTTACATCTAACATGGTGCTTCCCATCAGATCTCATTCTTCCAATTATCCGAAAATGTTTCCAGCAAGGAGAGTATTTTCGTTTTTTCATACCTTCACTAGTGTCAGCACTACCAACGGTAAGATCCTCTCCATCATCATTCATGTCTTCATTGCCTTCATTATCTCCAGTAGCATTGTCCATGAGAGCCATGTAATTTGCATCACCTTCCAAACTCAATGAATAATCATTACTATCTTCCATTATCATGCACACACAATCAAAAAGTAATGATCAATCACTTTAGTTCTTATACGTTATTGCTATACATTCAAAATCAAACCAAAAGAGAGGAAAATCAAAAGAAATTGAACACAAATTTTGTAAATTTAGAACCTAGAAATCAACATACCTATTATAAATCGAAAACCCACAAAACCCAGAAACTCAAATCTCTCTCAAGCAGTCAAACCCACAAAACCCAGAAATTCAATCTCTCTCAAACCCAAAAAACCCAGAATTTCACACAGAGTGATAAGCTTCAAATCACACACATAGTGATAAAGCTTCGAATTTCAATCTAAGAACTTTGTATATGACTGTATGAGACACAAGCTTGAGAAGAAGAGAAGAAGACGACGCAAAATATTTTTAATTTTATTTTTAACGTTTTTTTAATAAAACAAATATTAAATCTGAAAAATAAGAAAAATATGTATTGGGCCGCCCATGACCATATGGTCTTAGCCCATTTGGTCAACAGTCCATATGGATCATAACCACTTGAACATATTTTCGGATGGGCGTAAAATGAAGTGACCATGTGGGTCTAAAATGCTTATGGACTGGGCGATGTCCATGGACAAAAGCCCATTTGACATCTCTAATGGAGATTGAAACATAAATCATTGGCAGTGGGACAAAATTTGGTGATAAGACGGGTGGTAGATGTCATGAGTTGTAAACATTGTGGTGTTGAAGAGAATGAACTCCAAATAATGATGTCATGCCCTTTCGCAGCTAAGGTCTGGAGTTTAGCTCTGGTCTTGTTCACTCTAGACACTAGTGTTTCAACAACGATAAACCATCTCCTTGACGCGGCTCGTAAGCATATCAACCTCTTAGTTGTTTTTCGGATTCGCTCTCCTTGGTTACACTAATCAATTCGGATGGTGTAACTAATGAGTTAAAATCAATCCTCCATGATATCCAATGTCTTAGGAAAATTTTCACTACTATCACTTTTTCTTTTATTTCACGTTCGGAAAATGTATTAGCCAACGCTTTAGCAAAACGTAGTGTTGTAACCTTGAACCATTCCTCCTAGTTTGGAGTATGAGATTATAATACTACTCGGTTTGATAAAAAAGAAGAAGCATTTTCTATGGTTAAAGTTACTTTTAAAATGACTTGTCCAAATCTTATTGCTATAAATGTCACTTATGTGTGAAATGACCCAAAGCATAAGTTTTTTTTTGTTTCCTTTGTAAGTTTCATATTCTATAATGACTATTTTGATAGAATATGGACTTTTAAACTCAAAACTAATTGACAGTGAATGAAAAAGTTCATATTTTTTTTATATTGTTTAAGATCCTTTCCAATTTTTGAAATGAGATATATTCCCTAATACACCCATCGAGATGATTATTCTTTGACCATATATCTCGGAATTTTTGGTCATGGATCGATGGCACTATTTTCGGCTCGGATCGATTATGGATCGGATTAGACTCTTTAAATCATGGACTCTGATACCATGTTGAGTTATGAGTTTTCAACTCAAAACCAATTGACAATGATTGAAAACTCTCATATCCCTTATATGTTGTTTAAAATTCCTCCCAACTTCCCATGTGGGATATATTCCATAATACTTTTTTTTGAAAAATGTTTTACAAAGCTAGTTAGCAAAATAGGGTGTTTTGCCACAAAAGAATACTGATTTATATGATTGACACTATAATTGCAGTTGAATACAAACTAAACATTTTTATGTCGTTCCAACAGATTTAGGTATATGTCGACAAAAAACAATTGGGCCATTATTATATCATTCGAATATATTTTGTTAGAATTCAACATCTAACTTGTACTTTAAACCAGTAGAGCTTTATGATGGTGTGTAATCCGTTGAATAATGATTTATACTATCAATAAATCAGAAAGAATCAAGTCGCGGTATCTAGTTGACAAGTCTTGTGAAACTGTTTAGAATAGCTAAGTGTCCCTTGTACGAGAATGATATTCATAGGTCGATAAAAATAATAGACCTCTAGATAACAGACAAAATCAGTCAGCATTATAATATTTTTTAGTCAGCATTTTATTTTTCAGATTGAACTAATCGACATGGAAAAAAGTTTATTAAGTATTCCGAGATTTAGATTTCTTTAAAAAGTTAGATGTTTTGGGAAAACAAAGCGTAAAATATCGTAATTTATGAAGTGTAAAAGATTTAAGATCAATGTATTAATTCGTGATCAGTTTTTCAGCTGGCATGAATCATTTTACACCTAGCTAGTCATGGACACACCATTTTTTCTCTTGTTATAACTCATATACACGTGCCTTCACATGCACATGTATATATGTAAGTGTATTTATTTTATTGTAACAAATGCCTTTGCCCAAGAAAATGCCACATATCTTATCGTAGGCTTAGCCTGTCAATCCTTATAAAATATATTTTAGCCTTTACAACTTGCGGTTCATTTTCCTCAAATCATAATTTTTAAACTTTTGCCAGCTCATAAAAATCATCGATCGATCATTTTATTCGATATACTTTTCTAGTACAAAGTTTGTTTGAACATGGTTGCCGAATATGATAATAGTTTTTTTGTTTTTATCGTTTTTGAGAATAATTAGAAACCCTAATAAGATGATTTAAAAAATATTACGCATAGTCGCATACTGATAATGGAAGAGCTGGAAAATGAATTGATTGAGGTACTATCATATGTTCCATGACGAAAAAAATGTCAAACATATATATAATCCAAATCGAAATTCAGTTCTATCATATGAAAATAAAACAAAATTTATGAGAATATTAAAATTGAAATTTCAAATGATTTGTTTTTCAAAGAAACGCGATTATGAAGAACATTATTTCTTTAAAAATTATTTAAAATTCAATGCGATATTGTACTAGTGGTTTGAAAACGTGCTTTAATAGCGATTGTTATTAAAAATATGTTAAACAAACTTTTTAATAGAAGTTTAAGATGTTTTTTGTTGAGTTTTTAAGTTAAAAATCAAAATTTCTTGGTTTTAAATGGAAATTTTAAGAGAATTATAATAACTTTCCTATTGGCCTATATATATACTGTGTATATATAAAAGCAATTATACTGACTCGTGCTGTTTGAAAAAAAAAGTTTTCTCCGATTTCTAGATTAATTTCAGATACATTATACTGAAGTTTTTTTTATAACAAAAAAAAAGTTTGTTTGAGACCGACAGGGCACACAACATGGCCACCTCATCAAGACAGGATTGGACGCGGTTTCTCTCCAACACCAATAATTATGCCAACAATAGAAAGTAAAAACAAGGATCTCTACAAAATTATATCAAATTAATTATTCTATGTTACACCAATTGATTACGGATGCTGCGACCTCAACGGTTGAAGCAAAATAGTCGGTGTTGTTATCTACGTCTCTCATAGTGAATAGAATTTTCGAGCAACATCTTTTAAGTAACGTAATTTGCATATCTGGCCATACTTTTCTTTCGCAGTGATACTTCCGCCAATCATCGTTGCAGACAGTGACGGAGGCAAAGAAAGATTAGGAGGGTCATTTGACTGACCCCTATACATTTTTTATATTAATAATTTTTTAGTGTATATTTATTCATATTTGGTAAAATATTTGCTAAAAATTAGTGTTTAGGAGGTGATTTGTTCGGCTGTAGCTGTAAAAAGTTTGCTGTAGAATTTTTGCTGTAATTGTTTTTGCTGTAGTTGTACATTTTTTTTTGCTGCAGAATTTTTTGCTGTAGATGTTTTTTTTGCAGTAGATTTAGAAGCTGTAGCTTGAAGTTTTTAGCTGTAACTATTTTAAAATAAAACATGATTGGTAAGTATACAATATGTTATGTAGTTTTAGTTTAATTAGTTTGTGTAGATAAAAATTATTATAATTTAGAAATTCATTGCTCCTTTAAACATATAATATAAAGTTAGTTAAAAATAACAATTTTATATGTTAACGAAATTTATTTTATATGTTAAAAGTAGCAAAAAATTTCAAAATTATAACAATTTTATATGTATAAGCTAATTAAAACATCACATATTGTATTACTAATCATGTTTTATTTTAAAATAGTTTTATATCTAAAGATTTGAAGCTACGGTTTTTAAATGTACAACAAAAAAATCTGCAACAAAAAAATGTACATCTATAGCTCAAAAAATAAGGCTTTAGGTTTTTGACAAGTTACAGCCAGAATTTTTTTATATATATATTTTTAGGTTGTATCTTTGAAAAGAAAACTACATCATGATTGGTAAAAATAAAAAACAAGGCTTTAGTTTTAGGAAGAAAAATACAACATGATTGGTAAAGATTTTGTAATTTTTTTAAAACAAGGTTGTAGACAGATGTATACTAAATTAAAGCCCAACCAATCATCCCCTTAATCTCCTTAATTTGTGTTCATACTTAAAAGACCTCCACTTATTCATATATTTTTTTCACCTATAATTATTATTGAAACAACCTAAGTTTTTTTTTTAATTAACTCGGATTATTATTCTCATAAATAATAATCTTGAAAGCCAATTCAAACCAATCACACTAAACCAAACAATAACCAGCAGAAGACAATAATCAATTAAACCAGATTTAAACATTAAATCTACCATACCAATTCAGCACAACTAGCAACCTAAACCAAGTTCTAATTCCATAACACATAACAACAAACGAGACCCTAGATAATCCTCCTCTTCACAACCATATTCCACGATCACAAACTTTACCTGCAACACATGAAAGACGAGTTGCGTGAGTATTATCACAAATACTCAGTGAGGCGGTCATCCCGTCCACCGGTTACATAATAAGGATAATGGATGCCAAAACTACGCAATTCAGCCAGCAATTCACCACGTTCCAATTACCATAATAAGAAAAATCAACCAAAAACACAACAGGGTGTCGATCGACACTACCACTAGGTGTCGATCGACACTCCATCTCAAAACATAAACCAACACGAGAAACAAGGGGGTGTCGATCGACACTCCATCTCAAAACATAAACCAACACGAGAAACAAGGGGTGTCGATCGACACTTCCCCTAGGTGTCGATCGACACTCATCGCAGAAACTTGAAACGAGCCAAATCGTCACGTGGCTCGATTCCGTTCTATCGAGCGGTCATTTACAACAATAAACAGTACGATTTACTCACAAAATCATATGAAAAAACACAGGAAAAGCAATATCAATATCAAACAATAACCTAACATCTCTATCGATAACCACGATCGCGCACTCACGTTAGCCTTAGGGATTAGGAGATTAATCAACAACACAACCAACACGAATCACAGGCTCAACGAGACCAAAAGCTACTAGTTATCCTTCTCTATCACCTAAGACTCACCAACAAGGTTTATCCTAAACCAAATTAGGATTTTCTGAAAAATAGAACCGACACGCTGACTTCGAATTAACGCTGAAGACAGACCTTACCTCAGAATAACAATCGGAAATGAGATTCAGATACTAGACATGAAGAGCTTTCCAACGACATATAGATCGTCGCCTAAATCCCTCTGGACCTCCGACAAAACGCCCTCGAAATGGTCTTATCACAAACCCGATTCTGCACAGACCTCTCTCACGAAAACAAGGATATCTCGTAGCATACACATCCGAATGACAAACCGATTTTCCCCACGGCTACCTATGAGAAAGGAGAACTTACCCAGAAAATTTTATTCTGATCCGCTATGTTTTTCATCTCCGTTTCTCTCCTCTACCAAACGGACAAAATTGCCTCCTTCTCACCAAATCTCGATTCTCTCTTCTCATCATTTTTAAAACTCTCTCACACACTCAAACTTTCTGATTTTCCCTCTAGAATATGGTTGCTCACGAGCACAAGGGTTTTTATACTCAACCCTAGAGTTCCACACCAAAACCGAGCCAAATCGAAACCGGTCCAAAAACGTTGGTGTCGATCGACACACCAAAATACTATAATTTGGTTTCGGGATGTTACAATTATATTATCAAATTTATTTATTATGATCCCTATAACAAATATTTCTAGATCCGCCACTAATTGCAGATCTGTATCCGTTCGTTTTTTTATGTCAACATTTGCAGTTGCAACAAGAAGTAAAAAGACATATACGTATGTCAGTTAAGCTTTGATGAGTTACTTAAAAAATTTCGAAAATTTGCAATTTTTAGATGTATTTATATTTTTTTTGTATTCGTTTTGGTCAATTATATTTATCATACGGAATTAAATTTAAATAGTAATGTATCTAAATTAGGGCATATGCATGAGCAATCTTATGCATTCCAAGAGCAACAGTAAAACCTTAAACTATAAATTTGTGAATAGTGAACCATTACAAAATGTTAAAAATTTTTTTGAGGTTGATCAGTTTGAAGTTTTACCGTTGGAAAATAACACTCACAGACTTCAAATTTGAGGTTTATGAAACCTCAGAAAAAATTGCTCTTGGAGTTGCCTTAATATAATCCAAACCTCTAAGCTATAGCACCGATTACATGACATGTTCTATTTTTTGTTTGTTCATACCGATCAATTATGATAGTGTTAACTTAAGTACTTAAGTTTCTCGCCGGTCCAACTATAATAAAATTTATCATGGGTTTTGTAAGTGTGTAGCCTTTTTGTATGGATGGGCCAGTTTTATGGATAATAAAGAAATGAACCCACATTGGTGAGATGCTCAACAAACTTTCATTTCATTTGTTCTTCTAAGGACATCCGACAAAATTGGAATTATCTTTTGTAACAATTAAGAAAAGTGGAGGCACTTTTGGTCTAATTACAAGAGATCTCTAGTACTGTGCATTTAGAACCGTTCACCGTGATTTCATACAGTGAAGGTAGAAGATGTAAATCATGAGCATAGAGCCAGAAGAAGTGTCGTCTGTCGTGGATCTAATAGAATTGGAATGAATTGTTCGTAATAGAATTGTCTTTGTAGTAGTTCCCAAAATTTACAATAAAACAATAATCAATCCAGACGTTTAAAAAAACAATTAAGAAAAAGGCTAACATGTTTCTATATTTTACTATAATTTAAATCTTATCTTAGAAAATAAATAGTTTTAAACAATATTTTATATTATTCAATTACAAATTATGAGAATTGTTACATCGTGATTTTACAATGGACAAATCTTTTATCTTATCCATGTCACACGATTCTATCTTGCCCCAACCCTTTTGAAATTCGAATCTGCATAAACTATATCTCCTGCAAGCTTGTCTCCATTAATCTACATAAATTATAGCAAATCGCATCTTTTGGAATTCGACCCCTAAACTTCCGGGTGTAGAAGCATTAGTGAATTTTTGATCAACCATTGGGTTAGGAAGGCTTCCACAGAAAATAAAGAAATTAAGTTACAAAATGTTACCAAAACAAACTGATACATCTATGATGTTACTCCCGTAGCAAAAAGAGGTCAAAACATAGAAGCAATGAAGCAATCAATACATTTTAAAGACTTTATACGCTGTTCCGAGAAAATAGCAATAGTAATCATGAAATCACCAAACGAAAATCAATAGGAAAACTAGACATGAAGAAGCAACTTAAAATAATTTTCTTTTTTTCTCCCCATCCTTTTAACCTAATAGCCGCCTTTACCAAAATCGGATCTCCTTTTCCGGTGAGCGGTGGCTTTCACCGCCGCCGGAAAAGGATTCCCCATATGACCTTCTTCCTTCTTCAGCTTCATGGTCGTGGCGATAACTTGTGTATCGACTGGATCTGAATCTTTGTCTCAGTTTTTCTTGGTTCAAATCGCCGCCGGTGTTCTAGTGTTGGGTTGCATTATCTCTCAACCATCCCTTCTACTTGTGCTCAAGGATGGTATCAAGATGTTGGAGCTAGATCGATTCTTTGGCCGATGAGATTTGATCCCGTCAATTTCTACCTCTCGCCGCTGGTGTATTTTGATGCGTGCATGTTACAAGGCTCATTAAAATCTATATACTCCAATTCGAGCCAGGAGAGATCTATCTTCCTTTATCCTGGAGAGATCCATCTTCCTTTATCCCGGTCTTACAACAGATTAACCAGTAGATGAGTCTCCGGCAAAAATCCTGAAAATGAAGCTTCCATCTTGGCTACATAATCAGAGCTACTCCGTTTGAAGCTTCGAGTCTGATGTGCCATGTTCCCGGAGCTGGCCCGATGTCGTTGCAGATTCACTGTCCGACACACCAGTCCCCGATGATCAATTAAAGCGATCCATGTCGCTTAAACCCCCTTACAAGTTTCCTTGTGGGTGGGTTTGGCCGAGCTTGCCATCAAAGGCTATATTAATTATTGGTGAGTCTGATTCTTACCCTTGCGATCTTAAAGTTAAACATACTGCTGAGTCCACTAATCTTTCTGTCAATAGAAGTTTAGTGTTTTCTGGATTTGGAATAGCAAATCTTGTAACCATGTTCCTTCGGGAAATAAATTGGAACTCCTTATGTCCGATTGAGATTGAAACTAAACGAATTATCAAGGCTGTCAATGTAATTGTTAGTTATTTGGCTAGGATTAGTATTGCGGTTTGCATAAGAATGATTATAAGGATCTCACTGTCTTCCCTCTTCTCAAGAGTGGTCGTAGCTTCAGGTATTAAACCGACAGTTTCTAGGAATGGACCTACTATTTTGCTAGCTTTTGTAGACGTTTTGGGTCTAGAAGTAGTAACCGAACTCGTTTTGACGAGTAATGGAGGTAGGACCTCAATTACAAAATCACAATGGAAACTGATAACCTCAAGAGTTACCGACTTAGTCGTGGAATCTCGCTTGACGCATCCGAGACTTGTATCGGATCCGATGTCGATCATATTATACGATGATCATTCTATCCCTATTTATGTTTTATGCTTTTCATGTATTTTGCTTTGATCTTAGAGGATGCACATTCCCTTTTTGTTGTCTTTGTAATGCTACTAGTTGATGAATGAATGAAGAAAGGATGTTCAACAAAAAAAAAGCAACTTGAAATCATATATATGAAAGGAGGATGTCCCTCTCCATATGAGTGTCACATCATCACACAAGAGGAAGACATGTGTCCAAAAGAAAACCAAAAATTAACTTGTCCTCAAACGTTACGACTGGAGCTTCCTACTTTTCAACTTCCCCAATAATTTTAATTATTTATAAGTTTAATGGAAATTATTAGATATCAATGGTATTAAATCGAATCTTCTTTTCCTGATCTTTCTTTTCTTCCCAATTCCAGTAAGTTCATCAATTTCGGTATTCGTAATAAAGAAATCGACTTTTTGTGAGAAGAAAGAAGCACAAATGTTTGTGTTGTCTATCTTTCGACTAGCTAACGTATTATACTGAACATGTATTCACATATCCTTTAAACAAATATCATCCCATATTCAGTTTCTTGGGGATTACCAACTATTGTCGATTTCAGTTGAGGAAGGAATGTGTGATCACGACGTTCGAGGTTCGACATCCCATATTTTTGCTGTTACTATGAAATTTTTGGGGGGTTTGGGAAGGTCGATAGAGATAAATATTGAGCTGAGTAAAATCACGTCATACACATCATCTCAATAATTAACAATAGTTGTTGTGATAATCACATTTCTTTGGGCAACAAGAAAAAAAATACTTGTAAGAAATATCATGTAAGTAGTTTTCTTCGGAAAAATTATTGAGGTTGTATTTGAAAGAACATCACAATTATTTTATTAATCAGTGTGCAATACAACTAAAATGTTAGATTGCAAACACAACACGATTGTTTTATATATTTTTTGAATTTTTGATTTATCTATGAGTATCTAACATAAGTTCCAACCTTCCATAAATATGATACATGTTCTTGTATTGTTGATTTGTATACATATCAAAGATTTAAATCTATCCCTATGTAAGTATGTATTACAAGTGATGTATACATCGATGTTCTAACTCATCAGTAAGTCTCTATTTTCTTTTCATTTTTGTTTACTATACAGTTTTGAGATTCTAATATTAATTTATATGAAATTGTTGAAACAATATAACTAATAATAAAATCAAATAAAATTTTAGAAGAAAAACCCGCGTATATGTATGGATATAGACCTAGTGATTGTTGAATTACCAACACGATAAAGAAAGCACTTTCTTTTGTTAAATCATTAAACCAAAGGTCCATCAAGCAACATAACTAAGATTGTCCTCTACATTCGTTAAGGAGGCTAATCCAGCAAACCTTTGGAGCATTTGCTAAGACAGAACTACACTCAACAAAGAATACAATACGCTCATAAGCTAAAATAATTAATCTTTTTTCAGGAATACATAAATTCTTTCGTAAGTAAAAAGTGTATGGAGCATTATGATGACGTCATGGGTACTGTAAGTTTGCGTCGGCACTTGGCACCACCATGCACCAACATATACAAACAAACAATGCAAAACCCACTAACTTAGTACTAACCAAAAACCATCCAATCATACAATGTTAAATTTACTAACTACAAAAGGCAATTGTCAACATTGACAATAGAAATCGTTTTATAATTAGAAAATTTATACGTTAAAAAATGTTTAAAAATAAATAAATATAATCTGTTTCTCCTGATTAGAGAAAAACCTTTAACACTGGTTTTCAATTTAGGAGATTTGAGTTTCGAAACATAATAAGCAAAGAAGACAAATGTGAAATTTGGCTGATGAGGTGTTTCGTCTAAAGCAAAATGAACTTTGCGCGTGATCACATTCGCCCACACGTGTCCAAAAACCATCAAGTATCAACACTCGCTTTGATGGCTTTTTCTGAAATGTGTGTATACACGTCTCAATGCAGTTTTTCCCTCTAAAATCATAATTAAGAAAATATCCATAATGCATCATTTATATAGTTTCTTAACTTGACCTTAAGTACTTATGTAATTGACCATTTTATTTCTTATACAAATTTGGTAGTCCGAAAAACCAACATGTATGATTTAAATATCGATAAAAAAAAAAAAAATTATGACAAAATGGAATATATGGATATAAACAATAGTTAAAAGAAGATACGAGAAGAAATGTAGGTCCACAAACCACACACATGGTTTTGAATGAATCTCCCACTCTATATATAGGTTGTTGTGTAGCTTCTTAAGTCTTGGAAATACAACATTATAAGTATATTAAGTACTTATTTGAGCATATCTCCACATATATAAAGTAAATATATCTATATATACATATATATATAGAGAGAGAGGATCTAGGAGAGAGATGGGGAGGCAACCGTGTTGTGACAAAGTAGGGTTGAAGAAAGGGCCATGGACTGTTGAAGAAGACAAGAAACTCATCAACTTCATCCTCACCAATGGCCATTGTTGTTGGAGAGCTCTTCCCAAGCTTTCTGGTTTGATCTCATCAAAATATATATTTTTCTGTTGATTAGTTATATATTATTATAAGTTCTATAGGTATACACTAGTATGATTTTGCAGCAATAATCAAAACACACTTTTAGCATTTCCACAAGAAATTTACATTAATTCTTACCTATGCTTTTTGTAATGGAACATTTGTCTACTTTTTGGACATCAAAAAGTTATTTAATTACTAATCATAGTGTTTGGCCCATACAAGTCATAGTGTTTTCGTGGTTCTCACACGTTTTTTTTTTTTTTTTTTGTTTCTGTTCGATTTTTATTTTGAGTGGTTCCTTGCTAATCAATTTATAACTTTGTCTAGTTTAACTTTCAATCAAGTTGATCGATAATTTAATAACTTTGGTTAATTAATTAAATGCAGGATTATTGAGGTGTGGAAAAAGCTGCAGGTTAAGATGGATAAATTACTTAAGACCTGATTTAAAAAGAGGTCTTTTATCAGAATATGAAGAACAAATGGTCATTGATCTTCATGCCCAACTTGGCAATAGGTTTATTCTCTTTCTCTTGACCAAACTTATTATAAATATACATAAATTGTTTCCAAAATTTATAAACAATAATCATTTACCTTAACTTTGACATTGTAACTAACTCATAATAAAAATATACAAAGATTATGATCATTAGATTGAAAGGTCACTTCCACCTATATATTTTGTTACTTCTCCTTCAAAATTTTTTTTGTTATCATAAAAACACAAAAGTCAGTAGACCATCTCTTCTTTTTCACGAAAAAGATTAACCTATCCCATTTTTTATTTAGTCGTATTTTTAGTCAAAATCATTAGTTAAATCCTTATACATAATAAGCTTTTGAATCTTTTTTGTGTGCAGATGGTCAAAGATTGCTTCTCATCTACCAGGAAGAACTGATAATGAAATAAAGAACCACTGGAACACATACATAAAGAAAAAGCTAAGGAAGATGGGTATTGATCCTTTGACACATAAGCCTCTCTCTGAAGAAGAAGTTTCACAACAAGCTCAAGGGAGCAAGAAAAGCTTAGTGTCTCATCATGATGACAAGATTCCAATAGAAGATCAACAAGAAAAAGACAAGCAAAAACAACTTCCATTAGGTCAAGATGATGGGTTTTGCATTGATGAAGTTCCATTGCTCACTCCACATGAGATCTTGATGGACATTTCTTCTTCTGCTGATCATACTCATCATCATAGTATTGATGATCATAATGCCAACACTAATAACATTAGTAACTCGACCTCTCCCTCGTCTTCTTCCTCTACCACGTCCTCGTGTATATCATCGATATTACCGGGTGATGAGTTCTCAAAGTTTCTTGATGAAATGGAGACTCTTGACCTCAAGTGGCTCTCATCGGATGATTCATTAGGGGAAAACAGTAATTACAAAGATGACAAATTCAACAATAATGTTGATACGGTGAACTTGTGGGATATCAATGATCTAAGCAACTTGGATTTGTTTATAAGTGATGATGACTTTGTTGGAAATGGTAATGGATGTTCAAGAATGGTTTTAGATCAAGATTCATGGACATGTGATCTCCTCTAATGTTTTTTTTTTCTTTTATACTTTTATTGCTTGTTTTTGAAGTGGACGATTTGAGCTTGGCCATCAGTGTTGCTATTTAGTGGATAGTTAGGTGTAAAATACCTGTAATAAAGAGTGCAATTGTGAAAGCCGACTTTTTAGCAGCTCCGTTTCGATCTTTTTTTCTTTTCTTATGTAAGCAGTTTAGCTCCACTCCACTTTGAAGAACCAATTGTAAAGTTTCATATAATTAAATGTTTTGGTTGTAAAAAAAAAAGATGCAATTGTGACCGTATAGTACACCATTAACTAATTAAGTTTAACCGATCATATGTACCAGTTGATTATGATTTTAACAAGAATACATATTTTCCTTAAGTTCATAATCTTTAGATAGACTCAAATGAATTTTAGTCCCACTTAGACAAACTTATTTTCATTAAGTTTTAAATCTTGAGAAATTCACTCCATTTAGCGTAAAAGACATTTTCTGCCGGCTAGTCTTATATATCACCTATGTTCCATATTTCCACTAATACAAAGGAAACAATGTTGGAAAATTGCTTAAATTAGAAAACACTAAATGATGATACAATGATGGCGTCATGGTGATGAAATCGTTTTGCTATAAGTATATGATAAACTACAACAAAAGAACGTCACAATCGTGATTGAATCTCTTGGGATTTATTAATAAACTCCACCTACCGAATATTATCAATCTCACATTCAATCAAAAATGAAAGCACTTGTGGAGGACCATCGATTTCTACACTCAATTCGTATGCAATTACTTAATTTATATATTATGCACATAAAAAATCTTTAAAAAGACTATTTATATAACATATCTTATAAGGGTTTATCAATTTTTTAAAACTCTTATAAATGTTTAGTTTTATATTTTTTTTATAACAAAGAAAATAGTATATTGTAATTTTTAAGTTTAATTATTTAATTGTCCTAGTTACTTTGCTTGATTGAAGAAGTTTGTGTAATTGTGAAAACTAGAGATTGACCCACGCGATCAATTAAACACGATGCGTGTTTAATTTTTTGTGTATTTAACACGATGCGTGGGTTTATTTACTATTTGTATTTTTGTAAGTTATGTAATGTGGTTCCTGTTTCGTAATTAATCAATTTGGAATATGTTCTTGTATAATTAAATAAATTACATATGTAGTAGTTTTATCAAATATAATTAGTGTTAAATATTACGACATTTTAAAACATTACTTATACATGTAGATAATATATTAACATTGGGTTTTAATAATATTTTGATTGTACAAATCAATTTCTTGATATTAGTGGGTACATATAGTTGTTATACATTTTGGATTACTCTAAACACCATAATATGTATTTATAATTTGTAATAGATCAATATAAAAAGCTATGTTGGTTTAATACTTTAGTTGCACCAAAAACTATTTATGTCATATACCTATGATTTTACGAAGAGCATCCAACACCTTACAGTCCCAATACTTCATATCACGTATTCAGTTTTTTGGGTTTATTGTTAAAAAGTTTTAGCTAACACTTTTATTTTGTTTGTAATTATTATAGAGCCTTTTTAATGTTAGCTCCTTTTAGCTGATTTAATTTTAAGCTTATTTTACGATTATACTTACTTTAGTGTTTCAATTATAGAGTTTTCAATTCTTTTCATGTGGTTTCTATGATTTCATCAAGCGATCTTGAAGCCAAGTTTTGTAGTGAATTGCGTCTTAGATAAAATTTGTTCTTTTTTCGATCATCTTAAAATCTGATTACCATGATCTATAATCTATGTCATATATTTTATGAAATTTCAATGAATGAAATCTAAAAGATTTTATGTTAGTCTTACGAACTAATGTTTTCTATGGTTTAGTCAAATTCTCTTTGTACACTTTTTCACTAATATTTTTTTCGTCATGTTTCAACCTAATTTTGTTTTTCTCCGTACATCTACTTTTGTTTCGTCTTCCAATAAAATTTCATATTTTGTATATACTGTTATTATTTTTGTTTTAATTTAACTCCAATCTCGAATAATTATAAGTAGTAATAAATATAAATAAACATGAATTCATGAATTTTTACTATAAATTTTATTCTACCATTTGTTTTTTATGATGAGGATACTCCATATGGAGTGAGAATGCATATATTGGGACTCTGAATTTTGTTTTTCATATTCATATAAATTTATCACATTTTATTATTCTTCTATCTATTATTAGCCACTTGAGATTTTTTTTGAAAATAAAATAAAAATGACTTCACTTTATATCTAATTTATCCATTAAAAAAATTTCTATTTTATAAATTATGATATTTTTTTCATCAAATATGTATATATTGTCTTCTAGATCTACCATATATTTGTTTATCATCGGAAAATACTTAAGATTTTAGAATATTATTTTGTAAACGTTGTTCTTTCTAATAGGGTCATAAATCAAGGAGTTAAGTTAATTTATAAGTATAATGTGTAGTTGAAAAAAATGTAAGATGGATTTAATGTGAGACTTTCTTTTAATTGAGGAGAAAACCTTTTGATATGAAATAAACTTTTCATATTTTATGTTTTTGTTTTAAATATTAAAATCAATTTAATTTTTTTGTTTTGTTTTATTTTCTTTTAATATGATCATCTCTTTTTATTTTTACTGTATCACTTAATTCATAAGCATATATATATTTTTTAGTATGTGTAATATATATTTTATCGTAAGAAATAAATTCATATAATTATTACTTATAAAATCTTGAATATTCTTATATATATAAAATTTTATTTTCATTTTCATTCATTTTACTTAGTAATTCACATTTTTAATTGAATTTAATTATTTATTAGTTAGAAAAAATAATTAATATGATTTAGAATGTATTTAATGAACATAAGATAAAAATTAAATAGTTTTAAAAATAGTTTTGCCTATGTAGACACTCTAGATGGAGAGAGAACTCCCTAATTATATATAAGACTAGATTTTTAATCCACACTGCACGTGGGTCTATTTTACCAATGTGTTTAATTAAAAAATTGTCCAAAACATAAATAATTACTTTATCATAAATACTACAAAAATTGAACATAAATAGTAATCTATATCATTTTTGTTTATGTTTATAAAGAATTTATCATAGATATAATGTTTTAACTATGATTGTGGCATGTATTTGAAACAATAATGAATTCTTGTGAACATTTATAAATTTTCAATATTTAGCTAATTTTCAACATTTAAGAAATATTTCAAATATATTTACTCTCGGTTATTTTTGGTATTGCAAATATCAGCTTGAGTGTTGGTGCTTGAGTTTATTCCGGCAAGAAATTAACATTGTAGGCGAGTAAGAAATTTGGTTTATTCTTAACCGGTTTAGATTTTCTATATTATCGTCTAGGAAGAACAATTACTTTGACATATAAAAAGAGTTTTTTTTTAGAATGAAATTATATTTTAAATTAGAAGAAAATCTGCGTATACGCGCGGGTATATTTTTTAATTTTGTATTGAATAAAATATGTTAATGTTATGTATCAACTATTTATCTATTATCCAACATTTGAGTTTGTTTTTTTTAATTTTGAAGATATTTTTAAAATTCTACTTTGATTGGTTATAAAATTGACTACCTCTTAGTTGATTTGAATGAAAATCTAACAATAAAAAAGAGTTATTACAATTTAGAAGTATGATGAGTATTTTTGATCTTAATATGTTTTATTGTCTTTTGGAGCCAAAAGGTTCTAGATTTTAGGCATATAGTAAGTACCTTCGATTGGGGATAATAACATATTAATTACCTCTTATACTAAATAGTGAGATTCGAACTTGAAATCTTGAGAGCTATACATGATTAGAGCTATTGACATGAGTATTTTTGTTATTGTTGGTTAGTTGATAATAATAAATTTGACTTTGGATTGTGGTAATGTTTTTATTTTGAACGTTTAGAATCATTAAACATATGACTAATATGATATCTCTTGAAAGCCATTTGAGATATACTTTTTTGAGTGTTATCAATTCATGTCTAGGATCATGTAATATATTCTCAAGTGATGTCTCAACAAACATAAGACACATCGAATTCTTGCAAGTTTATAAGAGAACACAAAGTAAATGTAGATATTTTAAGGTTTTTTAACTAACTTGAAAATTTAGTAACATTACACCCTCGATATATATGTTAACGCATTACATGCATAAACCAAAAAAGCTATTTGAAACTTTGATTCCACCTATTGGCTTTATTGCTTGAATTTTAATTTGGCTTTGAGGTCTTAGCCGACTACATGGTTTTTTTGTGAGTTGACAATTTTGATTTTGATTAACCTTTGGAGGGGGTTTCTTTCTTGAAGTTATCAACACAATCAATGTGTTTATCCGAGCATAAGAGATGAATCTTTAAATTTATTAATGGAAACGAAAATTTAAAATAGTATATATGTCGAGAGAAAAATATTTTATGACCATCAACTGGCAAATCACCAACAAACCTTAGCAGATCACTGATGTTTTGTTTTGGTGAGGGAAAAGGAACACGAATCATAAGCTACACGCGGATTTAAAAACTATTTTTTATGTCTTGGTTAATTGTACTCTTTCTAAAAATCAAATGTACTTCTTTAAAAAACATACATCCTTAAGTTATCACTTTATATGGATTTACAAATACTACTGCTTCCCATCTTTTTTTAATTAATTTTGTTCTTTCACGAACAATAGAAACTTTGTTGCTTGGTTAAGATTTTTGAAGTGGAGATTGTTCACCATTTAATTAAAAGACCTGGTGGAAACATGATTTTCCCAATCAATTTGTTTATGACATTGCCCCAAGCTATCAACTCTTATTTTCTGAAGCTGTCATCGAAAACATGTGTATCAGGTTATTTATCTCGCTTATGAATTTGCAATAACGCCAAATTATGTAGAATTATAAAACACTTTACTTGAAGAATATACTTGAAATTTGGCGTACTAAATCTAGCCAAAGATTATAAGAAATAGAATTTCTTAATACATATAGACTTGATCATCAATAAGGAGCTATAACCATTCTTAATTTATACTTTGATGAGTCTTTCTCAGCGGCACATCTCTTCTTATATCAGAACCGTTCTTGAACACTTGCAATAAATGATGGAAACAAATCAAAGAAATTCAGCAAAAAAACATAATTGAATATGTTATCAATTTGTTTTTTCAACATTTATGCTATTGCTATGTCTGTTAGTTTAGTTGAGTTTGCCATTTTATCATTTCATTTCCTAATTAAATAAATTAAATTACAAAGGTAAAGACA
The DNA here is from genome assembly GCA_963576765.1 of Draba incana. Taxonomy (NCBI): domain Eukaryota; kingdom Viridiplantae; phylum Streptophyta; class Magnoliopsida; order Brassicales; family Brassicaceae; genus Draba; species Draba incana. The sequence goes on from OY755205.1 coordinate 12,095,145, forward strand.
TTTTCTCATAAAGTCGGTCAATGTTTATAATTAAGTGAACAATGATTTGCTTTATTTTGTAAAGTACGTTTCTGTTGAGTTTTTTTTATTTGGTAAATTCAATTTTTAGTTGCACTATACTTCTCTATTGCTAGATGTATTTTGGTATCGTTATGGTTATAGCTAAGTTAGGTTTGGTTTGATTTAGTTACCAACTTGTTAAATGCATGTAAGGTTATATATAATCCCAAGTGAGTTTATAAGAAAGTGTTTTTACCACCTTGTGAGTATCATATTTTTCCTAGAATGACTTAGCAGAAAAGATTTTGGTGCTTGAAAATCTTGATAGAGAAGAGAACGAAGCATTTCCATAATGAAAAGGTAAATAAGGATGATTAATAGAGAACTGTGGAGAAAATACTTCACTTTTCAAATATTTTTGGTAAGACTGCCTAAAAAACTGTATTTACAATGACTTCCTACAGAGTACAAACAATAGAACCATGCATACAATGTTTCAACGGAAAAGACTTCGAAAACATATTATAGTTTCCACACTACCAAACTTTATTTTTACATATAAGATGTTAACACTTACATACTCTCATTCAACGTACCACAAGCGTCGAATGGTTCGCCAATCCAATCTAGGTTCGGCCTCGGCCTCTTTCCCCTCGCTATACCACAACCGTCGAGCTATATGAGAATCAATGCTAGGCTCACTTTTAGGCACATACTCAGGCTCTAGATTAGGCATATCGCCATGGATCGGGATCTCATTGAGGGAGAAACTCTTGGGCCGCCTACAAATGTGCTGAGCACGCTTGGGCCACTTAGAAATGCCCCGAGCACGCATGGGCTGGTCTTTTTGCGTGAGGTTGTATAATAACCGTGAAGGTGGTTGGAATATAGGAGTCTTGTGCTGAGCCTCATGCGCTACGTTTTGGCCTCGGTCGTAAATACGAATGCAATTCAATGCCAAGGCCAGGAGAAAAGGCAGGGCCAAAAGTATCATGAATTTTAACATGGTCCTCCTCCTTGTGGCGATTCCCACCACCTGAAAATTATATCATTCCAAAAGATTTAAATAAATAATAACTAATCCACCACATCTAAACTCGTTCACTGCAATATATGGTCGTTAATCCGGAAAAACCAAACCATGTTTAAATTGATACAGTTTTCTATATTCGAACAAAACTTAAACCGAATCCGAATGAAGCCCCAAAAATGAAAAAAAAAAACTAAAATTTATCTGAAAAGTGGCAGTATGATTGATAAAAAACTGGAAACCCAACAAACTATACTGCAGTAAGTATCACCGCATAGGATTCGTCTTTAACATATTTGTCCAACCCAAAACTCATGAATCAACATCTATACCAGCCATCAAACCAATCATGTTTTGACATCAAATAGTTATGAACTAAAGATGGAGTAGAAACCTTAGATATGATGAACTTTCTTTTGGAAAGAAAAGGTAGATTCTTATCAGCGTGTTCAAGACTGTAGCGTAGCAAACCACAGATTCTTAGCGCCGTGACTGCGTCTTGACTTTTTGTAAAACAAAAACATACGCATCTGTTTCAATAAACAAGTGCACATATAACCATTAGTAACACCACATGATCTAATAAATTTGTGACCTGGAATGTCAAATATCTGTTTGACCGGTGGAATACCGAGAAGTTTTCCAAGGTAAACACGGACTCGGGCACGTTCCTCTCTCGATAGTATATCTCCATGAGTCATAACTACTGTTGGCTTGTCATCTGGAAAACAAATTCAAGTAAAAAAAAACAGAGCTATTTTGAAAATTGTCGTTTATAAAAGCGGACTAACCAACCTTTGAACGAAAGTAAAGGACAGTTAGAAGCCGTGGAGACCATATGAGCATGACTCGTTTCACTCTCCATCGATTTCAAGATTTCGATAGCATTAACTACAAACATAACGGAATTCACTTTCCTTTTCTCACAACTTGTACTACTTTCTCGGATCAGTCTATCCCTTAAATCTGAGCTATCGGAATTCCTGACCAAAAATAAAAACTCAAAATGTTATTTGATGAAATTTGAAGCAAAAAACTAAATTCTGCAACCTAAGAAAATTGTATCCTAAGAAAACTGTATATTTCTCTTGTGCCAAGCATTGAAACTCTAGATGATATCTATTTCAAAGCACGAAGCAGCTAAAAACCTTACTTAAATATCAAAAGAGATGTTAAATCAAAGAGAAAACTAACTGATGATATAGAATAACACTTCTTCCTCCATACCTTAAGCTAGAGACTTAGCTTTATTGTAATCAGACTTCTAAAACCCTAAATCATTACCACTTAAATCAGTAAAGCTCCCAAATTTCCTCTACACCACCAATAAATCACTGAAAATTATGAGAGAACCCAAATAAGCAAAAAATTAGCAACTTTCCGCTACAAAATCAAACAGAGAATCCAACTTTCTATACATAGATTACCTGTACAATTGAATCAAACCCAAATTAAAAAGCCAAAAAGTTTCAATGGGATCTTTCTACAAACATCTAATAGGAAATATGGAGACCGGTGAGATCTAGGTCAAGAGCTATGCATAAGAGATTTTGTAAGTTTACCTGAGTAGGAGGAGGAGCGACGGTGAAACCGAGATCGGAGGCGTCTGATCGATTTATTCCCCATCCACGCCGTGTCGTTCCCAATCGACATCTCTCCACAAATTTACCCGACGATGATCAAATATGATACATGAATAAATTGAATGACATAACTGATGAGATTTTTATAATAGTCTGATTTAGTGATGGCAATCCTGAAGCCATTACTCCTGCAGTCTTGATATCGAGGGTTTGTCTTAATGGTGAAGCCATGAGTTGTGAAGGAGATGAATTGTTTCAAGTACTGTATGTGTAACCGTGAGTTGAGACTAACGAAGAAAGAGATAAGAAATGGGGTCCACTTAAAAGAAGGAGAAGCTGACGTGTACACTCTAGATGGAAAGAAGACTGAGGTATTATATATAAGATAATTTGAAAACACAATGTATTTTTTTTATTACATTATAATTTGTTTTTAATAATAATCTTATTAAACATATAAATATGATATTTTTAAGAATGAACTCTGTATTTTTCAATAACATCCTATATTTGTGATATTCTACTAGTAGGGGTGGGCAAAATAACCGATCCCGAAAAACCGAACGGAACCCGATTAAAATTACCTGAACAGATTCTCTAAAATATCCGAACGGATCCTCTACATTTAAAACCAAAAATCTGAAACAGAATCCGAACCGAACTGATAACCGAACGAGTACCCGAAATATACGAAATATAAACAAACCAAAATATATTTAGAGTTAAGGTTGGGTATGTTCATGTAGTTTATGTAACTTTTTATAGTTTTTTCATTGTTTTCTATCAATTCGGATATCGTGTATACATTTCGATAAAAATAATCAATTTATGTTATTATATGAACTATTAAAACAAAAAATTATTATTTTGTTTAGGATATTTTTGGATAATTCGAATAACAAGTAATTAAATTGAACCAAATAAAAAAGAAAGTAAGGTAATTATAAATTTGTCGGATAGTTTTTGAATATTTTCAACAATTTTTTTAGTATTACGGATATTCCGAACCCGATCCGAACCGAACCGAACCCCACCCAAAATTTTCTAATACCCGAATGGGTATTATATCTTTAAACCTGGATACCCGAAAATTCGAAATACCCGATCCGAACCCAAACGGGATGCGAAGCCCACCCCTATATTCTAGTCTTTTTTCCGGATTCTCAATAAAACTATTTCCAGTTATTTAGAAAATATTGTGGCAATTCCGCTTTGAAGATAATAGGTTAGAGATTTTTTCCGGATTTCTGTTCAGTTATTACCATCTTGGCTGGAGCTTCACATATGTCTCTCTCTTTCTTCTATCTCACCGCTAAATTTCTTGTCTCAAATACTTTGTGGACCATTTTTGTTCGGCATGAATCACCATTATTCTTTTTTTGTTTTCCGACCTTTCTTCCTCTCGATGTCCAAAACTCTACGTGGTCTTTCTCATTTTTTTTCTTTTATTCTATATTCTGATTTGAGCGCCAAAGATTCGTAAAATATGTTATTGACAAAAAAATAAGATTCATAATCATTTTCTTACATTTCATTTGTTTATTTTAGATTTTTTGCTAAAAATCTGTATCACATATCATACTGCATGTTGAATTTGATCACACGTTGTTTAGAATAACATGTAGATCTCGTTGAGCAATCAATAAGACCCAGTATAGGATCATTCCTAATTCTCACATCCATTGAACCATATGATATCAGGAAAAGAAAATTATGTTTCGAAACATTGGCATATTTTTGTTTTTGTGAACTGTTGTGAATCAAGAGAACGAATGGGGAAGATTGTGTTTATTCATTAATCATAAGATCCTTTATATAGGATTATTACAAGAGAGAAAAGGAAAATTCCTTTTCCTAATGGGAAAAGGAAAGTACATAAAAAGAAAATCCTAATTCAACTAGGATTCATTAAACCGGCCTAAAGACTAAGTGTTAATGGGCCGTAAACGGACCAGAACTAGTTATGACAATCCACTATGATTTATAACACTCCCCCTTGGATGTCATAACTCTAATGGGCTTGTAATACGCTTTGGATGTTGCCTCATTAAAACCTTACCAAGTAAAACCCATTTTGGGACAAAACCGTGGTGAAGGAAAAAGAGTACAACACGTATTACTCCCCCTGTTCTGAACCTCACTGCAAGTCTTTCAAACGACGCATTCCAATCTGATAAGTAAGTTTCTTGAACGTTGAGGTTGGAAGTGACTTGGTGAATAGGTCTGCTGAATTCTCACTTGATCGTACTTGCTGCACTTGAATTTCTCCATCTTTCTGTAGATCGGATGTGAAGAAGAATTTTGGCAGAATGTGCTTCGTCCTATCACCTTTGATGTATCCATCCTTAAGTTGAGCTATACACGCTGCATTGTCCTCGAACAAGACCGTCGATTCCTGCTTACCTTCGGCCATTCCACAATCCACTCTTATGTGCTGGGTCATCAGCCTTAACCAAACACACTCACGACTAGCCTCATGAATTGCCAATATCTCTGAATGATTAGAAGATGTAGCTGCAATGGCCTGCTTCATTGACCGCCAAGATATTGCAGTTCCTCCATGAGTAAACACATAACCTGTCTGGGACCGTGCATTATGAGGATCTGAAAGATAACCTGCATCAGCAAAACCAACTAAACCGTCCTTAGATTGGTTAGTATAAAATAGACCCAAGTCTTTCGTTCCTTGTAGGTAACGAAGAATATGTTTTATCCCGTCCCAGTGCCTTTGGGTCGGACATGAGCTAAATCTTGATAATAAATTCACGGCAAAACATATATCTGGCCTAGTGTGGCTTGCCAGATACATTAAAGCTCCTATGGCACTGAGATATGGCACTTCGGGACCAAGGACTTCTTCAGAGTCTCTCTTAGGACCAAACGGATCCTTTTCTAGATCAAGAGATCTCACCACCATTGGGCTGGACAATGGGTGACATTGATCCATATTGAAACGCTTGAGTACCTTTTCAGTATATGCCATTTGATGCACAAGGATTCCATCATTTATGTACTCAAGTTGCAATCCCAAACAGAACTTAGTTTTGCCTAGGTCTTTCATCTCAAATTCTTTCTTGAGGCATTCAACTGTTTGGACGATTTCACCAGGGGTTCCAAGGATGTTCAAATCATCCACGTAAACTGCTATGATAACAAACCCTTTGTTTGCAAACTTTTTTATAAAAATACATGGACTGATGGGATCATTCTTATAGCCTTCTTTGACTAAGTACTCACTCAATCTATTGTACCACATACGCCCACTTTGCTTCAGTCCATAAAGGGATTTGTTCAGCCTTATGCAGTGTTGTTCTCGAGAACCTTTCTTATCTTTGAGCTCAATACCCTCTGGTAATCTCATATAAATCTCATTATCCAGTGGACCATATAAGTATGCAGTTACAACGTCCATTAACCGCATATCCAACTTTTCTCTTATAGCCAGACTTATCAAAAATCTAAAAGTTGTAGCATCCACCACAGGGGAGTATGTCTCCTCATAATCTATTCCTGGTCTCTGTGAGAATCCTTGTGCAACAAGCCGTGCTTTATATCTCACGATTTCACCATGTTCATTTCTTTTCCTCACAAAGACCCATTTATGTCCAACTGGTTTAATCTCATAGGGTGTCCGAATTATTGGACCAAAGACATCCCTTTTCCTTAAAGAATTCAACTCCACGTTTATAGCTTCTTTCCATTTAGTCCAATTTTCACTCTGAGTGCACTCATATATCGACGTGGGTTCTAGATCCTCCATAAGTTCAAGTGCTACCTTAAAAGCAAATATATCATCGATTTCCACACACTTTCTATTCCATTGTATTCCAGACATAACATAATTCATTGAGATCTCATTATTTTCAGGAACGTCAGAACCATGAAACTCGGCGTCCCGAGTCTCATTGCTTGGAACTATCGGTTCAGTTATGTCTGGGGTTCCATCAGATTCCTCAACCACGATTTCAGCACCTTTCTTTCTTTTCCGAGGATTCTTATCTTTGGAACCTATTGGCCGGCCACGTTTTGAGTGTGGTTTAGATTCTGTAGCAACTTGATTGTGTCCCTCTTAAACATCAATTCTAATCGGTGCATTAACAGCTGGTATGTAAGACTTAGTTACTCTTTTCGGGTCAGCAAAGGAATCTGGCAATTGATTAGCTAGCTTTTGTAAATGTATAATCTTTTGGACTTCTAATTCACATTCTTGAGTCCGAGGATCTTGCCATTTTAAGGACGTTTGATTCCATATAATTTCCTTTACCAGTCTGTTATCTCCTCCTAATGTTGGATAGACAGATTCGTCAAAATGACAATCTGCGTACCTGGCCTTAAACAAATCACCCGTGGTTGGCTCAAGGTACTTAATGATAGTAGGAGAATCATATCCAACATATATCCCCATCCTCCTTTGAGGTCCCATCTTTGTTCTCTGTGGTGGTGCAATAGGCACATAAACGGAACATCCGAATGTTTTAAGATGGGATATGTCTGGCTCTTGACCCGTTATTAACTGTGATGGGGAATATTTATGTTCACTAGATGGCCTGATACGAATTAGCTCTGCTGCATGTAAAACTGCATGTCCCCAAGCTGAGACCGGGAGTTTTGATCTCATTAGCAACGGTCTAGCAATCAACTGTATGCGTTTAATAAACGATTCAGCCAAACCGTTTTGTGTATGTACATGTGCCACAGAATATTCAACACTTACCCCCATGGACATACAATAATCGTTAAACGCTTGGGACGTAAATTCACCAGCATTGTCAAGACGTATAGTCTTTAAAGGAAAATCTGGAAAGTGTGCTCTTAAACGTATGAGCTGGGCAAGCAATCTTGCAAATGCCACATTTCTAGTTGATAATAGGCAGACATGTGACTATCTCGTGGATGCATCAATAAGGACCATAAAATATCTAAACGTCCCACAAGGTGGGTGTATTGGTCCGCATATGTCTCCTTGAATTCTTTCCAGAAAATTTATCGTTTCCTTAGTTACATTGATTGGTGATGGCCTAGTAATGAGTTTCCCTAGTGAACATGCTTCACACGTGAGATTCTTTGGAATAACTCTCCTTTCTTTCAAGGTGTGCCCATTAGTACTTGCTAATATCTTTCGCATCATGTTAGCACCGGGATGGCCAAGCTGGTTATGCCAAAAAGTGAAATTCTCAGTAAACTCTTTGTTTACCATAGCATTTGCTTCTATCATTCCGATCTTAGCACAATAAAGGCCCACAGAAATGGCAGGTATAGTCTCTAGGACTTTCTTATAGCCATGGACGGTTTCAAAGATTTGAAGGAATTCTTTGTTATTCTCGTCCTTAGTTTCAACATGAAGACCATTCATTCGAATGTCTTTAAAGCTCAATAGACTTCTCTTTGAACTAGGTGAATATAACACATTAGAAATTTCTAGATGCGTGCCCTTAGGTAATAAAATATGGGCTTGACTGTGGCCTTCAATTAAATTTGCTATACCCGCAATTGTGGTTACATTTGCCTTTTTAAGTGTAAGATCAATGAAGTATCTCTTATCTCTTAATATCGAGTGGCTTGATCCACTATCCACAATGAACACATCCATATCGTTCATACTTCAAAAGAGATAACAATAGATACTTTTAAATAACACTCTTTCATTCCATAAAGTTTAATAGAAAGCAATAACACAAAACCAAAGTATAAAGTATAAAACGTAAAACAAGCAAAACACAAAACACCAAAACAGAAAATCAAAATCAATCACTTAAGTATATCTGAGGTTTCAAAATTCATCAAGTCATCTTGCTCATGATCGAAATCTCCTTCATTATCATGCTGGATCATATGAGTTTCTGGATTCTTCCCTTTAAGGCTCTCTTGATAGAGTTCAACCAGATGCTTGGGAGTCCTACATGTCTTAGCCCAATGATTACTCATTCCACATCGATGGCAAACTGATTTTGGGTTTGATTCTCGTGGTTGAGAAGTAATACCACGGTTATTACGATCATAGTCAGTTCGGTATCCGCGTCCTCGTCCTCGCCCGCGGTTAGAATGATCGTTATGGAATCCGTGACCTCGGCCCTGACCTCGGCCGTATGGATTAAAATGGCCACGACCACGTCCTTGCCATCTACCCCCACGTCCACGACCACGATGTCTATAATCACTTTGGACGTGGTTAATTTCTTTCTTTTCATCTGTGGCCACATTCGCTTCAGGAAGTGGGGCTGATCCAGGAGGTCTCATCTCACTGTTTCTCATTAGCAATGTATTATTCTCCTCGGCTAGTAATAGACATGCTATAAGCTTTGAGTATGTCTCAAAACCTCTTTCACGGTATTGCTGTTGAAGTAACACGTTATTAGTGTGAAAGGTGGAGAAGGTCTTTTCCAACATGTCTTTCTCAGTTACCTTCTCACCACATAGTCTCAATTGAGAAACTATTATGAACATAGCCGAGTTATATTCTTCCACGGACTTGAAGTCCTGGAACCTGAGATTCCTCCAATCATAATTGGCCTTTGGTAACAACACCGTTCTATGGTGGTCATATCTTATCTTTAATTCTTTCCAAAGGTCCAAAGGGTTCTCAATGGTTAGGTATTGATCCTTGAGACCCTCAACAAGATGATGACGAATGATCGATATCGTTCTGTATCGATTCCTTTCATTCTCATTATTATCCTCAATGATACATTCGCCAAGTCCTTTAGACTTTAGATTTATCTTAGTATCCAACGCCCACTGTAAGTAATTGTCTCCAGAGAGATTGAGGGCAGCATAATCCAAATTGTTGATTTTCGACATCTGAAAACATTCATCCTATTCTCTAAGAACTATAAGATTTTAAAGTTTATGCATATGATGCAAAATAGGTCATGGGTGCTTATATAAACGGGTACGGATGCATGATGCTTATGAAACCAGATTTTTATGTTTAACAACCTAACATAATGTTTTTATATGCTCATGATGCAAGCCTAGTATTCAAATTCTAAACCGTATGATGATATGACCGGATTTTAATCAAGCATGTTATGTCTATATGATGCAATCAGTTTCAGTTTCATGTTTATCAATCAACGAATCAATCCAAACAAGCAAACAAACAAACGAGTTCAAATAAATATGCAACCAAATTTGGACAGAGTGTTTACTGTCGATCGACGGGTGATTTGTGTCGATCGACACAGTTTAATTCAAACAACAAATTCAGGCAGAAGTTTACGTGTCGATCAACATAAAACTAGTGTCGATCGACACGGGTACAGATCATGCAATCGGTTTGGATTTTAATTGAATTAGGTTAGGGTTTCAAGTTAGGGTTTCAAGTGATTACGAATCATGAATCAATAAACACAATCAAGCAAGCAATAACAATAACAAGCATGATTTAGATTAGGGTTTCTAAGATTATCATGAATCTAGGTTCTTTAGATTAGGGTTTCTTATTGTTTACCTTAACCTCCGTGAGTCTTCTAGTTCGCCGTAACCGTTGATAGGCTGTATGAACTTTCTTCTAGTTCGCCGTAACCTTAAAGGCTGTATGAACTATGATTTGAACAGTAACGCCGGATGAACAGTAATCGTCGATGAACAGTGCGCGATGAATAGTGCGCGATGAACAGTACGCGATGAACAGTACGATGAATAGTAACAATGAACAGTAATCGCGTTTTTGTGTTTTTAGGGTTTAGGGAGCAACTCGTGCTGATAACGTGTTGTGAATCAAGAGAACGAATGGGGAAGATTGTGTTTATTCATTAATCATAAGATCCTTTATATAGGATTATTACAATTCCTTTTCCTAATGGGAAAAGGAAAGTACATAAAAGGAAAATCCTAATTCAACTAGGATTCATTAAACCGGCCTAAAGACTAAGTGTTAATGGGCCGTAAACGGACCAGAACTAGTTATGACAATCCACTATGATTTATAACATGAACATAATTATAAGTTTTTTTCTAATTTAAAATGAATATTGACGACGTTGCCTAATCTATACCGAACTCAAAAGGAACCAAAAGTAACATGTTTCACGTGAATATTTCATAAAGTATTTATATAAAAAAAAACAATCATGAAGTTATCGTACTAATAATTTTTGTTCCTACCCAATTTTTTCAAGGGTTAATTTGTTTAATAGCAATTAAAAAAATTATAATTAAAAAACCAGCCAAAAGTGGTATGTGTGGCAAACTTATGGCCATAGATTTAGGTTTTTTGGTTAGAGTTTTAATTATAATTTTTTTCATTGTTATTCATGTTAATTTCTCTTTTTTCAATGTTCCGAACCAGCTGGTTCAAAAACTGTTTAAGTAAATAGTCCAAAAGCAGTCCAATGTTAATAAATTAAATTAAAGTAGCCAAATGTAACAAAACTTTCTTTCCTCACATTGCACCCCCAAAAAAAACTTCTATCCAGATAAAACCAAATTTAACCGATATAATGATTTATTAATACAGTGATTGATCCCAAAATCGATCAAACTCAGCTGCAAAGCTTGAAATTCGATTAGGACACAAATACTCGATTTCGTATAATTTTCATAGGTTTTAGAAATATGTTTTGAAAAAGCACGAAAAATATACACCGACCCACGCATGTATCAATCCGCACTACAATTATGCATACTTTACAACATACTGTATTACATAATACATACAGTGCTGATGACACCTGTGTATGCTTTTTGTCGTCAACACATATATGTCTTGACCCTCGATGCTGACATATGCACGCACGGAATAAAGAAAGATAGTGTTTCAAAAGAATTTCAGATAATTCACGTGTTAATTGCAATTTTATCAAATGTTAGTATATTGATGATATTGTGCAATTGTATATAATAATATATAGTTTTAAGCCAATCCAAATTCTGAAAAGTAAAATTTACTTTAAATTAATGTAATTTTTTTATAAAAAAAATTACACTACTAGAAAACTGGTCATTTGCGACTACCCAGATTCGTCGCAAATATTTAGCGTCGCAAAAACGTGGTAAATTAGCGACTGATTTGGCACTGACAAAGTTCGTTGGTAATTTGTGACTATAATGAGACTAAATCCAAGTGTGGCAAATTGCCTACTAATCTCCGACTCTTGTCATTCGTCGGTGAACCGCAACTACTTTGTGACTACTGTTTAGTTGGTAATTAGTGACGATTTTATGACAACTTAAGAGTCGTAAATAAGCGACTGATTAGTGTCGTATTTGGAGTAACTAATTGGTGACTCTTTTGTGTCGATGTTGTAGTCGTAAATATGTGACTGATTTGTGTCGGCACTTCAGTCATTAATTTGTGACTCTTTTGAGTCTACCTTTGTAGACGTAAATTAGCTACGATTTCGTGACTGATTATCACTCTTACAAATCGTATGGAGTGGCAACTTAGTCATTATTTTATGACTGATTACCCACTGATTTGTGTCACAATTAATTTAACTTTTAACTATTTGTCTTGTTTTGCTATTTCTGTTATTTGGTATGTTTGGATTATGTAAATCAAGAAAACCTAAAAATCTGAAATTGAAAGCATAATATACAAAACAAGCATTGCTTGACAAAAGAAGTTTAATTGTACAAAAAAACATGGAAACACAAAAGAAGTCATGTAGATGACAAGTTTGTTACATGGAGGTGTCTAAGATGGGGTGATACCAAGGCCAGGAGGTGCAGTGGCATCTGCGGTTGGTTCGATGGTCGGTGAAGCATTGGAGACAGGCACTGGTTCTTTGTTCTTCAAGAAGTCGTCCACCTTCTCCTCGAGTTCACTGATCCGGTTTTGACTGGCCTTTAGTTCCTCATCACGTCGCAAATTATCCGCATCTTGTTCTGCAATCCTTTGGTTAGCTTTCTTCAGCTCTTCCTGCACCTCTACCAAGGTTGGTACATCAGTTTCTTCATAGGCGATCTTCCTTTTCCCCTTCTGAAGAGAATCCTGTGAAAGCTGACCCACCCCAAAAGGGGTTCCCTTGGGATCAAACTCAGTACACTGCATGACCAAAAACCAACCATTACCAACTCAGAGACAATGATTATGAGACAGAAATAATCAAAGAAGAGCAAGACCAAAACTAAAGTCCGGGGACTCAATATGAAACTGAAACTCAAACAAAAGGATGTAAAGGGACTCAATATGAAACTGAAACTCAAACAAAAGGAGAAAGAACTGTATACCTTCAGGAAGATGTTATTTTTTTCTTCAATGGAGAGTGTCCGCTGATAAGTGTTGTCTAAACCTTCTGGAAGGTCACCATCAGCCTCCTCTAAACCCTCTAAAGCCTGTTTCATAGACATCTCGTATGCCTCTGCAACCTCCTTAGCTTTTAGATCAATAAAACTACCATCTGGGTTTGTATGGGTCTTGAGGAAGACTTCAGCCCATGAGATTGGTCGTCCAAGTTCTTCTTCATGTAACAGAAGATAAGACAGATTAGAAGATGCAGTTTGGATGATTAAGAAATGAAATAATGAAATCAGGAAACAGTTTACCATATCTTGTTGAATGGTCAAGTAAGAATGTTGGCCTCCCCTGTGCTTGTGAGGTCCACACCCATTACGATCAGAGTTACGAGAGGTAGAAGCAATTAAGCTCTTATCCTGAGCAGCTGCAGTGGCCCAGTAAGCACACATTCGTGCCCAAAGCTTCTCCCCAATCCAGATTGGCCTCTTTCTCGGTTTACGGCTCCTAACTTGACTAACAATTCTTCGCATCCTATTTGTCGCAATCCTTGTGAAGTGAGATCTCACAAGCGTAGTGATCCCTAAATCCCAATTGTACGCGCTCTACAAAAGAAAACAAGCCGGCTTAATGTTCACAGCGTATAAGTACATAAAGAACTGATAATGGAAAGTGATTGAATGAACCTACTTACCGCGAATGACCTGAAATATCTCTCTTGCTTATCAATAGGCGTGAAAGTCCAGCTGTACCAAGGACCGTCAAATTTACGACGAAAGATATCTGAGATTTCACGGGTGAGTAAGCCTCTGTCTCGAGTAAACCTGGTAAAAAAATAATAAGTGGTTAAATATGAGCCTTGTAGTGATAATAAGTGACAGTAATGCTAATATAAAATCGAAACAAGGCCAAAATCAACAACAAACTATATAGCCAACGCAAGTATTAAAATACCACACTAATATTAATCCAAATCATAAAAACAATCAGCTATGCACAAGACAAAAACAAAAACCACAAGTGAAAGACAGAATCAATTACCATAACGATTTCCTCGGTGGGATTGGTTTTGGATTGAGATATGGTAGGGCTTGACGCCCAGGGTGAGCCAGAATGTTATCCAGCATTTGCTGGTAGTCTTCGCCTTCAGCATTGCCATTAACCAATGCTTCCAGATCATCAACACCATCAACAGGGAGTTGTTCAGCATCAAAATCATCAGGTTCTTCATAAACTTCTTCTTCTCCATCATCTTCAGGTTCAAATTCGGGTTAGAGATTCGGAAATTGAACCTGGAACCGTTGTGGTTGAAGATTAAGGTTGACACTGGGCCGCAGTTGCGAGTTAGTTGCACGGTTGGATGATGCTGGATATTACAGTGGAAGGAACTGAGATTGAGAGTTGGTTCGAGAGACATTTGACTGATGAGTCCCTTGAGAAGGAGGCGACATGTTCTTTCCGCCGTTTGGATTAGAATCAATGGATGAAGTAGACCGGTGGCTTGAGTTATTTCCGTTGTTTGCTTTGTTAACCTTACTACCGGTTGAGGAACCTGAGGTTGAAGGATATGTTGCAATGGCCTTCCCACGATCGTCTTGAGAAAGCTTCTGCTTCTTCTGGTTTGGAGCAAAACCGAGTTCATCACCACCACCACCACGAGCTCCGTTTGATCGTTGTGGGTTTGGAGCAGTAATGAGTTCATCACCACCGCCACTACGAGCTCTGTTTGATCATCCGGTTGAGGAATTGACACCTCCATGAGTTCCGTTTGATCCTCCTCTGGTAATCACTCCTCGGCCTTTTCGTCTTGTAGATCTGCCTCTGGTAAGAACTCCTTTCGATCCAGCCATCAATTACAGAGAGATGACGAGAATTAGGGTTTCAGGTAGATGTAGAGGATTAGGGTTTCTGGGTTACGGGTAGATGAAGAGGATTAGGGTTTCTGGGTTTCGGGTAGATGAAGCGATTTAGGGCTTCTGGGTTTTGGGTAGATGAAGAGATGAACAATTTCCAGTGAATTGGGATTTTCTGGGTTTCGAGTGTGAGAGAGAGAGAGAGTTTGGGGGATTCGATTTGTGAGAGAGAGAGTTTGGGGGATTGAGAGAAAAACAAAAGGAGTGTTCTTAATTTGCAGAGAAAATCAACAAAACAAGGGATTCGATTGCATGAGGCGAGAGAAAGAGATGAGAGAAAATAGGTCAAGTGTGAAAATGACTTTTGGATTTCTAATTAAGCTGTATTATTATCAGTAGGAGTGGGTAATTAGTCTCACATGTAAGACTAATTTTTGATTAAAGAGGGAAAATTTCCCAGTTAAAAACCCAATTGTTTTTATAATGAGGCCCAGTTATTCGTCATAGATTAGTCGGAAATTCGTCACTAATTTGCCTCTACTTTGCGACGCATTAGTTGCAGTCACAAATTAAACCCCTAAACCCTTCACAATTAAACCCCAAACAATGCCCATCTAGGCTTCATATAAACCCTTTAACCTATATTAATGCATATATCCAGAAAAAAATTGTTCCAAAGGATATTTTGTTAAATCATCAAACATACCAATCATGGGATTAAAAGTATAAGTGTTTATAAGTATAAGTGTAAGAGTTCATGGAAATTTTTTATTGTTTTGATAATTTGTTATTGAATTTGATAAATGTACCATTTACACATCTATATACTATGGAAATGTGTTTACTAAACTCTAAATTGAAGTATGACTCATATACACTTAGATTTTCATTTATCAAAGTATATAAATGGAAGGAAGAGTGGCAACAGATTCACAAATCAGTCACATTAAGAATGTCCGTGGGAAATCTGTGGTAAAGTGGTAGGTAAATTGTGACGAATTTGTGACTGCTCCATAGGTTTTCGGAAATCCAAACTCCAAACCCTATAGTGTGACAAATCAGTCACAAAATAAAATTTCAAAAGTTGTTGGTTCGTGGATTCGAACCTATGATCTCTTCGCCTATCTGTAAAGGTTGTATCCGTTATGCTATAGTAAGTTTTACGGTATGATTGAGATGGAGATTTATTTTAATACTGTTTGTTTCTTTATTAAAAAAAATGTGTGCCTTCCCGGACTCGAACAACAGTTCTTGTTCATATGCGAGAGGAGTGTTAACCAATATGCCAATGTAAATTATTTGGTATGGTACACATAAACTTTTATTTTAATGCATATGAGTTTTTAGAAAAAAATCATCAAAATGGTTTTGTTGCACATTTTTTACACTTCCACAAATTACACAAGCTACTTAACAAATATATAACACTAATCATTTAAATAGATTTCATACATTAATTTCACACAGCCACAAATAAATTCAAGATTCGACAAACTTAAAAACTTTATTGTTCGTAGTGATCTTGGTCCTCCTCAGAGTCTGATAAATTACAGTGGAACTCATCGATAGGATCTTCGTCTTCAATATCGTAAGCAATGCCTTCCATATTTTGCGTCTTATTAACTAAACAATCGACATTTATTTCTTATACGGCAGACGTGGTTGCCTTGTCAATAGTTTGTTGCAAAATGACCATCTCTTCCTCGATGTAATTCCCTTGAATACGCTTCCTCGGATTGACTTTCAAAACGTATAGCCATACTTTTCGAGGACATTTCGGATTTGGATATGGAAGATAAACAACCTGATCAGCTTGAGACCCTATTTTGAAATAAGTTTGTGATTAGTCCCAAAAGATGAAAAATAATTTAAAAGTAATTTAAAATTTGTACCTAATATGAATGGTTCGTAGTTTGGATATTTTCCAGATGAGAGCACATCGACAACGCCTGTTTCACTAACTCGTGTCTCTTTGCCCGGCGTGGGGTCATACCAGTTACAGTAAAAAAGAATAACCTTCAAACCCACAATCCCACTATATTTGAGCTCGATAATATTCTCAACTGTTCCAAAGAAATCACCTTCATTCGATGCATCAGAATAGTTTTGTCCTCGAACACATACCCCGTAATTCATTGTTTTCTTTCGTGCTCCATGCTCACGCGTGTGAAATAAATACCCTCTCGTAAAATACATAGGCCATGACCTTGCCTTATTTTCAGGACCTTCAAGTATATTGTACACCCACATTGGAAACTTCTGCTCATGTTTCACTGCATTGACCTGCACATATATAATGGTGTGATTATATGTTGCGGAATAACAATTTACTATTATATATTTGGAATACTTACATATTGGACGACCCAACTATGAAACTCATCATCCCTTTTCGCTATGACCTCTTCATCAGATAGGTCTGGATGCTCATCTCGAATTTATGCGTCAATGACACTATTTTCCCAACACACTAATAAGAAACGAATAAATCACAATATGTGCCTAGAGAAATCATGAATCACAATATGTGCCTAGAGAAATCACGTATCAATTAATTAGTATTACCTTTCAAGCGGTCGGAAATACTCACAATTACGCAAAACATATTGGTGTGTAATTTTATAATCCAGTTCCGATAACCAAATTTGAGTACATTTGCCACTTGGGCGCCCCACTTGGGTAAATATCTCGGGCACCGATACACTGTATACGGGTGCCTCACCTTCTTCATATCTAGTAGCCCTACAAAATTTATCAAATATTCTTATGAATTGAAAATGATTACACCATACCAAGTGTACATGTATGGATCGAATTTGTTACCTTCTTCTAGTAGCCGTACAAATTTCTGCCGGAAAGTAGTGTTCTGTGAAATTAGATACCTCGTCGTTCCTGTACGACATAACGATTGAAGCAGCTGGAAAATATTTGTTCTTCGCCTTTCCTTATAAACGTTTAAAGTACCTTTCGAACGGATACATCCACCTATACTGCACAGGACCCCCAAGCTCAGCTTCATATGGTAGGTATATAGGTAGGTGCTCTATGACATCAAAGAAAGAAGGTGGAAGTATTTTTTCCAAATTGCAGAGAAGCATGACAATATTCTCCTTCAAAACAAGGAGCCCACTTTGATGTAATGATCTACTGCTTAGATCACGGAAAAAGCTCCAATCCCTGCAAAAAATATATAGTTTTATAAGTCAATAATCCTGATCAGCTTTGGGAAGTAAAATAAGACAATTATTATCTATATCTATATATACCTGATAATGTTTGGTGAACGTTACGCAGGAGAAGTTCTGCGAATATGAATGCAAGCAACCGCTCCATAAAAACATGGCAATCATGACTTTTCATTCCAACAAACTTGCGAGCTTTGATGTCTGCACAAGTTGCTAAATCTCCTGCATATCCATCTGGAAACTTTACTTCATTTATTGCCCACATGAGTAATGCATCAATTGCTTTTGTAGTCAATCTCCAAATAGGGAATGGAGCATTCCTATGCTCATCAAGATGCAAATCAGGCCGATTACAAACTGTCTCCATATCTATCCTTGACTTCACTGTGTATTTCGATCTTTCTAACACATTCATCACAGTATATATGATGTTATCTAAAAAATTCTTCTCGATATGCATCACATCAAGGCAGTGCCGTAGAGTTAGATCACTCCAATATGGAAGCTCCCAGAAAATACTTTCTTTATGCCAATGATGCCAATCTCCATAACCGCGAGGTTTTCTCTCATGCCCATTTCCACCACATACCGATGTTTTAGGTGCACCGGCATATTTAATATTATGGTATACTTGAGCACCCGTCATCGATTCAGGTGGATACTCATTCACAGCATTCTTTCCCTTCCGGAAGTTAACTTTGTTTCTCCGTAATGGATGATCGTGTGGTAAAAATCTCCTATGACAGTCAAACCAACACGTCTTCCTACCGGCTTGTAAGTAGAAAGCATTTGTATCATCCTTACAAATAGGATATGCTAATTTTCCGTGTGTGGTCCATCCTGACAAAATGCCATACGCCGGAAAATCACTTATCGTCCACAAAAGAACAGCTTTCAAGTTAAACTTTTCCTTAACGGACACATCATACGCCTCAACTCCGTTATTCCATAAGTCCTTCATCTCCTCGACCAGTGGTTGGAGGAAAACATCAAGACTCCCTCGTGGATGCTTAGGTCCTGAATTCAATACCGTTAGAAACAAATACTCCCTATTCATGCACATCTCCGGAGGTAGGTTATAGGGGGTTAGGATCACAGGCCACAATGAATGCTTTTTGGCATACCAAATGGATTGAACCCATCTGTACATAATCCCAAGTATACATTTCGAGTTTCCGCTGCAAAATCTGGATAGATTTGATTGAAAGTTTTCCACTCTGCTGCATCAGATGGATGAGACATAACTCCGGCTTCTGACGCGTGCTCAGCATGCCATCTCATTGCCGCTGCAGTCTTCTTTGATTGATACAATCTCTTCAACTTGTCTTTGATGGGTAGATACCACATTTTACTGATTGCAACTCTCTTCCTCCCCCCAAGTATAAGGCTTATATCTATCTTTTCCATAAAACTTGCAGTTCTCCAACGCCTTGTCTTCTCACCAATAGAGCATACAATTTTCTTCGCAGACATCATATGTTTCAACTGGCAACCCAAGCTGTCGCATCAAATTTTCTGTCTCGTAGTATGAACTGGTTGCCTGATTAGGTTGAGGTAAAATCTCTGAAATAAATCCCGTCCACGAATCCATGCTATTTTCCCCTAAATTGTGGTATGCCTTGATGTTCATTTCCCGAGCTGCTACTGATAACCGTGAGTGACCACCATGAAAACCTTCGTACAACGGTATTAATTGGTTTCGGTCTACGCTTATTTCTACAGTTGGCACAAGGACAGTATATCTTACCTCCACTACTAAGGGCAAAGTCTTGGACTGCTGCAAAAGTCGTGAATTGTTCGACTCCCGCCAAAAATTCGGCAGATATATTGTTGGTACGTGGATTGAATCGGTTGTACATCCAAGATCGTGATGAATAAGGCCACATTTTTTTTCCTATGAAATTTTATATTCTAATTTTTTTTTCTTCTCTTAATTTTTCCCCCAACGAACGTTTGAGAGACATAGATGATTGAATGAGTAAAATGAGGTGAGGGTGTGTTGTATATATAGGTAATTTAATTTCCCACTGATTTGCGACTAACTATAAGTAGTTACAAATTTGTCACGCTTTACCCACTACTCTGCCACTACCGTAAGAAAAAATATCTCTGTTAGGTAAACTTTTTGTTTCCCACGTTTTTTTTTCGTTCTCTTTCTACCGACATAAATTTTCTTTTGTCTTCTTTTACCGACATAAAATTTGCCACTCTTTTGTGACTACATGCGCGAGTCACTAATCTGTGACTGAAAATAGCGTCACAGAACTGTGGCGAATTTGTTACGATGACTTTCGTCGTTCAATCGTCACAATTTAGTGACTGTTTTGCGACGACTATAAAACATAGTCAACTTAGTTGCAAATCGGTCACAAATTTGCGTCTCATTTGCGACAACCGTTATTAGTCACAAATGTGCGTCTACTTTGCGACTGTTTTTATCGTAGTAGCAAATCTGTCACAAAATAGACGCAAGTCAGTCACAAAATTTAGTGACTACTTTCGCAGTCACAAACAACAGTCACAAATGGACTGTTTTCTAGTAGTGTTAATGTAAAATTGAATCTTGTCTTTCCCCCTAAATTTAGTATCTTTTGAACATGTTGTATAGTGTGTGTGTGTTGTTTTAACTTTTAACTAGTATTTTCATATATCTTTGCTTTATTAAAATGTTAAGTTTGTGAGTGAACTCATCCTTTAATCCAAATGACACTTGGCTGTTATCTTACTATATTATGAAAGAAATTTGTTTACGGTATATATTTACATAGGACCCCATAAACTTGGGGGCAGCGGTGGCTTCATAAGGCTGCCCATATGACCGGTCTTGTTGTGTATTATGTATTTGTATGAGTATGAAGATTAATTAAGACAATGGACCACAAGTGAATGGGATTGATAGACATGTGGCAACTACCTTCACCAAACCATTTTGTCAAAAAGAAAGATCGCAATTTCGTACTTATGATTATCATAGTATGAAGCCAAAAAAAAGGAGAGATTACAACAATATAACATCATCTTTTCATCATGGCAATCTAATTTACAATTTGATTTTCTTTTTTTATTACTGTTTTATTTATCCGACAACAGTAAAATATTCAGAATCTTCTTTTTTTCTTTCAACAATCACTACAAGAAAACATGCTGTTTTCCGACGAAATTTCTGGCCGTCAGAATTCCCGTCGGACAATTCCGTCGGAATTCAGACGATTTTCCGACAAAAAATCATTCCGTCAGTACTCCGTCGGTTTATTTTGACGGAATTCTGACGACCAGGAATACCGTCTGTATGCCGTCAGAATTCCGTCAATATTTACCGACGGATTACCGACGGCGGTAAGCTGTCGTAACTATCTGTCGACATTCCGACGGACAACTGACAGAAATCAGATTTTTCTGTCTGACAGACGGAATTTCGACGAAATTGTGACGGGTCCGATGTCGGCAAACTTTGGATGGTTAACATATCGTCTGGGTTGGCCGATGGGATTGAAGTGTTGTTATGTTGGAGGTTTTGACGGTTTTCCGACGGATTTCTGAAGGATTTTCATTCTACATAAGTTTCACATTTCTTCCGACGTTCATAACAATATTTGAAAAAAAAAAAATTATAGATGAGTTCTTCATATTTTCGGTCATGGATGGACGAGCCAATGATGGAAGAGGGGTCAAACTTATTAACGACCAAATACGCTCAAGGTATTTGCGAGTTCATGCAGTTACCTAGAAATCAAGAGGCGACCAACAAAGGTCAGGATATCAAATGTCCTTGTTCTAATTGTTGTAATAGAATTAGTGTTGCGGTTCCTACTGTTTGGAACCACTTATATAGATATGGATTTAGGGAGGGATATAAGGTTTGGTATTTACATTGAGAAAGGAATTATGAATATGGTAGTACCAGTAGCAATGAACCTTATTTTTTGTCTAGCGTAGGGGAACCTACAGCGGAAGTAGATGTTGGGGTAAGTACGGTTGCGATGGTTAACGATGCGTTTAGAGAGAATTTGCAGTCGGGTGGGTATCATGGGGGTGATAGGGTTGAAGAACCTAATTTTAGAATCTCGAAAGTTTGTCGATATGTTAGACGCATCAAAGCAACCACTATACAGCGGTTGTAGGGATGGTCATTCACCGCTATCTTTTGCTAGTAGGATGATGAACCTGAAGACTGATTAGAATTTGTCCGAAGAATGTGTTGATGCATTCGCCGAGTTCGTGAAAGATGTTTTGCCAAAAGATAATAAGGCCCCAGGATCATACTACGAGGTCCCAAAACTTGTCGCCGGTTTTAGTTTGCCCTACCAGGTTATAGATGTGTGCATCGACAACTGTATGATATACTGGAGAGAAGACGAGAACCGAAACAAATGTAAATTTTGCCAAAAACCCCGGTTCCAGGACACAAGTGGCAGGGTGAAGATTCCATTCAAACGGATGTGGTATTTACCCTTAACGGAGAGGTTGAAGAGGTTGTACGAATTAAACCGCACAGCTAGGGCTATGAGATGGCATGCAGAGCATAGTCAAGATGGAGAAATCACGCATCCTTGTGACGCGGAAGCGTGGAAACACTTCCAATCCATATATCCAGATTTTGCATATGAACGACGGAATGTATACATAGGCTTATCCACTGATGGTTTCAACCCGTTTGGCAAGCATGGAAGAAAATATTCATTGTGGCCGATCATCGTAACACCTTACAATTTGCTTCCATCTATGTGTATGCGGCGAGAGTTCCTGTTTCTCTCAATTCTAGTTCCCGGGCCAGATCATCCAAGACGGTCGCTTGATATATTCCTCCAACCATTGATCTGTGAGTTGCAGATGTTGTGGAAGCATGGTGTTGAGGCTTTTGAAGTTTTAGTCCAACAGAATTTCAACATGCGTGTTGTTCTTATGTGGACCATCAACGATTTTACATCGTACGGTATGTTATCTGGATGGACAATGCATGGAAGATTGGCTTGTCCTTATTGCCAAGACAATACTACAACATTCCATATGCAGCACGGAAGGAAGACTTCATGGTTTGATTGTCACAGGTGTTTTTTACCGGCAGATCATCCATATCGTTGGTCTAAAATACATTTTAGGAAGAATCTACAAGTGTTATATGGTCCACCTCCGGAGATAGATGGTTTCAGCATATTGGAACAGTTACGTGATTTTGGTGCAGAGCGAACTCCTGAATGTGGGGGTAATGGCCATCACCCCGTCGATGGTTGTGGGGAATATCACAATTGGCACAAGAAAAGTATTTTCTGGGATTTGCCTTACTGGAAAGACCATCTATTGCGGCATAATGTAGATGTTATGCATGTTGAAAAGAATTTCTTTGACAACATCATGAACACCATATTAAACGTCCCAGGAAAGATAAAAGCCAAATGAAAGTCTAGATTAGACTTGCCATTGATTTGTTCGAGGGCATCTCTTCATGTTTTAGCTAATGGTAGATTGCCGATGCCTGCGTACTGGTTAGACGTTGGTCAAAAAGAAGTATTTTTTGAATGGTTCAAAAAATTTGTAAAATTTCCTGACGGCTACGCATCTAATCTACATAATTGCGTGGATTCGACGGAAGGGAAGTTTATAGGAATGAAAAGTCATGATTTTCATGTCGTGATGCAGCGTTTTCTTCCATTTGTATTTGCATATCTTCTTCCAGAACCAATCCACCAAGCAATTGGAGGTATATTTTGTACTCCCATTAGTTTCTTACTACCATAATATTACTATATATGTACTAATTAACTAGTTTATTTTTCGTTTACAGGCATTGGTGCATTCTTCCGAGATTTATGTTCAAGAACGCTTACAGTCAACGGGATACGTAACTTAGAGTCCAATATCCCGGTTCTCCTTTATAATCTTGAGAAGATATTTCCACCGTCTTTTTTTGACGTTACAGAACATCTTCCTATTCACCTCCCACGAGAAGCAGCCTTAGGAGGCCCTGTTCAATACCGATGGATGTATCCGTTCGAGCGTTACATGTTCCACCTGAAGAAAAAGGTTAAACATTTGAGCAAGGTTGAGGGATCTATTGTCGCACAAAGCCTAAACGAGGAAGTCTCACACTTTGCCGAATATTACTTTCCATCGCAAGTTCGTACTAAGGCGAGACATCCTGCCCAACATGATGATAGAGGTGAGAAAGCAGTCTATGCCGTGGTTGTTCCTGAGTTGTTTGCCCAAGTTGGTCGAGCAAGTGGAAAAGGAAAGAAATGCAAACTATCACCACAAGAGGTCACACATTTGCATACGTATATCCTCAGAAACTGTGACGAAATTTTGGAGTACGAAAGGTATATCAGTTATTATAATAAATTTATGGAATTATTTGCCTTCATCTACTAACGACTGTTATGTTACAGGATCTACATGTCTCTCGCACGTGATTACCATTCTGATAAGACAGATGTCGAACTTGCTGTCTTGAAAGATGAAGAATTTCCGGGGTGGTTGAAATGTTATGTAAGTTTAATATAATTACTTACTCTTACTTTTCCTGGTTTTCACGTTCATATATTACTGATATCTTACTTATATCATTTTTTAGGTTTCCGAAACTTTAGCAAGTGGTCAATCACTCCCGACATAGTTATTGGAGTTTGTTCAGGGTTTACGCAGCACCGCGACTTCATATCCCAAGTTTTGCACTAGGGCATATTCGTTCAGGATCCGTAAGGAATGACGTCAAAGGTCAACTTCGGACTATGGTATTTCGGCGCAGTCAGGTGATACCATGTACTATGGGATTTTAAACGAAATCTTGGAAATCCAATATCCAGGAATGTTGTACTTGAGGTGTATTGTAATTATGTGCGATTGATATGATCCATCCAATGGTCGAGGGGTTCGAGTTGACCCTCATGGTGTTATTTCCATAAATTCAGGCCGCAAACTACAGTATTACGATCCATTTATCCTTGCGTCTCAAGCAGACCAGGTATCAATACAATAATATGTTTACCTACGTACTTATACTTAAGTTTGTTGTTCATGTATATTAACAATATCCACTATTTATTAATAGGTTTGCTACATTCCATATCCTCGAGTTGCCTATCGTACAGATCCTTGGATCACAGTAACTCCAATTAACCCGAGAGGAAAAATATATGGAGTTCCAGAACATGATGCTCTACAACCATCGAGAAGTATACCATTGTCACCTGTGGAGGAGATGGATAACGTTGACCTTGTCGTTGATGTCACCCATATCGGGGATGATCTAGTGCATTCGGAAGATGAGGAAATACGTGATGACGATTCAGACTCCATCCCTAGTGAAAGTGGATCAGGAGATTCAGATTAATAATTTAGGAATAAATGTGTGGTTATGAATGTTGTACTCTCACATCTATGGGTTCCCTGTAATATAGTATACTGCATATATAGTAGACAAAAATTTACAATATTTTGCCATTGCTCATTAACAAATCTGATTGTGGAAGACAATCTCAGTATTACGACGGACAAATAAGAAAACAATAAAATTGCACACCACCCCGGATTCGAACTCGGATTTGATATAGTTTTAAAGGAAGCATAACCATTTAAGTTGAGGACGAATCTTGTATATCATTGACATTTAATAATTTATAATCAATTTCGGTTACTAATTAACAATATATTTTGATTATGCAACACCAATAAAACATTACATTTAATGAAACTTAAAGTTTAAAACAACTTAATACACAGGTAGATTAAAGACTTGCAAATATTAAACACACTACGGTTATGGTACAAACACATAAATAGACAATATTAATTTTAAAAACTTATGTATGTATCCACTCCAAACTTACCATGGGTTAGAACCATTTTAAAATTTTCTTTCCCTTTTTATTTTTTGATGGAGAATCTAAAAATCCATCGCACAATTCACTTTTGATTGCATTGCATCAACATCAATATTTAAGTTTGGCGTTTCTGGGCTTTGGGCGAATTGAAAATCATAGTATTGATCCTTACATTCTATTGAAGTACTTCCACCGTAAGTATATGACTAATTAGTGAATTGATATGGTTGGCCGTCATCAGTGTATTTATAGTAGAAGTTATATGTATAAACCGCCGGTATCCCGTCGGTATTCCTTCGGTTTTACCGACGGAATATCGACGAAATTCAGACTACACAATGTCGGCAACGTTTGATTGGTCAGACGAACTTATGGATTTTCGCCGGAACTATGTCGTCGGAATTATGTTGACGGATTTCAGATGGAATTCTGACGGTTTGCGATGTCGGTAACGTTTGAGTGGTTAGTAAATCGTCTGCAGTGGCCGATGGGATTGGTAGGGTGTTATGTCGGAGTGTTATGACGGTTTTCTAACGGAAATCTTACGGATATCCGTTCTACATAAGTTTGCACATTTTCTCATTCTTCCATAAAAAAATTTGAACACAAAATCATAACACAACACATAAATATTCAATTGCGTAATGGCAAACAGAGATCTATGGAATTACTATATGCAAAACCGCGCCCCCGGTCGAAACCCTCCAAACACAACTCATGTTCCTTCAAGCCCTCTTTACGATAACTTAAATGTTACTAATGCTGAATCGAAAATTTCACTCTATCCAACTCAACAATCCCAGAACCAAACGCCCGTAATACCGGAACCTGACCAAGTCGTTCGGCGAGGACTGTTTCGCAAGAGGTCTCATGATGCAAAAGTGGTACGAGGTGAAAGTTCTCAGACACGCTCAACACAAGATTTTATTCGAGAGGTCATTAATGAGGCACCACAGGCCGAACAAGATTTTAGTACTCCTCGGTGGACTTCAACTATCGATTACATAATCCGTGAAGGTATATATTTAAATAATTACCGCATTTACTTTAACAATAATTGTTGTGTTTGACAAATACTAAATCTATCCTTCATACATGTAGGTTCTTATAACAATAGGAGCACACTTTTATGGACCCAGGTCGCAGAAATTCAATCCCCGCAATCACAATTTGTGAAAATCAAAAAGGTTTACGTTTTCGACCAATTTTATTAACATTTAGAGATACAATTTATCTGACAAGTATATTCTATTTCATTACCAGATTGTGGCTATGCTCTCTAGTTTGACCCCTAATGATCAGGGAGATCCGCTAGTAACCTTAAAAGATCCTTCAGGAAAAATCGAGGGAACCATGCACCATAACATCTTCAAGAATGACGAGTACAGACTCACGACTAGTGTAGGTGCGGTGGTCATCCTAAAGAATATTACCGTTTGCCGTTTTAACAGGAACTCAAAAATCTGAACATTACAGAGCAGAACACTGTTAAGGTAGATGTATATCATACGTTTATAAATATTGCTGGGAAGACTTACCTAAATTCATTTTTCACACAGATAATCAGTGCTAATTTGATGATTGCTGAATACCAACCAACGGAAGTAGCTACCATGGATGAGGAAGATGAAGGAACTACTGGGTACGAATATGAAACAGTTCCAGACTCAGATGATGAATAAACATCCGACCCCTCCATGAATTTAATATTTTCCGACTATCCATTTTGTACGAGTTTATCCGGATTATGTTGTTTTGTGTAATATTTCCTATTTCCTATTTAATGTCATATTTTATTTGTAATGTCATATTTTTATATGTGTAATGTAATATTAAAATAATGAAAATAATGTTTTGTTTATCAATGATTTTATATGTCATATTACGGTTGTCCGACTGATTTTGTGTTAATGTAATATTCCCGCATAGAAATTAAAATATAAAATAAATAATCCGTCAGAAATCCATCATAATCCGTCATAATTTATGATGGATTTCTGACGGCTTTTGGTTTTTTATTGATTTTTAAACTCTCCGAATAGAACAAATATAAAATTAATAATCCGTCAGCAATCCGTCATAATTTATGACGGATTTCTGACGGCTTTTGGTTTTTTATTGATTTTTAAACTATCCGAATAGAAGAAATATAAAATTAATAATCCGTCAGAAATCCTTCAGAAATTATGACGGATTTTGGTTTTTTATTGATTTTTTAAATCTCCAAATAGAACAAATATAAAATTAATAATCCGTCAGAAAATTTTACAATTCACAATTCAAATGATTATTAATATTATGGATGAATATACAAAATAAATGAAGAGAGAAACTTAAGCACTTACCACATATGAACAATTCTTCACCCCCTGTTACGCAAGAAGCATGGTAAACTTTTGGAAAATCCCCGAAACAAGCAACACAAGATTTCAACAACTGAAAATGCTTTAACATTTATCAGTAGCGCAACTCGGGTCTGAGCCATCTGGAAAAAAAAATAAAAAACCAATCAATTCATAAAATTATTTCCAATTGAAATCTAAATTCAATGTCTCCTTTTATAACATGTAAATATCTAAAGTTTGGAGATGTTGGTAAGAGTTGTGCCAGCACAACTACTACTAAAAACGCAGTATTCCTGGCGCGTCTGCTTTTCGCAAGAGTAGTGCCGGCACGACTCCTTTGGTTTTATATTGATTTTTTAAATCTCCGAATATATATTATATGAATTTAATGATCCGTCAGAAATACTAACGGATTTCTGACGGATAAGGAAATTTTTTTTTCTAATCGGAGATTAAAAAATTAATAAAAAAACCAAAATCCGTCAGAAATTATGACGGATAAGGAAATTTTTTTTCTTCTAATCGGACATTAAAAATTAATAAAAAAACCAAAATCCGTCAGAAATTATGACGGATTTCTGACGGATAAGAAAAAAAATTTTTCTAATCGGACATTAAAAAAATTAATAAAAAAACCAAAATTCGTCTGAAATTATGACGGATTTCTGACGGAATATAATTTTTTAAAAATTTCGTCGACATGAGTCTCTGGAATCGGGACCGGTCGGGCTGGTAATGGGACCGGTCGGTCTCAATTCCAGGAGGTAAAAGTCTTCGATCCTTTGGCGAGCAGGTGCTCCGATCGGGGCGAGCAGGTGCTCGGATAGGGAAAATCGGATTTTCTAGTATTAATTAATTAATACTCCATATAATCCTATGTCAAAAAGATCAAAATTTAATTTAAAAAAAATGAAGTAGAGTTCATCAAAGGTGATTACTGTTACATTATCCTAGTTACACAAAATCATGCGTAAACTATTTTGGATCGAAAATGTAGAAGGTAAGTGTTTTTAAGATAAATAAATCACATAACCTCCATTTATACTATTAATGTGAATATCCCGATTATTTTTAAAAGTTTGGTTGAATAAAAAACATGAATGCTTTTTACACCATAAAGTGTAATATATGTTTTTCTTACGAAATTAAGAATTGTAAAATACAAAGAAAGTGGAGAAAAGAGTGCATGTATACAAACCTTTCTTATAACAAATATGATCATTGCTTAGACATGACTTGTCACAAAGAATAGGAAAAGAAATGATAGTGGACTGTGAATGATGGATTGAAGTGAAGATAAGAGAATTATTTATTTTCATTGAATTTTAAATAATAAAAATGTGAGGTTGGTGGATAGTTTTTGTATGAGAAAAAGGAAAAAACGGTAACGACAACAATGATTATAATATATTTGAAGTTGGTGAATGAGTATAGTTTCGTTCTCCTACTTATTGTGACACATTTGCTAAACTTCACACCTTTCAAAACAAAAGTACAATCCCTTTCGCAAAGCTACTCATTTGGGTTTTTAGAATAAACCATCTGGTCTTTTTTTTCCCTGATAAAAATATAAACTATTCGGTCTTCTATATATCTTGCAATTGAGTAATGAAGTATTTACATATTTTTTAGTAAGTGATGGTTTACTCAAACAATCGTTTAGATATAGATATGTCGTGTATGTAAAATGTAAATGAGACCTAGTCACTAATGAACAAAACGTGATTAACCAAGTGTAGGTCGATCGTTAACTTCCTTACAACTTTTTTACATTTTGGAGAGATCACTTCCGCAAACTTCCTTGATCTTGGAGAGATTGAATCTATCTCCTTTCTTTATTTTGGGGAGAAATAATCCACTACATTCTCTCTTGTGTAGAACGTTTATATATTCAGTCTCAGAGACATTACAAAGTTAAAAAATTTGTTTGCTCGTATTTCATGACAAAAGAACTAACTCTTTCGAGGGAAATTCAAATTATTATCTACGATTGTAAGCTTTTATTTTAATAACACTTTAAGTTCAGATATTTTATCATCGTGTTCCCGGCTTCTTTGAATTGTAATGGACATGTTTTTCCAAAAAAAAACTCTGTCTTGGAGGAAATTCGGTTTTAATAAAGACATGTAGTTTAAGCTCAAAATTCTCCGATTAATCAAGGAGAAAAACTCTCATTCTCAACATCTTCACACTTTTTTTTGTGCGCATCATCTTTAAGTCCCACTTGATATTGACTTTAATCGAGCCTTGTATCAGACAATAGGGCCACGATTATACTAAACATAATACGGCATTTGGCTTCTCCTCGGTTTTACAAAACTATAGTGAAACGGTATGGAGCTTTGTGGACCTTGTGGTGGTGATAAAGAAAACATGCATGTTAATTTTGTTTTCATGAAGTAAAATAAAAAAATTTAACAAGAAAAAAGTGAAAAAATATATATATGAAATTTCAACACGTTCATTAGAAATGACGGTCTCGACGACATATCATACCTAGTATTTGATATCATAGTCATGTTTTCGGTTCATAGTTGTTGATAACATCAACATCAATCGGACATAAGTATATTCGTTTTATAATTGCTAGTGATAGTATAGGTCACTAAATAAAAATTTTAAGTTACCAAAATTTCTAATCATCCGGAAAGTAATGATTTCCATTGAACATGATGATGTTATATACAGATATTATATTGTAGTTTTATAAATACAATACTAGTATTTACTAATTAATGAGAATTATATTGGCCGGCGGTGATACATCCAATCATCTCAATTATCACAAATGAATATATCTAATAATTACTCGTCAAAACATGCTAAACTATTAAATACTACAAAACAAACAAAATTCAGTCATTGTGGTTGGTCGATGACAACAACAAAACGAAAAACAAAATATGTTGCTCAACATTTATCACTGATAGTTATCGTTGATTGTATGACTTACAACCAATACAAGGTTCACAACTTCCGAATTTAATTCTACCATTGGATTTGTAATAACGTTGACCCTGTCTATAACTACAAGGATAATGTTAACCCATCGCAACACTATCAACAATAATGTTAAATTGTTATGCATAATTTACAACCAAACAAAGAAATAACAAACGGTAGAGAGAAGAATAAATTTGATTTTTTTAAAGTTGATAATTCCATCAAATATAGTTGACCAAGTAAAATAAATAATCCTAGTTTCAGCTAAAGGTTTTTTTCATATCCACAGTTGAAAACTCTATGAAGTTAATTGCCACAACAGTTTCAATAAGGCTCAAGCTTAACATCTCCGATGTTGTCAAGTCCATCATCATCATCAGCATCATCATGAGGTGAAATGAAAGATGAGACAATGGTTCCACTATTATATCCATCAACCAGAAGCTTAGAAATCTTATTTCTCCATTCCGATGTCTCTTTCCTGCTCTTCCTATCGTGGAAGACTCTATCCCGGTAGTTTAGCATCGTCCCTAGTCCCGTATTCGCAATCCAGCCGTACTTCATCAGTACTTCCGCTTCACTTTCCCTCATATCTTCTCCTACCTTATAGTTACATAGAGATTTCAGAATAACAAACTCTAGTTAAGAACATATTAAACCGGTGAGAGATAAGGAATTTACCAGTAATGGCTTGTTTTCAATGAGTTGATATCGGCCACAGCTTGCGAATTTCATGGCTAAGACTAACCGTTTAATCTGCCATCCGATTGATGCAGTGTTACTGAGCTCGAAGAAGTATGTCGCGTACCCATACTCAGGCCGCTCCATTACTATCCTGTATCCAGCCAAAAAAAGATTAATGAAGTTTTTAGTTTAGCCGTAAAAACAAAGGAGAGAGTTAATGTTACCGGTTATGTCTCTCGAAAACAAATATGAAAGACTGGAGATCGCGGCACCAGCCCCATTCAACAGGCCATTTCCGGAACCGCAAATACCGTGCCTTTTGAAAGCAAGATTGAAACAAGTTAGAAAAGAAATAGAAATATAACAAAAGCCGAGAAGACAGGTCACCTGTTCGATGAGGGAGAATAGACAGGTCAAGCAATAGCTAGTTCTTGAAGCTTTTGAAAACTTTAAATTAAGAAGTCTCGAGCCCTTCTCCCGTTTGAAGAAAAGCTGCGAGATCACATCTTCGAGCTCCGAGAAACTCTCTTCCAGAAGTGAATTACATTCACCACTACCTTCATTCTCCCCATAAAGCCTAAGTTCATCTACTGTTACACCTTGTTGAATCAGTACCTGCAAACACCAAATTTTGAACACGCGAGCTCTAAGAAATCTTATTTGCAGAAGTTACCGTTTAATTTCAATCCTGAGACGAAAACTATGATACCTGCAAAAGACCAGGAGCATCTTCCTCCAGAGCCGTCTCAATTGAGTCCCTGTAATGTTTTTTTAACATATCATAAGATCACAAAAGAATAGACGAGGAACATTAGACGATGAATCCAAGAGAGAGACTCACGTGGCAGTTTTCTTTCGTTTCCAAGGACGCAATATCTTCAAAGGTTTAACGTATTCATCAGATGTACTGAAGCTAAACCCCAAGGACGGGGAATTTACATCTTCATGATAATGACCTGAACCATGAAAAGACCGAAGCTTTAATCGATCGATTAATTTCATGTGGTCTATCTCATCTTCATCCAATTCACAAGCGGTCGCTGCTTCACTTTTCACAAACGTAGAAGGATTCAGAGCAGATGTACCAAGATTCAAGCGAGAGCTCAGTTTCGTGCAATCTAGCTCATTTTCATCATTGTTTTCAACCTCTCTTTTAACCTTTACTTGCTCTGAGGTAACATGATTTCTTTCGACATTGTCCTCCATGACACAATCACCCAAAGGCTCATGATTCGACCGCACATTCAAAGGCAGAGGATTCTTTTTTACTCTTTTACTCGGGGGTTTTGTGACAGGTTCATAACCGTTGCTAGCTAAGGGACAGTGCTCGTAATCTCTACTAGATAACTCAGGCAGACTACTAGCTTCGGGTGATAATTTCAACGACCTTTCGTGAGCAATAGGAATATCCCTCTCTCGGATTCCACTAAGCGGATTTCCAGATTCCAAACCAATACTAGTTTTTTTATAGAGAAAAGAATCAATTTTCTCAAGAAAGCCGCTGAAATGAACCTCAGAAGATGAAGCTATCTCATTTTCACACGAAATCTCGGCCTTTACCTTATAAAGATCGGTATTATCGCAACCTTTAGCATTATCCTGAACCTGTTACCAAAATAGCTAGTTAGCTAGCACTAATAGATCCCAAACAAAATCTGGATGAACTTTTCACTTTGTTACCTCTAAGTTAGTTTCTGGCAACCTTAAAGCCATCCTACAACAAAAAGTAACGGTAGACAAAACACCGTTAGACAATAAAGTGAGTGATAAGATGCAGATCACTATTCGCCAAATATGAAGCACCTTTCTAGAAGCATTTTGCGTCGTTCTTTCAGTGTGAGATGTTCAAGAACATCAACCTCAGGGGTTTCTTCGATTTGTCCCAATATTTCGAAATTCTCTTCGGCATTACTAGAACATACCAGAGTGTTGTTCTGTGGTCTTAGGTCTACAGAATCATTTGGACCTTGACTACAACCGATGCTTGTAGATTCCGAAATTTCAGTGTTTACAGATTCTGGAGGATCAGAATTTGACACTACATCCTGAAAACTACATGATCAGTTCTCTAAACTTAATACCAACAATGGCGAAATTAACCAACATTTATCCAAAATTTACCAGCTCATTGAAGCAATCATCTTCTTCCATTTTCACTATACTATCAACAACATTCGATCTACAAAACCAGAAGAAAACCAAATAAAACATAGAGTAAAAATTGTTCAAAACAACACAAGTGAATTGAAGAACAACGAAAACAGCACTCACGGAGACACAGAAGCAGCGATACGTTGAGTGACTCTTTCATTAGATTGCAACAAACTCCGTCTGCTCGTCAAGGGGAGGTGGTCTGACTCAGGGGATGAAATTCCGGATTCCGACAAAGAGATATTGGTAGGTTCATGACACATCTTATACATTCAAATCAGAGTGACGATACAGAGGAGAAAAAAAAAAGAACCAATTTTGGATTAGAACTCAGAGCAAAGAGAACAATTAGCTTGGAGATTCGAACATGGAAGCAAAAGAAGATAACTGAGAAGGGTTTTGTTAAGAACGTAAGAAGAATAAAGAAAGGAATCTCATTGGGACATGAACACAAATTGTCGAAACCCTGGAAACAAAGAAGAAAC
This sequence comes from Draba incana, assembly GCA_963576765.1. Classification (NCBI taxonomy): domain Eukaryota; kingdom Viridiplantae; phylum Streptophyta; class Magnoliopsida; order Brassicales; family Brassicaceae; genus Draba; species Draba incana. The sequence continues at coordinate 12,129,398 of OY755205.1, forward strand.
AATCTTTTGTCACCAATAACCGTTGAAAAAACATGGGTTTATAGCCAAATTGAGGATTTAACAGAAATCTTACTTCTGCAAATTCGATGAAACACTGAAGAACACGCTCTCACTGATTAGCCAAGTAGAGAGAGAAAATCGTTTTTTTTTACCATCGAGAAACAGAGCCAAGCGAGAGAGAGAAGGAGAAACTGCATTTCGAGGAGAAGTTAATTTGGGCCCTTAATGGGCCTCTAAAAAGAAACCCTAAAGGCCCATTAAAGTGATGTAAACCATAAGCTATAAATAAAGACTTTTTCTTTGATTCAGCCGCAAATCGATTCTGTTACCAATAGATGCGATTTTTTCGTTTACATTTTCCGTTTAAAATCCGATTTCTTTTGCAAATTAGGTTAAGAAATTAGCATTTATGGGAACAGATTTGTGTTTTGAGTCTTTAAGCTTTTCATCATTCATGTACCTTAAAAGAAATCGTATGTTCCTATGCGAAATCAATCATCTTTTCAATCTCTGGACATGTAGAATTCTGGGTTTATTCCCCTTTGGATTCTATCATTTTCTCGAGATTCAACAACTTTTGGTTTGATTTATCTGTGTTTCGATGATAAAGTTTTGACCTTTTTTTCGTATTTGTTTTTTTGGCTGCTCTATGATGATTATCTTGCTTTAACCACACTGAAAAGATGAGATTGAGAATGTGAAGTGGTACTTTATTGGTTTAAACTGAAGAACGAATCGATTAGATCTATACGTTTCTTGATGACACTTTGATCTAAATTGCTTGAAAGGTCTTCTCTTTCGTGGTTTAGATTAAGGGAGAGAGGAATGTAGAGGTCGTATCAGCATTTGATCTTGGTTTAAATCTTGAAGAACATGACATGTTTTCAAACTCACTCATGTGGACAATCTTGGCCCTTGTCTGAGAGCTTTGTCATAATCAGTTCTTTAGTTTTAAGGTTTATGTTGTTGAATTTGGTTTTGTTTTTGGGTTGCTCGATGATGATTTACTTGCTTTAACCAAACTAAAAAGATGAGCTGAGAATTTGTTTTGGTAACTTAGCATTTTCTCAAGCTCTCATATGTGGAATTTTTTGGCCCTTTATCCGAGAGTAGTGTTGTAATCTTTTTTTTGTTATTTTAGGTTTTTTATTTAGGTTTTTTGTATTGTTTGATGATTTCCGAAACAAAGATGCTGAGAGTTTTGATTGTCCTCTTGTTTGTTTAAAAATCGGAAAAAGTTGGGATGACATGTTGATCCAGGGCTTCTCCATCAATATGCATCTATGAGATACCATCGGTGGAGAATCTTTTGGGACTCCGATGCTTGACTGTTCTACTCTTTTTATTTGGAAGAGTTGCAATGCAAGTATTGGAAAAGAAATAATTTACCGTTATTTTAGATGCCGAAACCGCTTATTTGCCTCTAGTGTATTTGGTTTTGATTTCATGGAAATTTGGTACAACTTGATCCCAAGTTTGAGGTACTTGAAAGATAGTAGCATCGCATAATTCCCCATGAATAGGACACACAAGTGGATTAACAATTCACTTTTTAAAGCTGCTAATTTCAATCGGATTTTGTTTTCCGATTGATTTCAGAACTGTTTTCTAAGTTCCCTTTCACATCTGATTTAGATCACGTGCAGGCTTTAGATCGGTTTCCTCGAGCCGTTAGAACGACATAGGAGTAAAGTATTTCCGATTGAAGGAAGGATGATGTTGATGGATATCTTCGGCCAATTTGGAATAGATTCAGTAGCGTCGGTGATTCCTAGACGGTTTGACTAATGATCTTTCTCTGGTTGAGTCGAGTTTTCCCTGAATTTTATCTTCGGTGGACTATGGCTTCCTGATCTTTTAGCTATGGATGAAGGTGGAAGTGGCTTCAACATCTTACAGTATGTACAAGATCTATGCAGCTTGAAAGGAGTTTTTGGATGGTGATGCATGATGAAGCTTCGCCGGCGTTGTTGCCGTGATCACCAAGGTGAAGATTGTTCGTTGTCATTCTAGAATCAGCCACGTAATAGAAGCTGATCTTCTCAAGCTTACACGTGTTTTTCTGTTCCTTATCTGTTGAGTAATAAGCCTGTGGACCTCAATCTTGTACTTATTGTTTTCAGCCTATGGGCTTTATGAAATGGATGAAAAACAAAAAGAAGTTGCTTTCATCAATTTTTTATTTAATTCAATTTTTTTTTTGAACTTTAAATGTTTTTACTTTGGGTGTAACTGCTGAGGTAAGTGCTATATATTTTTTACATGTTAAAAAGGTTGTGGAAATCCCTTAGTCCAATGGTTTGACGAAAATGTTCATTAATGCTTCTACACCTACATGTATTGAGTTTGAGTTTCGGGAAATGCAAATTAATGGATATAATATTTACATGGAATTTTCAGGGTGGTGTAAGGAGTAGTCCAGTATGTTTAGGCTAAATTTGTCTTTTGTGTAATCGTCCGTGTAATAGTTTTCATAATTTGTAGTAATTCATAAATCTAGGCGATATATTTTGTATTGTTATAAATTTTGCTCTGTACAGCAAAAATCATTACAAGCTTGCTTTAGACCAAGTGAATACCGCGAGGAACTTGATCAGCAACCTCACTAAAGACTGTAGTAATCTATGCAAGGATGGTGATTCTTTGGAACGGCGCAAATGTCTGAATTTACTTACTCTTGGTCGTATGTGTATTGATCTGAAGAAACTCATTCCTAGCTTGGCATATCTGGAGGGAGAAATTGGCTAGACTTCCATCGACTGACCCGAACCTTGGTACTGCCTTGCTTTGTTCTTTTATGAACAAAGTCAGCACTAGAGTTGATGTCCGGCCTTATCTTTTCCCCACGAAGTCGCTCTTTGTTGGCCATACTACATTCAAGGACTAGTTGTACCGTTTGAAGACCGTGACATCCCTGAAATGTGCATTATCAAAGCGTTGGCTCATCTCCGAGCTGTTGTTTTGTTTTTTCTGGACATTTCAGGTTCATGTGGGTGCACCATTGCTGACGAGACGATATTTTTCCACAACATTAAGTCCCTGTTTATGAACAAGCCTTTGGTGATTGTCTCTACCAAGACTCATTTAATGCCAATGGAGAAGTAATCTGCAGAAGATTGGAAACTTATCAAAGAGGTAGAAGGCAAATCTATGAAGATGAGTGAGGGAGTGATGGATGTGAAGAACGCCGCATGTGACAGCTTGTCACAATGCCAAGATGGCATCTTGAAATATGGCGACTTCATGCATGAGAGTTTCGATGGTCATGATGTTAATCCTGAAACTTTGGTTAGGCTTGAGAGTTTCGATGTTCATGATGTTGAACGTGAAAAAGATATTAAACCTCAGAACAAAAAAAAAGAAAGAAAGAAGATATCGAACCTCAAGAAAAAGTAAGGCTAGATGCCAAGTCTGAAAAATAATCTTGATTGGGGACCAATTAAGATTGCTGCCTTCACCGAGGTGTTGAAACGTAAGCAATTGGAGGAAGACAAGCTTGAGATGGAAGGAGCGAAATGCTGATCAAGAATTTTATGATCTTGAAATTGGGTGGGCTCTATGAATATTGTTGTTGTTGACATGTTAAGCATAAATTACCGAAAAGTCTACATTTTCCTACCTTCCAACGTTCAATGTCTTTGAGTCACACAAGTGATCTCAAGTTTATTTTAGAATAATTGACCTTATTAGCTTATACTTCATTGTTTTTATCCAAAGTTGGCTTTGATCATAGAGCTTGTCAATGAGACCATTTATCTCAAAAAAAATTCTCAAAAAATTAAGTTGTCCAATCTTCAACAAGTTTTTTCACATGTCTTTTTTTTATTGGTTGTGTCTTTGTGATTTGAAAAGTATCCATGAGTGGTTTATAAAATGAGAATTTACAAGTACAAATAATGTATCATATCAAATTGCTTGAAGTATCATATTTGGTGAGCAGTTTTAAATTGTGGTTGAAAGATCTTTTGAATTAAAACAACATGTGACACAGCACCCTATTTCTTGATTGACTATAATTTTTTATTCTTTTCATGTGTTGTACTTCTCTTTTTTTTCTTCATATTTTAATACCATTCATATAATAATAAAGTGGATTTACAAAATAAATAAGAACAATAACTTTTCACAATTATGGAATACTAAATCGTATCATAACTTTTCACGAATATTGATTACCTAAAACTGGTGATTAACTAAAACCAGTTATACTTATATATGATGTCAAACTATGGATAGACCCGAATTTGAATACAAACGTAAATACATTATTCTGATTTAGCATGTTTTCCGCTTTTGTTTATTTATTAGGTTTTTAAAATATGCATAATAAGGAAAACAAAGTACAAACATCTCCAAGACGTATAAGAAACCCATAAAGACCATTAACAGGGTTGATAATGTAGCATACCACATTAGAGTGTTCATGAAATAAATATGTATGTGAAATTTATAGTGTAAATAAAAGTTATTAAATGTGCTTATGGAATTGAAAATTATAAGCAAACTCACTAGAATAATAGGTGACCAGAGGGTGAACACGGAAATTATCTTATTTATAGTTGACAAAAATACAACAAAACACCACCTATATGATTTAATTAAAATCGTTCAATTATGAAACAAGCGTCTACCAACATGCTACTAATCATTACAAGGAGGAAACACCAAAGGCAAACGGTCCACTGATATATGGCATGATTTCTTTGGTTGAACCAACAAAAGACAAAATTTGTTTTGTAAGTGGCTACTATGAAAAATATGTATTTTTACTATTATAACATGTCAACAGAATATATGTTTCTCTCATAATATAAAATAAACATCACAATTAAAGTTACATTAACTTCTGTACATACATCTGCGAACTTTAGAATTACAAGACAATCCAAAACATCGTGCACATATAAAGTAACCCATTCACGAAAATGATCATTATGTAATGTAAGTGAACTTTACGAATGACGACGTATGTCTTCCGTGCATATCTTTTATATATGTTGTCGAAGTTGTTTAACCAAAACTCATGATTAACCATTTTTTTTAACAATTGTAAGTGTCATTATATTTCTATAGAACATGTATAGACAAAAGACTTCATATCACCACATCAACATCTTCATCGTTTCAAGAGACGGACAACAAAAAGTCAACAAAAAGTCAACACCGAATGTTATTTTAGGAGTAATTGGATAACCATCACCATGAAAGGCTAATGTGGGGGACAGTTGAAAAAACAAGTTAATCCAAGAACTACTGCACCTATCACTGCCTTCAAAATGTATTTGACAATAACATTTGTTGACATGTGATATCTTGGATAGCTCTAAAATATGTCGAGGATAGCTGAAATATTAGGGCATGTTCGTTTGCATGCAAACATTAGAAGTTATTGTAAAACTATTATCATATGCTAATAAACAAATCAAAATGTGTAACTTGTACGAATCTCATCTTGTGCAAAGTCTAACATAGCAATCATGATGAATATGCTCAATATGTTATGGAATTGAAAGATGTCGCACAAAAATCCATATTCGTTATAAGCAATTATGATAATTGTCTGAACAAGATTTCATATAATCTAGCATATTACATATAACTGGTTAGCCAAATATACTACTTTATAAATTTATGAATGAGAATTTTTGAGTGCAAATGTCTAATTGTTTGAAGTATTACAATTGATAATTATTGACAGTCTTATGTCACTGATTTACCGTTGTGGTTGAAAAATCTTTTTGAATTAAAACAATATGTGACTTCGTATGTTACATGCATCTCATTTCTTGTCTTTCTCTATTAACTCGATTTTTTTTTGCATTTCCTTATGTGTTGTACATCTCTTATTTTTTTCTTCTCTCATATTTAAATAACATTCATACGATAAAAATAGAAAGTTAACAAGAACAATAACTTTTCACAGTTATGGGGTAACTAAACCGTATCATAACTTTCCACGAATACTGATTAACAAAAAATGGTTATATGTGTTGCCAAATTATGGGTAAAAACCGAACTTAAATACAAACGTGAATCCATTAATATGATTTTAACATGATTTTCCCGTTTTATAATTATAAATTTGAACAATGTGTTTAAAGATGAATCATGCATAGCATTTGGCTTTTTGTTTGTTACTGACTTACTGTTAAAGCAAGTTTGAAAAATTTGGATCCATGTTCTTAATTTGTTTCGGAAACCAATACCTTATATATAGTTTTGAATTCAATAGATCATACATTTCAGTCTTTTGAAGAGGTGATAAATTCCTGATCCAAAATGTACTTGGTCTAAAATTTTATGATGTAGTCCTAATTTTTTTTTTTTTTTTAACTAGTTGAGTTTAAAGTTTAAACCTAAATATCTTGAGTTTGAATCTTAGCCATAAGGAAGAAGATAATTGAATAGACTATGGTTTATGTATGATTCGATAAAATTATTGTCTAGAAGTTCACCTTCAAGCATGAGGTAAGTAAGTTACATAATGTAACAATATGATGATTTATACGACGGATTTATATAAAACGAGGTGTTAAATGTTCCTTAAAATAGGCACAGGCGAAAGTGTAACTAAAACAAAGGTGGTGGGGTGACTTCTGCAATAATCACAAAGAACTTTTATTAACCGTTGGATTACAGCTCGTATTGATCTTAATGGTCAATACGTCGCCACCTCTAAAAACCCAAAAAGGATTCAGTGTACGTAGTTACAGTGGATCCAATTCCGATACTAACTCAAACCTCGTGCTTCGAATATACACAGTAGCTTAGACCAAAGAGTCTCTTCTTCTTCACCATCATATCTTTCTTCTTCTCCCCCAGAATTGTTACAGAGGGAAGAAAACAATAGAAAAATGGAAAACCTAACCCTAGTTTCTTCAGCTGCTTCTCCGAAGCTGTTAATCGGATGCAATTTCACTCCTTCCCTTAAAAACCCAGTAGGGTTTTCGCGTCGGACTCCCAAAATTGTTCTCCGTTGCTCCAAAATCTCTGCCTCTGCTCAATCTGAATCTCCGTCTTCGCGTCCGGAGAACGCCGGAGAAACCGGTTAGTTCGATAACCATTTCGTATTACTTGTTATTGGAAAATGTCAAAAACTTTCTGGGAAAATTTTCGTTAATTTCAAGATCCTTAGTTCCGAATTGTAGTATTTTTTCATGAGAATTTGTCTTGCAATTTGAATTGCTTGTAGTATTGTTTGATTTTGGTTTATATATTTTGCAGTGGTTGTGAAACTCAGAAGCAAAGCTTTTGCAAGTATTTTTTCTTCGAATCGTGATAAACAGACAACTTCTGTTGCTTCCCCTAACACACCACCAGTGCCACCACCATCTTCATCAACCATGTAATTTTGTAACTATTTACTTGGTTACATCAAAATTTGAAGCTTTTTTTAGGCAATGTGCTTAGTTTAGTTTATATGTGTTTGATTTTGTTAATCTTTCGTAGAGGATCACCACTTTTTTGGATTGGTGTTGGGGTTGGGCTATCAGCTTTGTTCTCATATGTGAGTATGAAGATTCCTTTTTAATTTATTTCCTCTACACAAAACTCTGTATTGTTTCAGTGTAGAACAATAGATATCTGATCCATGTTATTTTTTGTCTGATGATATTACAGGTAACTTCAAATTTAAAGGTGAGAGTTTTTATCTTCCTCTTCGCCTAGGTACCAGTTACTAGGCCTTGCGGTTTTACGGGGCTTTTGCTCTCTATGGAGAATTTAGCTATTCTTAGTGTATAGTGATTATGTATCTGAAAATAGTATTCTTAAATTGGTTATCTTGATAAGGTGAACTGTTTGCTCACACTTTTTGAACCATATATTTAAGCATCAAAACCTACACACCGTTATGGTTTTAGCGATGCAACTCAGGTATTTACACCTATAAGCATTTTCATAACTTTTTTGATTGAAATCTATTTCAAAAGTTCTTTTTAATGCTTTTCTCTCATTATCCTCTTAACTGGCTCTTGTGCTCTCTGAATATTTTTGCTTTGGTTTCAGAAATATGCAATGCAAACAGCTATGAAGACGATGATGAACCAGATGAATACGCAAAACAGCCAGTTTAATAATCCTGGATTCCCAGCAGGATCATCACCTTTTCCGTTTCCATTTCCTCCTCAAACAAGTCCTACTTCCTCGCCGTTCCAATCTCAACCCCAGTCTTCAGGTGCTACTGTTGATGTTACGGCTACAAAAGTAGACACACCTCCTTTTGCTAAGCCGCAACCACCTCCTTTTGCTAAGCCACAACCTACTCCTGCAAAAGATATAGAAGTTGATAAGCAAAGTGTTGTTTTAGAGGAAAGCAAAGTGAAGAAAGAAGAAAAGAACTATGGTAATTTCATCTCTGTTTCAGAAATCAACCTCCTCTCATTTGTATCCTCAGTCTTGAGCTTCTTCTTTTCTGATTTTCCAAGTTCTAATTTGGAAGTTGATTTAACTTTAGGCGCAGCCTTTGAAGATATTTCCCCTGAGGAAACTACAAAAGAAAGTCCATTTAGCAACTATGCTGAAGTCTCTGAAACTAGTGCCCCCAAAGAAACTCGCTTATTTGAGGATGTAAGTTTCTTTTTCATTTGTGTCTGCCCTGCACAGTGAGTGGATATTTTAAAATTGACTTAATTATCTAACTGAGTAGGTTTCTGTGTTCTCTCTTTTGATCTCTGGGTGAAGGTTTTGCAAAATGGAGCTGCACCGGCGAATGGTGCCACTGCTTCAGAGGTTTTTCAATCTTTGGGTGAGTTAATGAATTCCTCACTTGGATAGCATTGTTTTTTCCTTGTCTTATGTGTTTATGTATTATTCTCTTTCTCTTTCGTTTTTCTAAGTTTATAAATTGAATCCTTAGTCTGTCTATTGTTTATACAGGCGCTGGGAAAGGAGGGCCAGGTTTGTCTGTAGAAGCTTTAGAGAAAATGATGGAAGATCCAACGGTTCAGAAGATGGTTTACCCGTAACTACTCTTCCCTACCTCATTAAGTTTCAATGCTTCTCTTAAGTTTGTTTTAAAAAACTGGTTGCTAACTGAACATTTTGCATGTATGAATGCAGACATTTGCCTGAGGAGATGAGGAACCCAGAAACGTTCAAATGTAAGTCACTTAATGTTTAATCCTGTTATTATCTTTCTTTCTTCTCAATGTTGCTTATTTCTCAGTTTTGCTTCTGAAGGTTTAACTGTTAACCATCTTTGAAAGGACTTATGCAAACCTTAAACTAGTCACAATAATGCTCTAATTGACATTGAATTTTGGTTTAGAGGTTGATCCGATGCTGATTGAAGATGCGGTTGATATTTATTTTATTTACTTTCTATGAATTGGAATTTTGTAGGGATGCTTAAAAATCCCCAATACCGTCAACAGCTACAAGACATGTTGTAAGCTCCATTTACAACATTTTTCTTTTCTTTCCACTGCTTTGAAGAATCTCTAAACTATGTTTGTTTTACGTTGGATTTAGGAATAATATGAGTGGCAGTGGTGAATGGGACAAGAGAATGATGGATACCTTAAAGAACTTTGACCTGAATAGCCCTGAAGTCAAACAACAATTCGGTAAGCAAATATCTCAGTTGCTACGCTATTATGGTAGTGGCATAGATTCGATACTGATGGATATTGAAACGACATTTTTTCAGATCAAATTGGATTGACTCCAGAAGAAGTAATCTCAAAGATTATGGAGAACCCTGACGTCGCAATGGCATTCCAGAATCCTAGAGTCCAAGCAGCGTTAATGGAAGTGCGTTTCTTAATTAACTTGAATCAAAAATATACTTTGATTGATATGAACTCACTCAAATTTGATTGTTGTTGCAGTGTTCAGAGAACCCAATGAACATCATGAAGTACCAAAACGACAAAGAGGTAAAACACTCAATTTTCTGCTACGCATTGAAAACATGTCAAGAGATGACATTGTAAGAATTTGTGGGTCTTGTTTAATTTTTGTTGCAGGTAATGGATGTGTTCAACAAGATTTCACAGCTCTTCCCAGGAATGACGGGTTGAAAAAGCTCAAGAGTCTTTTAGGTTTGATCTTATTGGATCAAATGTCATTGTCTTTAGCTTCGTAGGAGAAATTTTTTTTTTTCTTTTTCTTTTGTTACTCAAGGATGCTTCAGTTTTGCTCAAGATCAAAGAGACACACACACACATATATTGTTGTGTATTTTTAATGTAAGCATATTAAACAAAAAAAAAGTTATCTTAATCCAAGACTAGTTTGATTATTAATGGTAGTGACACAAAAAAAGGAGAAGTGACGTGGCGAAACCAAGGCCGTTTATTGTTATGATGGGCATATGATCTTTGCGGTCATTTTTTATTTATTTCTTTGTAATTGTCTTTTAACCCTTGCGGTCAAAATTCACGGTTCCAAATTTCTCGACGTTGGTATTTGTAGCGGTTTCTCGGAGAATTTGGCGCGTGGAAGAAATCCATCGCTCCGTCGAATACATTCTGTTATCTGACGGCCGTTAGTGACGGAGGAGAGTGATCGATTCTTTGGTGAGTTATCTTATGACCTTGAATTTTGTATTTCCTGACTTTTGAGATACAAATTCGAACTTGTATTCTACTTTCTATGTATGGAAGATAATGGTAACTTGTGATTCCGGTGGAAAAGATTAAAAAAAAGCTTCTTCCTTTTTGTCGTAATTGTGTTTGGGTTAGGTTATGTAATCTGGAGATTTAAGCAAGCACATATATATATTATAATCGGAATTGGGTATAACAAGTGTTTTAGTTTCATTAATTATTGCAATGACTCGTTTTGGTAATTTTCATGCCATTGTCTTGTTCTTTTTGGAATTGCAGAGTGGTTTTCTCGAGAAGACTAAAAAGATGAAGCCTAGAATTGGAAGCGGTAGACTTGCAGCGGCCTCGAGAGATTCGGTGAACAAACTCCTAGATAGAAGCAATGCTCGTGCCTCTCGAGCCAAGAATAAACGAGATGATAGTGATTCCGCAAAGGTTGGTTTCTCGACATTAGTGCTATGCAGATTTCACTAAGAATATAGATGGAGTGGTGATTTTTGTCTTATCTAGTTCCTCTGTTGTCTGTGAGTGTTAAATTATTTTAGTTTCCTATCATTGCAGCAAGATAAAGGCGAAAAAGACAAGGGGAAGCAAGTTGTCAAGGCAAAATTAACTGATAACGTTGTAGTGGACTTGGATTGTGGTAAAAGTGTAGGCTGTGATGATGAGATGAATGATTCAGACTGGGAAGACTGTCCTATTCCTAGTTTCGATAACACGGTTGATGTTTGCATTGATGACCCTAAAGAGTTAACCATTGAAATTGATGATGATGTGCCTGATACTAAGAAGCAGAAGAATGCTTACCGTGCCACAGCAGAAGACAAGGTATACAGTGCTTAAGTTCATCTCAGGAAATGCAATATATGATTCTGTTTATTCTTTTAAAAATGAGTGGTAGCGTAAGACATTTGTGCTTTGTCGTAAAGGTACGGGCGGAACTTGTCCATAAGGTTCACTTGCTCTGCCTGCTTGCTAGAGGGAGGATAGTTGATAACGCTTGTAATGATCCCTTGATTCAGGTATATAAGTTGTATCCATTTACCACAGCGTTATTAGCGGTTGCTTTAAAGTTATATGTTTCTTCTTGCTTGTTTGCAACCTGCGATATCTTTTTAATTTGATGCGCAGGCTTCCTTGCTTTCGCTTCTACCATCATACTTGTTAAAAGTTACAAATCTCGAGAAAGTTACTGTCAAGGATATAGCTCCTCTAATCCGTTGGGTATGAATTTACTGACCCGTAGCTTTTAATTTTGTTCTGATGGAAAGTTAAACAACTTTTGTCCTGGCTTAATTTGTAGGTTCGTGAAAACTTTTCTGCAAGGTGTACTCCCAGCTCTGAGAAATCTTTTCGTACTTGCCTAGCGTTTGCCCTTGAGTCTCGTAAAGGCACAGCTGAAGAGGTAAGCTTCTGATTCGATTTATGACATTTAATCTATTTATTAGCATTTGGTTACTCGTATTGTGGAAACCTCAGTTTCTAAACTTGTAGTCTCATTCGCCATCTCGGGATTTAATATAGTCAAAGAAGTTGGTTTCAGTTTTCCAAAATATTTTGAATCTCTGTATGTGAAGATTACTCTGTTTGGTTTTTCCAAAGTTAATTTGCCTTTTAGGAAAGTAGTGGTCTAATATTGATCAAAGCTAATTCTATACGAACTTACGGAATCATTTATGCAGCTTGGAGCCCTGGCTGTTGCTTTGCTTAGAGCATTAAAGCTCACAACTAGGTATGTGATACTTGTAGTATTCATATTTGGTTTGTGAGCTTGGTTTGAATCTGTTTTTGCTCTCTCTATCAATGAAACCTTGACTAACGTTGCATATGAGGGCTTTGTTCTTGCACATCTAATGAGTTTGCGGATTAATCTTTGTCTGATCGTTATTCTTATCATAGTTTCTGCAGTTTTGCATATGTACATTACCTACGGCTTAATATCCCAAGAGTGTATTCAGTTTTCTGTACTAATTTGAGTTTCACAGGTTTGTGTCTATTCTTGATGTTGCATCCTTAAAACCAGGGGCCGGTAAGGATGAGCCTTCAGGTCAAAACAGAGGTAAAATGAAGCATGGGATATTCAAAACCTCAACTCTTATGGTACCAAAACAGCAAGCCAGCTTGTCATACCCAAAGAAACCATTTTCCCATCTTCACAATAGAAGTGTCTTTAAAACCTCAAAGCCTCAGCTTGAAAATCCCCTGGGCTCTGAACGGTTGCAAGATAATACAGCCAACTCATCTCGTGAAGTAGGAATGTCCACCAAATCTGACGGGACAAGGAGAAAATCAGATGTTGAGTTTGAGATGCAATTAGCCATGGCTTTGAGTGCAACTGCAGACAACGGACAGAGCTCTAAAGTGAACGAGAAAATGAAAAGTCGAGAAATAAGAAAAATAATTGATCTCTCGTCAGACTCTGGCCAAATAATGTCCACAGCTATTGGTTCTAAAAAAGTAGATTCTCCTCTTTGTTGGGCTGAGGTGTATTGCTATGGGGAAAACATGGATGGGAAATGGGTCCATGTGGATGCTGTTAATGGAATGATTGATGCGGAGCAAAATGTAGAAGCTGCAGCTACTGCATCCAAGACCCTTCTTAGATATGTTGTCGCCTTCGCTAGTGGTGGAGCCAAAGACGTCACTCGCAGGTACATTTCATTTCCATGGCTATGTATTTGTTTTTACATTTAAGATTCCTTTGACGCTATTTTTATTCAGGTACTGTACAAAGTGGCACATGATATCTTCCAAACGGGTAGATTCAGTGTGGTGGGATATGGTATTAGCACCGTTAATAGAATTAGAGGCCACAACTGGAAGTTTAGCTCCAAACAAACACGTTTGTCTGAGAAATTCCAGTAGCCTAAATTCCGTAGCTAATAAAGCTTCCTCGAGTAGCTCGTCCTTCGGTATACGGAGTGCTCTTGAAGACATGGAGTTAGCTACGCGGGCGCTGACCGAGCCTCTTCCTACTAACCAGCAGGTACTAGATTAAAGCTCATGTTTCAGAAATTAAGCACTCCTCCTTAAACCTTTTGCAACAAACACGCTTTATTTAATCTTGTAGGCCTATAAAACTCATGAACTGTATGCTATTGAGAAATGGCTTCACAAGAACCAGATACTTCACCCAAAAGGTCCTGTTTTGGGATTTTGCTCTGGTCATTCCGTCTATCCTCGAACCTGTGTGCAGACTCTTAGAAGTAAAGAAAGATGGCTTCATGATGGGCTACAAGTTAAGGCCAATGAAGTTCCCGTAAAGGTATCAGTGTATTATTCTCTCCTTGTTGATTATCTTTATTCCTTCCCTCCTTTTCGGGCTGAATTATCAACTCTTGAAGTTCATTATTATCTTAGATTCTGAAGCATAACTCGAGGTTCAAAAAAGTAAAAGATTCTGGAGATAGCAACAAGGAGATTGAAAGTGGTTCTCAGTGCATGGAACTATATGGGAAGTGGCAAACGGAACCATTGTGTCTCCCTCATGCTGTTAACGGAATTGTGCCTAAGGTAAAAGCAAACACCATTGTGCCTGTCATGGTTTATATTTGCTTCCATTAATACTTCAGAACAAAACGTAACAAACATTGTGGACGGAAATAGTGTTAATTCCTAATTGTGTGTGTGCTTGTTGGGTAATCAGAATGAGCGCGGTCAAGTTGATGTGTGGTCTGAGAAATGTCTCCCACCTGGAACAGTCCACTTGAGGCTTCCCCGAATATTTGCGGTTGCTAAGAGATTCAAAATAGATTACGCACCTGCAATGGTTGGTTTTGAGTACAGAAGCGGACGTGCTACTCCGCTTTATGAAGGTATAGTGGTCTGTACGGAGTTCAAAGACACGATCCTCAAGGTACATTCTCCATATTTTACAATCTGAAACAGAGAAATTTTAATGTTTTGAATATGGATGGATCTCTGGTTAATTTATCTTGCATTTTTTTTTTTTTTATGGTTTTGGTTAGGCCTATGCAGAAGAACAAGAAAAGAGAGAAGAAGAGGAGAGAAGACGAAACGAAGCACAAGCAGCTTCGAGATGGTATCAGCTTCTTTCGTCTATCTTAACCCGTGAAAGATTGAAAAACCGTTACGCTAATAATAACTCAAAGGATGTTGAAACGACGAGTTTGGAAGCGAACTCAGAGACTGTCGTTGAGGCGGAGAATGTGAAATCAACTAAAATGCAAGGAGGGGTTAAGAGAGGAAGGCCACGAGTGACAACAAAGTCTCGTAGTGAAGATGAAAGCCAAGAACACGAACATGTGTTTCTTGATGACCAAGAAACCTTTGATGAGGAAACCTCAGTGAAAACTAAACGCTGCAAATGTGGCTTTTCCGTTGAAGTTGAACAAATGTAGACGCTTGCTAATGAATTGAGTGGCAGATTTGTAATTTATAATTTTTTTTTGGACTTTTTATTCCAAACTAAAAGTATCTTCAAAAGAATGGTTGCTGACAAATAACTGACGACCGTTAATTAGATTTATTTTTGAAAATGCAAATCTGAACTAATTATTTGGTAATTTTATTCTTTACCGAAAAGAAGTAATTCCATGGTAGATAGAAAAATGTCAGGACGACACCGGGGTTGTGGTCCCTGTGGGGACAAGAATTCATTGAAGGTAATGTTTCATTCATTTAAAAAACACAGAACAAACCTACCACCTCCTTCTTCCATAATAGATACAAAGAAAGATATATATATTTTTTTGACATAATAAAGAAAGATATTTGTCCACATGGAAATCATGTTGATGTGGCTGCTTCTACTTCTTTCTTGTTGAGTCAATATGTTTAATTATGACAATTTCTCTGTATTCAATATAGCAAGCTCATAACAACTCTTCCTCAAATGATGCATAACAAATTTCAAATTTTTGTTATTAAGATATACCAAAACAAAATTATGAATTAGTTTCATATTAATGTTGTAGCCTTGTAATTATAACGTTTGCGGATGGTTGCTAGAGAACGAACCAACCATAGGTTTGATATAATGACTGACAGAGCCATACCGTAGTGTAAAATAATTAAACAATGGTTTAGACCATCAATTTTGTTTTTGTCAATCTTAGGGCATCAATTTGTAAAAAAACCTTAATACATATATTTTTGATAATTATTAATTTCAAAGTAGTAGAATATATATGAACCTAATTTTGAAATATGTAATAATATGGATTGTCCACAATGAAAAAAGTGTATTAGCCATATAACTAATAGTTAAGTAATGGGGTTAGAGAAACAAAATAATTTTTGCCGACGAAAGAGAATTCTAAAAAACATTAATTTTGATAGATTGACCAATGATTTTGTAAACAATAACGGAAGAAAAAAATTGTTTTAAAACTATTATTCAATTTGTTGTTTTATTTTTGTCCAAATATAATATATAATGTTTACTATAGTAAAACATTTTCATAAATAAAGGCATTTTTTTTATCGCTATTAGTGTTGGCAGAGCTGTGTTGACTGAATTATATGTTTTCTAGTAAAAGATTTTTATTTATTTTTGTGGATGATAGAAACGGTACGTTGGGAAGATAGTGGACATGAATTGAAACAAAACGACTACCTACCCTTTCTTATATTAAATTTTATTTGCAAGAAAATTATCAAACAAAAACAGAAATGGCTAAGCAGTTGCTTCTGCTTCTTCTACTTGTCTTGAGTCATCATGCCAATTCTGGCTCCATTGTCAAGTTTCTTCCTGGTTTTGAAGGCCCTCTTCCTTTCGAGCTCGAAACCGGGTTTGTGTCTCTTTATGTGATCAATCTTGTTATGTTTTTTTTTTAATGAAAGATATGAAATCCAATTTTTGTGTGTGAATGAAGGTACATTGGTGTAGGTGAAGAAGAGGAAGTGCAATTGTTTTACTATTTCATAAAATCCGAGAGAAATCCTGAAGAAGACCCTCTTCTTATTTGGATTAGCGGAGGACCTGGTTGTTCTTCCATCAATGGCCTTATTTTTGAAAACGGTAAAATCTGAAAATTGAAAATGGTGTTTGTCTTTTTAACACATTGTTTTGTGACCCAATTATCGGCTAGAAAATTGATGATTTAGCGTAAGTTGAACGGATTTTGAGTCAGTGAGATCATGGCTTCCAATTCAAAACCAATTGGAAATGAGAAAAGAGATCATTTATATACTTAAGTGTTGAATTATCTTAATTTTTGATGTACGATATTCTAAAATGAGACACAAGATAAGAGAGAGTAGATGTTTGTAGTCATCCATATATCTGAAGAGATGTATTTACCAAAGACCTTGGCCGTTACAAAAAAATAAAAATAAAAATAAATAAATAAATAAACAGGGCCCGTGACTTTCAAAACTGAGGGTTACAATGGAGGTAGTCCTACTTTGGTGTCTACTACATATTCATGGACAAAGGTAGTAACATAGCAAATGCTTCTCACGTTTAATCTATTTCTTGATTTTTTTTTTTCAAAGTTTTGGATAATTGTTTCTTTTAGGAGGCGAGCATAATATATTTGGACCAGCCTGTTGAGGTTGGATTCTCCTACGCAACAACTCAACATTTTCATAAACCTAGTGACACAGGAGAGGCTAAGCGGATCAATGAATTTCTTCGTAAGGTATACTGTATACTGTATACATACATTCTTGAAGCAACTATGTACATCCAAATAGATATTATTTTGAATGTTTTATGTTTGTTTTATTGTTGTTGTTGTTATACAGTGGTTAAACAAGCATACAGAATTTATCTCAAATCCGTTCTATGTCTGCGGAAATTCTTATTCCGGTATGGTTATTCCGGCCGCCGTTCAGGAAATCTCTGAAGGTGTGTTTCATCTCCTTTTCTCTAAGTGTATGATTTATTCGTAAGTTATTTTGCCACTTTTTTACATTATGATTACAACAATGCAGGAAATGATCTTGGATTCACACCTCAAATTAATCTTGAGGTTCCAATCTATATATTTGGATGCTTCTCATCCATATTTTATATAATTTATCTAATTTTATTTTCTATTCAACAATAGGGTTATGTGCTAGGAAATCCGTTAACTGAGATCGAGGTTGAGTTTAACAACCGCGTTCCATTTGTTCATGGAATGGCACTCATCTCTGATGAACTCTATGAGGTACGGATCTCATACATGTCTTTTTTTTTTTTTTTTTTTTCCTGTTACAGATTTAAAAAATGGGTGAATTTGCTTAATAACAAAAAAAAAAAAAAAACAAATTAAGCAAATAACAAAAAGTTGTAATTTATGGTAATTTGTTAAAACGTAAGTTGTAATTTTTTTATGTGTTATACATGCTAATTCCCCTTAAAAAACTTTCTTTTGCAGTCGTTAATGAGAAGTTGCAAAGGAGATATTCAAAATGTGGATCCACGTAACACAGAATGTTTAAAATCCGTTCAAGAATTCCGAAAGGTATTTATTTTTATAAGTTGTGATTGTGAAAATTATCTATACATGTTAGTAAAGTAGTTGTTCTGTTTTTTTGGAAACGCATGATACCTAACATTCGCATGTATGTCTATACAAGCATATCTAAAGGATATTAATATGCATTTCGTTTCATACTCGATTTAGCGTTTACAAAATCATTAAGGATGGTATACAAACTTTTAAGGATTGCTCTCAGACTTTTTAAAATCGTTTTCATTTCAAGTTTCAACTTGGTAACATGTGTCATTTTGTTTTTCAAGTCTTGTATCATGTTGGTTTAACATTTCACCCCACCATTTTACAGGATTCCATTCCTAGCATATACTTAGAAAAATCATAAGTGATTAACATTTTGGTTGTTGTTTACTTGTTTGCAGTGTACTTTTGGTTTAAATGAGGAACATATTCTAAAACCAACATGCGATGTTGAATTGCCGTCACCTTTATCCCTAAATGATGGCCCAAGAAGATACCTTAGAGGACTTCTCCCTCCAAATCTTACTGTTTCATCTTCCAGTTGCTTTGTAAACAATCCATTTCGTCTTCTTCTTCTTTGCTCTTCGTATGTACGTTAGTTACTAAGCCATTTGCTTTTGCAGCTATATACAAATCTGTTATCTTCCTTGTGGGCTAATGAAGAGAGCGTGCGCACAGCACTTAATGTGGTAAAGGTACTTGCATTATCATATTTACTAGAAGATATTAACATATCGTACAAACAAATAGAACCTCATAACTTTAGTAAAATGATACGTGTTGCTAGCTTAAGACCATACATTAATGTTAAATCAACATTGTTAAAACTCTATAAGATGATTTCCAGGGGAATATAGGGGAATGGGTTCGATGTTATTCGTTTATACCTTACGATTACAACATTAAAAGCAGCATACCATACCATATGAATAACAGCATCAAAGGTTACCGATCTCTCATCTTCAGGTTAAAATTGATTTTCAGCTTCAAATCTTACACAAATTTCAACAGTTTATGTAAGACTTTTTAAAAAGATTTTTGTGTGTGTATGTGTGTGGATAGTGGTGATCACGATTTGCAAGTGCCTTTCTTATCAACACAAGCGTGGATCAAATCTCTCAATTATTCCATTACTGATGATTGGAGACCATGGATGATACACAATCAAATTGCGGGATACACTCGGACTTATGCCAATAAAATGACATATGCTACTGTCAAAGTAAGTCTTTTCTTCTTCTTTTTTTAACATTGAGCTTAAATAAATCTTTTCACTTACATTGCATAAGAAAATGTTTCTACTTTTTGTTTAAAACGTTTGATTTTGATTTACAGGGAGGTGGACATACACTACAATATAAACCAGATGAGAGCTTTGTCATGTTTCAGAGGTGGATAAATGGCCAATCTCTATAGAAACTAGAGAAAATGAGTTATGAATCTATGACTCAACTCAATCCGATTCATGAATTCAGATTGGTTGAATATTTTGATTTCTTAATCATAAAATAAAATGAAGAAATAAAAAATTATTTAAAATGAATATTTTTCTATGCCGTACGTAATTGAATATCATCATATTATGATTAATTAAAATATTTCTAATGATAGTGTAATATTCAAATAGACCAAAAAAAAAAGTTATAAAAAAAAATGAAGAAATTAAAAATTATTTAAAATGAATTTTTGAAACTACAATCTTTTGATATGCAATGGTGTCAAGGATTTTTTTTTTTAAACGAACAAAGAGTAAGCTGAAGTAAAGGAATATCCGGATATCCCAACGAAAAGAAACTCGAAAAATATGAAAAGTCAAGTTTATAGCTTGTTGGGATCAAATAAAATTCAACTTTCACAAATCATACAAAAAATGAGGCGTCTTGGATTTCAAAAATTGAATCACCAAAGAACAAGGAGGATAATTACCTCTTCTTCGATCCTTGTTCCTCAAGAAACCATCCTCTCATCCAAAATTCCAAAACCCAAAACAAATCATCCAAGCAGTTTCAGCTTCCTTAGAGAATCAAAGTCATCAATTTCTTGTCCGGTACAATTCTTTTCTGACTTTTCCAACAAATTTTGAGGTATGTCAGTTTTTTCAAAGTCTAACTCATGTTGTGGAAACAGATGAATCATGTTTCAGATTCAATAGACAGAG
Organism: Draba incana; assembly: GCA_963576765.1. Taxonomy (NCBI): domain Eukaryota; kingdom Viridiplantae; phylum Streptophyta; class Magnoliopsida; order Brassicales; family Brassicaceae; genus Draba; species Draba incana. The sequence continues at coordinate 12,149,515 of OY755205.1, forward strand.
TTAAGCTCCGGGATGGGAGATTCCTAGCTTATAAAGAGACAGGTGTTCCAAAGGATGGAGCCAATTACAAGATCATTCTTATTCATGGCTTTGGGAGCTCCAAAGAAATGAACTTCTCCGCTTCAAAAGTAGTATATAATTTCACTCACTAGATTCTTTTGGTCTCTTTGTTGGTTTTATTTCACTAGGATTTACCTTTTTTTGTTTAGGAGTTGATAGAAGAGCTAGGCGTGTATTTTCTGCGATACGACCGTGCTGGATATGGAGATTCTGATCCAAACCCGAAACGTTCTTTGGAAAGCGAAGCTTTTGACATAGAGGAACTTGCTTGTAAGTTGCAGATAGGATACAAGTTTTACCTCATTGGAGTTTCCATGGGATCATATCCTATTTGGAGTTGCCTAAAACACATACCCCACAGGTAAAATCATCATCCACAAAATGCAAAGTTTATGGTAAACTAACAATGTGGTTTATGCTAGTGTTATCGGTGTGTCATCATCCAGGTTGAAATCTGCATAGTGCATGTTGTTGACAAAAAAATATCATAACATAAGACTTTGATCGTTTCAAATGTTCATTTATGTGAGTAGAGGAGGCTACACGGGTATTCTTCCCGCATTAAAAAAAATATATATATTTCAAGCTTAATGTAAATCCAAATGCCTAATGCAAACCAAAACGGAATGCTGTTAGGAATTGATGTTTGCATTTACAGTTAACAAGAAAAAATGGTTCAAAATACAAAAGGTTGTGGTTTCATTGGGCAAAAGAAATGTTCTAACTAAAACGTGTAAACGCAAACAAAAAACTCACATGAACAACGGAGGCCTAAATACCGGATTTTTTGCAGGCTAGCGGGAGTGGCGTTCGTAGCCCCGGTAGTGAACGACGGGTGGCCATCGCTTTCAAAGAAGCTTATAAAGAAGGATTACAGGAAAGGTCTTCTAAAATGGTGTTTTCGGATATCAAAATATGCACCTGGACTGTTACATTGGTGGATCAGTCAGAAGCTATTCCCATCAACTACTTCAGTCCTTGAAAGCAATCAACTCTATTTTAATAGCAATGATATTGAAGTACTCAAGAGGATTACCGGCTTTCCTATGCTTACAAAGGTAATTAATAATTTACAGCGTAGCCTATTTTCTAGTTGCATTGCAGCACATAGAACTAAGAGTAAGATGCGGTATAGTTGTTTTTGTTTTGTTTTGAGATATAAAAATACCAAACTAGAGCCCCAATATTTTTGTTTGGTTTCACCTCCGCTGCGATTGGGTTAATTTAAGATGACCAAAAATAGCAGAAAATAACTACATAATTATTGGAATAATTAGAGAAATTATCTTGAATATAGGTTGAACACTTCAACAATAGAGAAATATATATATTTTTGAGATTTTACCATTGGGTTTAAAAGTTTTAGGGGTTAAATTTTAACATTTCATATTTAAGGTTTAGAGCTTAGTATTTTAATTTTATATATATAGTATATGTATATGTGACACCCCGGTTTCAGGGCATATATAGTATATGCGGTATATGCGGAGAGACTTACTCACACGATACTGAAAATCACTTCCAAGTAGGTTACCCATCCTGAAACTACTCCAGCTTAAGCACGCTTTACTCTGGAGTTCTCTCAAGACCTGTGACCGAAAAGATAAGTGCTCTATGGTGATATAGGTAGCCAAATCAATTCTTTTTAAGCCTCTCCGCATATACCATATATGCCCTGAAATCGGGGTGTCACAATCAACCCCACTAACAGATCGCAACGTCCTCGTTGCGCATACCAAGATCGTTACCCCGACAATCTGATTCTTCACAGATGTCAAGGTTTGCTCTGATACCAAAATGAAACAACCAAGAAAAAAACATTTCAACTACGGAAAGCATAAATCAATTAAATCCAAAGAAAATAAATTGTCAAATAATCCAACTAAAATCAAACACTAGATTCAGGAATGAATAAATAAATCTAGCAACATATGACAACAGGTTCACTAGACTAACATCAAGAACACATAACATCCTATCATCCTCTTCATACGCCTCGATTCCACGATCACACTTTTCCTTTACCTACAACACATGGAAAAAAGAGCTGCGTAAGTATTTCATAAATACTTAGTGAGCTGGTAATTCTACCTACTAGCGTAACAAGGAGGCTCAGATAAAGATTGCAACACACATTACAAACCATCTCAACACATAAAATACAAATTTAACACATTTTGGGAAAATCAGACAGCGTGTCGAGGAACACCACGAAGGCGTCGATCGACACGACCAAAAGTCTGTGTCGAGCGACACCACAAAGGTGTCGATCGACACGCCTCTGTAACTGCACCAGAATCGAGTTCATCCTCTCTCAACTCAATTCCGGTGATTACGAATTGCGAATCTGCACGGCAAACGCAACAAAAACACAATTGCAATCCACAGAAGCCATCACCACCAATAACACACAATTTCACACAAAAATCAACACGAAAACACAACATTTATCATCATAACCTAGAAACCAACGGTCACAACTCACCTTAGATTACAAACAAAGGAAAGAGAACGAAAATATAGCGAATAAACGAACGAACAGAGCCTCTACGCACTGAAAACGACTGATCCGAGTAATTCCTTTGCGAAACCACGAAGAACAAAGACCCTACGGCCCTAAAACTCGAATAAACAATGTCTCAAGGATTTTTTTGCAATAATCCTCAAGAACGATCGAATTCTCTCTTCCCTTTCACTAATTCTCTACTCAAAACGTAATACTCGACTGCTGGGGAAGACACGCAACCCTAGGCACATTTTTATACTATTAACCGAGCCAAAACCGCGATTAAAAAAATTAATTCGGTTTGGTTCTGTAGACTAAGTGTCAAGCGACACCAAGCAAGTGTCGATCGACACCCTCAAAAAACCTTCATGTCAATCGTTACACTCCATGTGTCGCTCGACATGACCACCAGAAAATACATTTCTGGTTTGCGGAAGTTACAATTCTCGCCCACTAAACTAGATTCATCCTCGAATCCTCACAAAACCGTCTATCAAAGATCCCAAACGTGACCCAAAAACTGGTCAATACCACTCGAGATCCTATCACCCGATCTCTGAGGCCATCGTCCAGCGTCATGTTTATACGCCCATTTCCAGACATTTATTACTCTTAACTCCTTGAGCTATCGATGTCACGTGCCCCATGCACTCTCAGGACGCATCCCTTGAGCTCCGAGTACATAGGGGAACTAATCATCTCCTCGAGAGAACTAATCATCCCTCGATACTCTAAATGGAAACTGATCATCCCAAAAGAGTATACAGGATAACTAATCATCTCCTTTGAGGAACTAATCATCCTCACTGGAGAACTAATCATCTCCAAATAAAATGAAGGAGTTATTCGGAGCCGCATCCCCTAGAGTAATAAATTCTAAAACGTGTTTAAACATCTATCGACTAGAACTACCACCCGTGGTCAAACTCAATACTCCTTAACCCGGAATATCTAAAAAATAGGACCAAGCATCTCATATTACACAGATAAACAAAAAAACTCCATCTTATAAATCTTCAAAAAGTATAATCGTTATAACAAAATGAAAATACAACAAAGCAACACATGCTAAAAACTGAAACTGGAACCACAAAGAGAAATAAAGCTCAAACGGCGACTTGCTTGTCGAACCACTTCCTGAACTTCACTTTCATCTTCGCCTCGGGCTCCCAAGTCTCCTCCTCGCAACCAGTGCAATTCCATAGAACTCGCAACAGTGGAATCTTCTTCCGACACAACTCCTAAACTTTCCTCTCGAAAATCCTCACAGGAACTGCCGGAACCGTCAAATCAGGTTGTAGATCCTCAGGAATCTTAGCCACTAACTCCTCTGATTCATGTAGGCATTTCTTCAACATCTAAACATGGAACAACTTATGAAATGCCTTCATAATCGGAGGTAACTCCAGCCGATAAGCAAATGGCCCAACCCGCTCTACAACTAGGAACAGACCCATAAATCACGGACTCAACTTGTTCTCTGCTATGGATCTGTTAGGACCCCTTAACATAGCCATCTTGAGATACACATGATCTCCCATTGCAAACTCAAGCTCCGTCGTATCCGCATAACTCTTTTGTCTATCTTGAGCTTCCTTCATGTTCAACCTCACAACTCAAACTTTTTCAGTCGTTTCCGAAACATAAGTAGCCCCATGAATACTCCGCTCCCTCACTTGGGTCCAACATAAGGGTGGCCAACATTGTAATAAAATTCTGCCAAGCTCAAATGATCAACCCAGTGACCACCCCAATCCAGTACGCACATCCGCAGTAAATGCTCTAAAGTCTGAATCGTCTTCTCTAACTGTCCATCAATCTGTCGATGGTAAGCGGTACTCATATGCACCGTAGTGCCCATCTCTGCCTGAAATGCATCAAAAATTCTGAAGCAAATCTAGGATCCCGGTCTGATACAATACTGGTTGGCACTCCAAGCAGGCTCACAATCTCCTTCACAAATTTCTTAGCCAAAACAGCTGCTCTGTCTATCTTCTTAATGGCCAAAAAGTGTGCAGGCTTAGTCAACCGGTCCACAATCACCCAAATAACATCGAAGGTCCACGAGTTAGGTAATCCTACCACAAAATCCATCATGATCCTATCCCACTTTCACTCTAAAATGGGTATATTATGCAATAAACCACTCAAAACCTTATGCTCAGCCTTAACCAACGAACACGTGTTGCACTTCGCAACCCACTCAGCTACATCTCTCTTCATCCTGACCCAGTGATAGTACCGCTTGAGATCACGATACATCTTTGTCGCTCCAGGATGCATCGAGAACTTGCTCGCATTTGCCTCTCGCAGAATCTCCTGCCTTAACTCCTCTACCTTGGGTACATAAACTCAACCGCGAACAAGGATCGTCCCATTCAAAGAAACCTGATACTCAGAACCATCTGCGATCGACGCAGCAACCAAACTTGGATCACTCGCCTGAGCCACTAGAATCCTACTCAGAAGATCTGCCTGATTAGCCGCTTTTAAGCCCAACGGCACCTGCGAAATAGCACATAACCGCAAAGTGCCAATCTCGCTCACAAGCGATCTGATATCCTGCTCCCGAGCCGATTCTACTCGTCGACGACTCAAAGCATCTGCTACCTGGTTCGCCTTACCAGGATGGTAAACATCTAACTCGTAATCTGCCAACAACTCAACCCAGCATCTCTGTCTCACATTCAACAACGACTGAGTAAAAATGTGCTGCAGATTCTTATGATCTGTTAAAATCAGAACTTTTCCACCATATAGATAGGATCTCCAAATCCTTAAAGCAAAGACAACCGCACCCAACTCTAGATTATGCGTAGGGTAATTGCGTTCAGGACCCCTCAGATGCCTCGAAACATATGCAATTACTATACCCTCCTGCTACAATATGCAACCCAAACCAATCCCAGAAGTATTCGTGTACATTACGTAAGGCTTACCCGGCTCAGGCAACACCAACATAGATGTACTCATCAACATCTCCTTCAACCTCACAAATTCTGTCTGCACACTCTTGAGACCAAACAAACGAGACACCCTTCCCGGTCAACTTCGTCATCGACTAAGCCATACTCGCAAAGCCCTTGACGAAACTCCGATAATAACCTTTTAAACCAAGAAAGCTCCTGATCTTTGTCGCATTCGACGATCTATACTAAACCCTGATAGCCTCGATCTTAGCGGGATCCAAAAAAACTCCATCTGCAGAAATTATTTGGCCAAGAAAACCCATCTCTTTCTGCCAAAAACTTCATTTGCTGAACTTAGCAAAAAGCTTCTGCTCCCGAAGCTTCTCCTTAACCAACCTTAAGTGTACCACATGTTCCTCATGACTCTTCGAGTAAACCAATTGTAAACAGATCGGACCGAGACGGTGGTAATCCTTTTAACGACTGAAAGACATCCTCGAACTCCCGAACAACCTGAATCTCACACATAGCAACCTTACCAACAGACTCGGGCATAGAAATTGTCGCCAAATAAGCCTCGCATCCCCGCTTAATCATCTACACTACCTGAACTACAAAAATCACGAGACTCTCTGAAGTCGGCCTCACTCCTTGAAACACCAACTCCCTGCATCTCGCTCGATGACCACTCTGCCTCAATAATAGTTCAAATGGACTTGGTAGAACGACAACTAATCCATCCCCATGATGACATTGTACAATTCCACCAGGCTAATCACCAAATCTGCTTGCATCGACTGTCCAACAATCTAAACATCAACGGCTCCTGCTCGACCAGAAGTAGCCAAGAAACCTTCATCGGCCACTTTGACCAGACCCGAAAGCTCACCTGCACTGTTACAAATGCCATTTCTCCCTGCATGCACTGGGGTAATGAAGTAGTTCGATGCTCCAGAATTAAAAAGCACATGGGATTCAAAACCTCCCACTAATAAGGTCCCTACACAATTTACATGCGTTGAGAACCATTCTAGACTATCGCAAGTAAAATAAAGAAACAAACATCAATTCACCAACTAAAGAATTTACGAAGATTGAGTCTAAGATTTTACCTGTGATCTGCGCGCCGCTATGCTCACCCACCTCTCTTGGGTTATAAACTCGTGGTACCGGTCCGATCTGACCCAACGGCTGCACTACCGCCACCTGCGCTACTGGCTGAACTGCAGCAACAGTCATCTGCGGTAATCTAGGATACATTAACCTGATATGCCCTGTCTCTCTGCAGTGGAAACAAACCCTCGAATCCGACTGTTGTGACAGCTGCTGATGGTCACCCTTTCGAGGGTAACTCGATAGACGATGCTCAAAACTACCGCATCCATAACACGCTCCACCCCTCAAACTCTGACTGGGCTTGGAAGCGCCATCCCCCTTCCGTTTCTGACCCTACGCAGGCTTTGCCGGAACCAGAACCGGAACTACCATGCTGCCTCCTTGGATGAGCAGCAGGAACTACTGCCGCTGCAACCACCGCAGCTGACTGACCCCGCATGTCCTCCTCAATACCAGCAGCCATCTCTACCAACCTCGCCCTCGAGGCATACTCGAAAACCCTACAGCGAATCCTCAAATCTGGCTGAAGTCCCCTCAGGAACCTCTTCATCTGTGCCTGCTCGTCCTCTAGACCACGATCAACATACACAAGCACCCGACTGAACTCGGCGTCGTACTCTCGCGCTGAACGATCGCCCTGCACCAGCTCTACAAATCTTATCCCGAGACGATATTGAGCCTCATGAGGAAATTACTTGGTGCTGAACTCGGCAACAAACTCTCCCCAGGTCCATGATGCACCGGGCCTCCTGGCCTCTACAGCTCTCCACCAAGCATCAACATCACCAATCAGGTAGTAGACTGCCAACTCAACCTTGGAATCCTCAGGATAATAAACCGAGCAGAAATTGCGCTCCACTCGCAAACGCCATTCATCTGCATCCTCGGAGCTAACACCACCCGAAAAGAAAGCAATATTCATCTAACGCATCTGACTAACCATCTGCAATCGTAGCCCTCGGCTGCACCTCCGCCACTAGAGGCACCACTGGAGCCTGAACTGGAACCGCCGCTGGAAAACGCTCCAACAACTGCGTCAGAATACCCTTCATGCGATCCATACGATCCTGAGCTGGAACACCACTCGCACCCGGGCCTGCTCCTCTACCAGCCATCCCGGCGCCTCTCCAGGCACCTATAATACTCTTAGTAGCACTACCACTGGTCTCGTTCATCGATCTCGTATGATGCGTAGGAGTCCCTGACATCTGCGCAGCCACGCTATTGGACGACTCTGGCAGCTGACCTCTACCACAACATCGGCCTCTACGGCCTCTACCAAAACTGGATTATCATTTTAAAAAGTCAAAGAGGATGATTCTAATACTCTATTAAATTGACTAAACACATAAATCAATTTAAACACATAGTCTCAGACATCCAATTCACTTGTCCTAAAATCGTCTTGGCTCTCTGATACCAAAATATCAGAGCGAACCTTGACATCTGTGAAGAGTCAGATTGTCGGGGTAACGATCTTGGTATGCGCAACGAGGACGTTGCGATCTGTTAGTGGGGGTAATTGTGACACCCCGGTTTCAGGGAATATATGGTATATGCGGTATATGCGAAGAGGCTTAAAAAGAATTGATTTGGCTACCTATATCACCAAAGTGCACTTATCTTTTCAATCACAAGTCTTGAGAGAACTCCAGAGTTAAGCGTGCTTAAGCTGGAGTAGTTTCAGGATGGGTGACCTACTGGGAAGTGATTTTCAGTATCGTGTGAGTGAAATCAAAACACGAGAAAAGATCGCGTAGTGATTTGCAGGGTCAGTAAACATGACTTCCGAGCCTCCCAGACTAACGCATTGACCGTCTGAGATGGGTGAACCTATGGACTGAGAGTGGACGTAGGGCCCATTGGGAGATGAAAATTTCTCTCGAGGGGATGATAATTTCCCCCTACGACAACGGTCGGGGCGTTATAAAACTAGCCTGAACCTTGCCCATTTGTGAGAGGAACTTCAAGATCTATCCATTTTTGTATCTTGTGATCTATCCGGTGCACTAGAATTATGTGTAGAGGTAGCTCTATACATTTACAATAGAAATAGCAAATTTGAAAAGTCATACTAAATGTAAGTGACAAAATGTTTTAAACATACTCTGAACAGAGAGAATATCTTGGGCCAAACTAAACTCTAATAATTGGGTTTTCTTAAACTAAATTCATAAATAATATTGAAAGTTAGGTGGGTTTAGGACTTGACTCGCTTAAACACAGGAGAAGTAATTGCATATATACTGGGAGTGCGAAAGCAGACGACCGAGTCCAAAAATTGTTGAATCATCTACTATATACCAAGTGCCTAACTTTCTCCTGGAGTTGGACACGTGGTGGCCTTCTCTGTGCGACACCTGTCCTCTTAGAATAGAAAAAACAAAAAAGTACCGATTGATTTACCGATTTGCCTTCTCTGTCGACTTCAGTTCTGGATCTTCAAAATCAGCACTTCATCCAATCACCGACCTAATCAACATGAGTTCTCCTCCTTCATCTTATTTCATCATAACCTCCAGGTCAATTCTAAAGCCCTTGCTCTTCTCCGTCGTACAATCGTAACATCATCGATGATGAGCAGGGATATGAGTTTATTTTTTTGAAAATCCGAGTTCTGTGTTTGAAATCGGGGTTTTGATAGACCATTAGGCTCTGTTATGGAATTTTTGCTCCACTTACATGTTAATCATGAGACATAAGCTTTTTTTTGATGTCTGAATTTTAGGGTTTCGTTTGATTAATTAGAGAAATTATTTACTTCATATGGTTTTATGGTTTTTGAATTAGGGCTCAACGTGAACACAATGAATTATACTAATTAAATTTGAGTAAAAGACTTGGCAAATCTGAAATTTTTTGAAATATTTTGTCACTACTGATTTCAGGATTATTGTATGAAATGCTTGTGACTGAAAAGAACGGGATCTCAAAATCTATCTAATTTTGCTCATTAACTTTACCTTTATCTGTTATTGATTCTCTGAACCTGGAAATGTATAATTAGGTACTTGCTATAGACAAGTTTACAGTGAAGATAATGTCATCTGTTTGCAAAATCTCTGAGATCACACAAGAAGGCATTTCTTGTAAGTATTTCTTGTTCAGAGCTCAAATCGATCAGCATTGTCTTATCTTTTTGGTACTGTGTTTTCTGTGAAATATTTTGTTGTTTTGTTACATTTTTCCAGTGGTTGAGGTTATAACTAAACATAGACAGCCTATAACTGCCATGGAAGTCATATACTTTATTCAACCGAATCAAAGTAAAATTCTTCCATCTGAGACAGTTGACATCAGTTTCTCGCCAATGAACTTTACTGATTTTTTGAAAGTGTTGCTCTTTTTGTCAGATATGAGTGGAAAATCACCACTTTATAAGAAGTATGTGAACAATTCTTTCCTATTTCATAACTTTATACGTCTATGAAACTATCTTATTCGAATCGTGTTCTTTGATGTGACTTTAGAGCTTTTGTTTTCTTTAGTTCTCCTGTTTCGAGAAGCATAGTTACTCTCATTAGGAAGGACTTGAGAGCGATAAAACGAATCGGGGTATTGAAAGAGGTTGCTTCTTTTTGCCCCTTTCATAGTTTTGTCCCATTTGGCTTCACAAAGATGACTTGACAGGAGTAAGTGAGATTTTTCAGTTTAGATTATTAGTAGGTAATTATTTGCTATAGAATAAGTAATAACAATACAAGTGTGTCGCGTCTACTTTTAAGAAATAATTTTACTATCTCCTAAGTTTATATTTACATAAGTTATTATTTACAAGTGTCGTAAAAGTCATTGTTTATTCACATTGAGAAAATGGTTTGGGTAGTTTAAGGTTGTTGTCTGCAATAACATTAAACTTTACCCATATACTTTCATTCATGAAGCCTTTTAGAGTGCGTGCATTTCTAATCTTACATGTCTTCTTCGAACCTACGATTCAGTCCTCTCCTATATGTTTCTTCATGGTCATTTGAATTTAATTGCAGAATATTCTTACATGAATTTAAATCGCTTAACAAGTTATTCATGTTAGACGAATAGACTATTTGCTTCCTTTGCTCTCAAATATAGTCATGCCGCATGTAAGTTTTCCCAATTGTAGATGAGATGCACAAAAAAACTGTTGAAGGAGACTTTGGATTCAGTAAGAGAAACATAGATTTTAAGATTTGAACCATATTGAATTATCCAAGAAATGATGGAGTTTCAATTGTTAGAGTTTCTTAGGAAAACTGTTGGTGTGAGAATCAGTCTTTTTGCTCAGCAGATTTGGAGACTCAACTTCCATATGTCTCCCGAGTAACTATGCCTTAGGAAGTGGCTATGTTCGACCCAAAAAAAAGGAAGTGGCTATGAAACTTGATGCTTGGACTCTTAGGTGTTTGTTTAATTTCCCAAAAGAATATTTACTACTTTTGGAGCTGCTAACCGGGTGTCGTCCTGTTGATGGAAATAAGGTCTATGTGCATGAGAGATTGGTTGATTGGGTAACTACTAACTAATATATATGGAATAAGCTAAGCCCCTCGTGATTTTAATAATTTGACTGTTATATGAAGCATAAACTATGTCTGCATAATGGAAACATGCATGGCCATTGCTTAAGCGAGCATCTGAGAAAGGCGAATTTGATGGTCTGGCTGTACCAAAGACGAATAATGAGTATGACAGTTTCTGCTCTCCTGGAGCTTTGTTGTGTTGTGAATATTTCATGTCGTTTTCTCCTTTAGCAAGCAAGAAATTCAAGGCTGGCTTGGTAAGGACTATTCCAAAAAGAAAATAGATACATCCACCTTGCATGGTAATTCCAGCAATGATAAACCATTAGGATTCTATTTCAAGTGTTGTTAATTTCCTTTTAAGTTTCATTTTATGCATCTGTTGTAAAAATGAGTATTAAACTCGTGAACTATATTGAGAAACAATTAATATGGAAACTGTTGCGGCTAATGACGTCTCCAAGTGATTTGCAGTTAATTGTTTTCATCTTCCTTAATCTCAAAAGGCCTTGCAATTAATTGTTTTCATCTTCCTTAATCTCAAAATGCATGTCAAATAGATGAAAATTGTCCAATTTTGTTTGATAAAGATATCATGACTTGCAAAATGTCATCAATATGATTGGGAAACAAAACACTTAATTGTGGTATACTAAACTCGTATTACTATTATAAAGAGAGATAGAATGTAGGTATAAAATATGATGTACTTTATAATATCATACATTTTTTTAGTTATATACATATACATATACATATATATATTTAATTTATTCAATCCTCATATACATATATATATATATATGTTTTACATATTTTAAAATTCCAAATTATTTCCTACTAAACAAAATTTGAGGTAGCTAATTGAAAATTTTAAGTTATGACCCAACAACGCACAGTTAGTTTTGTTCTATATTGAAAAATTGATACTATTAAACAATACCCGCGCGTATGCGCGGACTTCCACCTAGTTTATATAAAATTTTCAATATGTTAACAGCGGATGCTGTCACAGTTTAATGTTTAAAGATATTTTTTAACAGCGGAGTATATAATTACCAAAATACATGTAAATGGTTTAAAAAAATTTTTTGACCATGTAAATAAAGTTTTTATGACTCATGTCAAAAGTTTATAATCCTAAGAGCACGATCAAAGGTAGTTTGTTGATGAATCTCTACATTAATAATTTTAAAACAATTTAATATTTATTTAAAATCGAAAATTACTAAAAATATATTTAACTAATTAAATGAAGACATTTGGCAAGTAGAGTATTCAAACCTTTAAAAGACGTTTCCTACTAAAGAGATTTTACAACCGTTCTTAAAAAATATGTTTTTCTCTCTCCTACTTTAATTAAGTTTAATTATTATTTTAATTAAAGAGACTCATTTACATACTCCCTTTAAACATGGTCTAAGTACCCCGTTATTATAGTGTTTGCGGACAGTTAGTTTTGATTTTTGGATGCACATGCCAATTGCATGTTACATAGATGGCCTCAAAGGGAGAAGATTTTTATCAGTTTTTGTGGTACACGGAAACGGTACATTGGGGATATACTGGACATGTATTTAGCCAAAACGCTACCTACCCGCTTCTTTATCAATTATTATTCGTAAAATAAAATATTACACGTTTTACATTTTGTTTTTTCTTGAGAGTCCAAAAGGCAAATTCACTGTTCAGAAACATGCTCTTTGGAAACTTGATTCACTGTTCATTTTTCTCTCTCTTTTAGTGCGATACGGTGGGTTCTTTTTCGTTCCTCCGCCGGCGTCAAGCACGTCGTCGGAACCCTCTGACCACTCTATCAGGGCCTCCCCTCCTTATGGGGAAGACAAAGAATCCTCAAAAATCCAAAAAAATCCCCATCCAAAAAGCCATCGCCTTCTCCTCTTTCATCTGTGATCCTTAATCCGCGTGATGGCGGATCTAAAGACGCAGAGCCCCCTTTGCCTTCATCTCCCACTCCCATTTCCCCTTCTTCTGTAATTTCACCGCCTCTGAAGTCGATTCATCTCTGTTTCGACTGACCTAATTCATCAATCTGTGAAAGCTGCTTCTTCAGCCGTTCCAGATGAAATTCGCCCTCTACGGGATTCAATCCCTGCTCTGGTACCTCCAGAAACCCTAACTACAACCGTGAAAGCTTCGACAGGGGCCGTTTTGGTTGTCTCTTCCAAGTCTCAACTAGATGAGTCAGATTCTTGGTCTGCTCTATTCAAGGGCTCCACCAGACAACTGGAAAGGAAAGGTACATGATTCACTCTTCCCTCAGGTGAAGCCTGTGTAAAGATACCGAACTCAGTCATTGAGAAGAACCGGAAATCTTGGGAGTGTTTCATTATTGGCCAGTTCTACTATGATCCACCATCACAAGGAACACTTCATAACATTGTTAATGGGATTTGGAGCTGCCAATTTAGGGATATTACGGTTTCCAAGCTGGAAGGTTTTGCTTTTCTATTCAGAATTCCCAACTCATCGACTAGGAGGCGAGTTCTGAACCAAAAGTTGTGGCAAATTGAAGGACAAACAATGTTTGTCGCTGACTGGGAACCGGGAGTAGTGCCAAAAAAGCCAGAACTTACCTCTGCTCCGGTGTGGTTGGAGCTCAGAAATGTACCATTCCAGTTCTTCAATGATGAAGGTTTGGAAAATATTGCCGGTTTAGTGAGACACCCAAAGTCCCTTCATCCTTCTACAGCGAATAAAACCAACTTAGAGGTAGCTAAAGTGCTCACTCTTATAGACCCTAGAAAGCCTCTACCTGAAGCAGTTAATGTTCAATTTGAGAGTGGCGACATATCTCGGGTTCTAGTGTCAAGCCCATGGATGCCACCGGTTTGTGACCACTGCAAAGAAGTAGGTCACAGCTTGAAGCGTTGTAAGAAAGCCCCTCAATTCTGTTCTCTATGCAGCTCCACAACTCATCTCTCTGATAAGTGCACAAAGCATAAGACACTGTCGAAAGGAGATCTATCTCGTAGAGACAAGGCTAAGCAGAAGGTATACGCCCCTGTTAAGAGCAAAACCTCAGCTGAGACATATACTTTTGTTGTGCTCAGGGCTGGGGAATCAACTCTGGGATCTTCTGACAACTCGTCTAGAGGTGAAACTAGTTCTAAATCACAACAAGGGAATTTGAAGTTGAACTCTGTTTCTGAATCGCCTCAAGAATCAGATAGAACTTCTGATGTGGAACCGGACTCATCTGATGTGTCTTCCTCTGAGGAACAATCAGCTTCTGAGCAATTACCTGACCTAAGTGGCTTCACAGAGGTATCATATAGGAAGAAGAAAAAGGTTGCTAGGGGCAAGAGCCCCATCTCAGCTTAAATATATGTGTACAAATATTTTTGCCTGGAATACCAGGGGCTTTAATATATTAAGCCATCGTACAGGTTTTAAAAAAATGGATAATGGTTAATAAACCCCTTTTTGGAGGCCTGGTCGAGACCCATGTGAAACAGCCAAAGAGCACTCGTTTCATAAATGATTTACTGCCGGGTTGGTCTCTAGAGGATAACTATAGTTATTCTCCCTTGGGAAGAATATGGGTCATTTGGCACCCAAGCGTGAAGGTCAGGGCTTTAGCGAAGTCAAAGCAGATGATATCGTGTGAGGTCTTGTTTCCAGATCAAAGTCAGTGGTGTGTGATTTCAGTGGTGTATGCATCTAATGAGGTTGATGAAAGAAGTCAGTTGTGGAATGAGATTGTGGAGTTCTCTTTCAGTCCGATGATATGTGGTAATCCTTGGTTAGTTTTGGGTGATTTTAACCAGATACTTCACCCTTATGAACACTCTTCACCACCAACTCTAAATGTAGATAGCAGAACTAGAGATTTCAGGAACTGTCTTAGGGAGGCAGACCTAGCTGACTTGAGCTTCAGAGGAAATCTATATACCTGGTGGAATAAGTGTGAACTTAGGCCTGTGGCTAAGAAGTTGGACCGTATTTTGGTCAATGATGCTTGGAATGCAGCGTTTCCCTCCTCTTTTGCAAGATTTGGTGAACCAGATTTCTCGGATCATGCGTCTTGTGAGGTTTTTCTGAACTTGCCTACGGAAAGAAGGAGTAGATCTTTCATGTTCTTCAACTACCTAATTAAAAATGAAGATTTCCTTTCGGTGGTATGTCTGCATTGGTTTTCTTGTAATGTTACAGGCTCAGCCATGTTTCGGCTATCAAGAAAGCGTAAGCTGCTTAAGAAGAAGATAAGAGATTTTAGTAGAGATAACTACTCTAATCTGGAGAAGAGAGTAGAAGAGGCTCACGCGATTATGTTGGAGTTGCAGAGCATAACTCTTGCCTCATCAACTCAGACCAATGCAGCAAGGGAGCTGGAAGCTCAGAGGAAATGGCAAATCCTAGCAACGGCTGAAGAATCTTTCTTCTTTCAAAGAGCTAGAGTTACTTGGTACAAGGAAAGTGATATGAATACTCGGTACTTTCACAGAATGGTGGCATCTAGGAAAGGGATTAACCATATTCACTTTCTTATTGCCGATGATGGATCAAGAATTGAGTCTCACACGCAAATTGCGGATCACTGTGTCACCTATTTCTCAAACCTCCTGGGGGGTAACTAAAAACCTTCTCTGCTGATTCAAGAGGATATGAACAACTTATTGCCGAATAAATGTACTATAATTCAGAAAGAAGCCTTGCAGAAGATGTTCTCTAAGGAAGAGATAAAAGAAGCTTTCTTCTCCTTACCCAGGAACAAGACGCCTGGTCCGAATGGGTACATGGCAGAATTCTTCATTGCCTCATGGTCGTTCATTGGAGCTGAGGTAACAGAGGCGGTGGAGGAATTCTTTACTTCTGGTGCCTTGTTGAAGCAATGGAATGCTACATCCTTGGTGCTCATTCCCAAGATTATCAATGCTTCTTCAACATCAGATTTTAGGCCCATCTCTTGCTTAAACACGGTTTACAAAGTCATATCTAAGCTTCTTGCTGGAAGACTGATTATGCTTCTAACCGAGGTAATATCTCATTCCCAATCGGCTTTTATTCCTGGAAGGTTGCTTGGGGAGAATGTGTTGTTAGCTACTGAGCTTGTTCAGGGTTACAAGAGACAGAACATTGATCCTAGAGGAATGCTTAAGGTGGATTTAAGAAAAGCTTTTGATTCAGTTAAATGGGATTTTATTTTATCTGCATTGAAAGCTTTAGAAATGCCTGAGGTCTATGTTAACTGGATTTGTCAGTGTATCACTACTCCTTCTTTCTCAGTGGTTAACGACCAGTCAAGTAGTTTCCTCAACAGCAAGCAAGGGCTAAGGCAAGGGGACCCTCTATCCCCTTACCTATTTGTGTTAGCCATGGAGGTTTTTTTTAGTCTCCTCCTATCTAGATTTCAAGCAGGTTTTATTCATCATCATCCAAGGACGTATGAGCTAAACATTACCCACTTGATGTTTGCGGATGATGTGATGATCTTCTTTGATGGATCTTCTTCTTCTCTACATGGTATCTATGAGGCCCTTGATGACTTCGGTTCATGGTCAGGCCTTCATATGAACAGAGACAAGACTCAGCTTTTCTATAAGAGTTTGAACCAGATTAAATCCCTTGCCATAAATAGTTATGGTTTCACTCTTGGTTCATTTCCAATTCGGTATTTGGGATTGCCTCTCATGTCCCGCAAGCTGAGAATTTGAGAATATGATATGTTGGAGAAATTGAGTGCTAAATTTAGATCATGGTCGGTGAAAGCCCTCTCCTTTGCTGGAAGAACTCAGCTTCTTGCTTCAGTCATCTCAGGGACTGTGAACTTCTGGATTTCAACTTTCATTCTCCCCAAAGGTTGTATAAGGAAAATTGAATCGTTGTGTGCTCGCTTCCTTTGGTCAGGGGATATCGATAAAATTAGGAGCGCAAAGGTTGCTTGGAGCAAAGTGTGCTTACCTAAAACTGAGGGAGGATTGGGGCTCATGAGGTTCACGGCATGGAATGACACTTTGTGTCTCAGATACATATGGCTCCTCTTCTCAGGAAAAAATCGCTTTGGGCTCAGTGGCAGAGGTTTCAGCACCTGCGTACGGTGAGCTTCTGGTCAATAGAGCTAAAACCAAACGACTCTTGGACATGGAAATCTCTTCTAGCTCTAAGAGGAACAGCAAAATGTTTCATCAGAATCATTGTGGGGAGTGGCGTAAATACTAGTTTCTGGTTTGACTTATGGACACCTTTGGGTTCCCTAATTAATGCTATAGGGGAAGATGGCCTTAGATCTATGGGCATACCTTTAGCAGCAATGGTTTCGGATGTATGTACTCCTCAAGGATGGTCTCTGCCTTCTCCAAGATCAGAGATCCAGCTTCTGCATCACACTTTCCTAACCACGATAAACCTCCCTGCCCTCTCTACGGATGATGATGTTGCTAGTTGGGTGATAAACGAAGAGGTCTTATCTAAGTACTCCTCCTCTAAAACTTGGGAGGTCATAAGGCCTAGAGATGATATCCAGTCGTGGTCGAACTTGGTGTGGTTTAAGGGATGTGTTCCAAAACATGCTTTCAACATGTCGGTAACAAATCTCAATAGACTTTCAACGAGAATGAGACTTTTCTCCTGGGGTATGAATATCCCAAAGGAGTGTTGTCTTTGTTCCCTCGCAGATGAAACAAGGGATCACCTGTTTATCAATTGTGTTTTTGCTGTTGAGGTTTGGCGTTTGGCTCTCACTAGACTACGTACTTCTAGAACTCGATTTCACTCTTGGGCAGAGCTGCTTTCTTGGATCAGAGACACGGCGGTTCACGCACCATCTCTTCTCAGGAAGCTGGTTGCTCAGGCCATTATATTTCATTTATGGAGGCAACGGAACAATGTATTTCACAATCAAGTGTGTGTTCCTCCCCATTTGATTTTCAAGCTCCTCGACAGAGACATCATCAACATCATCAATGCCAAAAGGAGTAGGAAGCAATTCCGAAGTCTCATGCTGCTTTGGATTCGATAAAAAAATATCACGCTTGTTTTGTATTCCCAAAAGTTTTGTTCCCCTGTTTTTTGTTTTCTTTTTGCCAGGGGAACTCAAAAATTTAGTTGTATCCTTGTAACAACTTCTTTTTCATTTATGAAATATTAACAGTTTAGCAAAAAAAAGGCAAATTCCATGATTGATGATCAATAACTAAAAAACCAATGGCTAAACAGTTTCTGCTTCTTCTTCTATTAATCTTGAGTCACTATGGTGATTATGATTCTGGCTCCATTGTCAAGTTTCTTCCTGGCTTTGAAGGCCCTCTTTCTTTCGATCTCGAGACCGGGTTTGTTGTGTACTCTTTCTTTATGTCATCGATCTTCTTGTGTTTTTCGATAAAAGATTTAGATTCAAATTTTTTGTGAATGAAGGTACATTGGTGTAGGTGAAGAAGAGGAAGTGCAATTGTTTTACTATTTCATAAAATCAGAGAGAAATCCTGAAGAAGATCCTCTTCTTATTTGGATAAGCGGAGGACCTGGTTGCTCTTCCATTAGGGTTGGACACGAAGCAAATATCCGAGAAAATGCAGGTATCCGTGATCCGATCCGTGTTAAACGGATATATGATTTTTCGATCCGATCCGATCCGTGAAATTTTGGATATCCGGAAATTCGGATATCCGAATTTTTTTTTGCTATCCGCGGATATCCGATTCGATCCGTGAAAAATCAAATATCCGAAATTTTTTTAAGATATCCGCGATTATCCGATCCGATCCGTTATTATCTTTAATATTGTTTAATTTTTTAATTTTTTGTAATTTAATCATCATAAAAAACATATGAAAACTCCATTAAACCGTTTATAATTCCAAATAGTTAGTAAGAAATAAAAGAATAACAACAAAATAGAATTTATTTTTGACATATTGCTCTCCTTGTATTTTTGTCTGCAAAATCATTAATTAAACTCACGTTGTCGAGTTTTTTAACCATCTATGTTTCAATAGATGACAAATCTAACCCATTCAATCCCTCTTGTCACATGGTAGATCACAAATAATTTTTTTATTAGCTTCAACTTCGAATTTTAACTAATAATTTCAAATTAATTTTTTTGAAATGAGTAATTAACATGTTTGCTTGGAGAAGACCATAAACATTAAAAAAACATTTGAAAAACAAAGTCTTATGAATATTATTATTGTAGAAAAAGTTTATATAAAAAATTTAACTAAAAAGACCTCTAAATTTAGGGCCCTAAGCGGTGGTTTCACTGGCTTGTCCTCTGGGCCGGTCCTGGTTGCACTGAAATCCACTCAACAACACAATTATAGAGTGTTGAACAAATTCAACCATGATTCAATAAGTGTTGAACAGTAATTTCAACCATGATTCAATAAATGTTGAACAGTAAACATGAAAGTAAACATACCACACGACAACAAAATTGCTGACAAAGGGCACAGAAAGTGTGGAAGATATTCTCAGGTACATCCAAGTTACCTAGACAAGCGAAGGCTGGACACTCTACACTCAACCTGTGATAATCGGAAAGATCCAATATCAAATAGATACATTGAGTCTAATATCGCAGGAATAAGCAAAAGAGAGAGAATATCATAGGCAACCATGTTTGAGAGATGGATAAGTGGCCGTCTCTATAGAAATTAAGGGCATGTGACTTTGTAATAGGTTGATGGCATATCAATTTGAAACATTAGCATTTTTTTTTTCCCAAATAAAATCAAAACCAAAATATATTGAAGATTTGGTTTTATAGTAGGACTTCAAAAGAATTTTTGAAGATTTATTTGTTAAAAATATAAAGTATTTACTGAGTATTAATTTATAGAGATTATACTGTGTTTGAACCAAATACAACATCATCTTAACTTCTTTGAATTGAAAATGAGGACAAGCTATATAGAAATGTACAGTAGAGTTTTAAAAAATATAAACTTCGTTCTAGTGTTGACAACAACAACAACAAAAAAAAAAAAAAAAACTTCGTTCTAGTTGAAAGACATAGAAACTATAATTTCCATATATACCAAAACCACTTTCCAAATTATTTCAGATTCTACCCAACGTTTGTTTGTTGTAGTATAAAATGTGGGCCAAGCAAAACTCACATGTTTTTTTTAATTCTGGATTAACTGCTTGATTCTGATACGGTTTTGTTTACACTCTTTAGTACCGGTGGAATTCTAAACCGGTTCGGAATTTTTGGGTTTAAGCATTTCTCCTCAAGCTCTTCTCCGTTAACACAGAGATTGGGAACGAAAAAACTCAAAGCATGAGGAGATCGATTTCTTCAAAAGCGAAATCGTTTCTTCACCAGAATCTTCTAGATAAAGGTAACTCCGGTACTTCTCCTTCCTTTAGCATTTGCGATTTCTGTCTCTCGAGAAGAGCTTATTCCGGCGATGGTGGTGGCAGCGATTACCGAAAGATACTGAGAAATGGTCTTCGCTTTATGAAACTAGATGATTCGCTTGAACTCTTCTTTGACATGGTTCAATGTCGTCCTCTTCCTTCAATTGCTGATTTCAGTAGATTATTGAGTGCGATTTCAAAGATGAACAAGTATCATGTTGTGATTTACCTCTGGGAACAAATGCAATTGTTAGGGATTCCTCATAATCTATGTACCTGCAATATTTTGTTGAATTGTTTCTGTAGATGCTCTCGATTCGCTCTCGCGTTGTCGTTTCTCGGGAAAATGATGAAACTTGGTCATGAGCCTAGTGTAGTCACGTTTGGTTCTTTGCTTAATGGATTCTGTCGCGGGGATAGGATTTACGATGCTTTATCGATGTTTAATCGGATGGTGGAAATGGGATTTAAACCTAATGTTGTAATCTACAACACGCTCATTGATGGTCTTTGCAAAAGCAAGAAGGTGGATGACGCGTTGGATCTTTTTAACCGAATGGAAAAAGACGACGGGATTAGACCGGATGTTGTTACTTACAACTCGCTCGTATGCGGTCTTTGTAACTCGGGTAGATGGAGCAATGCGACTCGGATGGTAAGTTATATGAGCAAGAGGGGAATCTACCCTGATGTATATACGTTCAATGCGTTGATAGATGCTTGTGTGAAAGAAGGGAATCTTATAGAGGCTGAAGAATTGTACGAGGAGATGATACGGAGATCTTTAAATCCTGATATCGTCACTTACAGTTTATTGATTAACGGGCTTTGCATGTACAGTCGTTTAGATGAAGCGGAGCAAATGTTCGGTTTTATGATTAGCAAAGGTTGCTTCCCGGACGTAGTAACTTATAGTATTCTCATTAATGGATTTTGCAAATCGAAAAAGGTAGAGCACGGGATGAAACTCTTCTGTGAGATGTCTCAAAGAGGAGTGGTTAGAAATACCATCACTTACACGATTCTTATTCAGGGTTATTGTCGTGTGGGAAAGCTTAATGTTGCCGAAGAGATTTTCAAACAGATGGTTTTTTGTGGCGTGTCTCCTAATATTATCACTTACAATGTTTTGTTACATGGTCTATGCGATAACGGGAAGTTAGAGAAGGCATTGGTGATATTGGAGGATATGCAAAAGAGTGGAATGGATGCTGATATCGTTACGTATAATATCATCATTGGCGGGATGTGTAAGGCTGGGGAGGTCGAAGATGCTTGGGATTTATATTGTCGCCTCTACGACAAAGGACTTATGCCTGATGTTTGGACATACACTATAATGATGTTAGGATTATACAAGAAAGGCCTTCGGCGTCAAGCGGATGCACTGTTTAAAAAAATGAAAGAAGATGGGTTTGCCAAGTGAACGTATAGCGAGGCTAAACTTGAACCAACTGCATTAGCGTAAGTATCTCAATGGAGTGGAGCTTGCAAGATTTTTATATCAGGGCCAGGCTCCTTCCTATGGGATATTTACCCCTGGAAAGATCAACTCAGATCTTCCAAAGCCGAGGTTAATGAGCTGATTTTCACATGTTCATTATCATATTTTTACGGAGAAAGCATAGCGAGTCAGCTGCATAGTAGCACAGTTTTGACAGACATTGCAGAATTGAAGCTCGCATCGTATCTGTATCTGGTTGCCCTTGAAACCAAGTTGGGATTCTATGAGAAGAGCTGAATCTATCATATGAAGCCATGTGATCAAGTCACTGGCTTGTCTCAGTTTGAAATTGTACATTCTTTCTTATACAGTGTACCAATGTAAAAACTTTACCAATTTTTTTGTATGTATTCTTCTACAAAGTGTATGTACCATTTGTCAGGTTGCATTTGAATCAAGATTCCAGAGCATGTTGTTTAGAACCATTTTTACTTTTATGTAGCATTGTAATCACAAGTCAAATTGTTGATGTATCATAAGCTTGAACTAATTACAAACAGATACAAAGCCTGAAATACATCTCCAAGATTGAAGCTTCCATTCATAGACTGTATTATTATTATTCACTTGAATGTCTCAAGCCTGAAAACAATGAATGATGAAAGTAGTAGTAGTAGTAGTACCAGACCTGAACCATCACCAATGTGTGAATGTATGAATAGAAACCAGAGACCATATAAGCTTCTCTAATTCTCTACATTGATTCAGAAACAATACAACATCTAATCAAAACATTTCAATACTTCCTTCCTTCTATTGGCTCCAGTTTTGTACAGCACAAACACACCTTGATTAAAAGCCGGTGATACGGAAAAGTGTTTGAAAATCTTCACACAAGTTTTACACCTCTCTTCTAACATCTGGTTTATACAATATCCTTGCTAGTCTGTTGTTTTGTTGGTGGTCTCAGACAATTGATGTGTCCTGAAATAAAAAAAAATTTACAAGCTACTACATAAATATACAGTTTCATGAAATGATATATAGGAATTAGACATTGTGGAGAAACAAAAAAAGGTGAAATCTGAAGAGGGTTACTAATTACCATGGTGATGAGGACTGACTGATGCCAAGGCCATTGCAAGTGAGTATCATTCCCTTAAATCTAGCGAGATATTCCTACGCAAGAAAAAAAGCATTACGATATCATAGCTACGAAACTGATTTTCTATATCACGGAAAATATGATACATACCCGTAACGTATACTTGTGGATTTCATAAATACCGGTTAAATCATACTCAAAACGTTTAGCAGGGTCCATCAACACTGCCAAAGAAGGAACAAGAAGTTAAGGGGGTGTTATTCAATACTGGATTTCAATTCTACTTAAAAAGATTTAAAATCTGATTAGATTTTAAAAGATTTGATTCATTTAAAATGATTCTTTGTTGATTTTGCAATCTAAATTTGTTGAATTTCAATTCTAATCAATCAAAGATTGATAACTTACCAAGAATCTTAAAATCTGTTGCTAGTGTATTTACAAAATCATTTGACTTTTTATAATAGATTTGAATTCACTAACAAAAAAAACACAGTTTAATTATTCAAGTTTTTACTTTCTTTTTGATTTTATATTTTTTTTATTAACGCTATTAGTTTTTTTATATTTATTATAATTGGGTTTAGAACTTTGGAAAAAAAAATATATATTTCAAGAACAACATAGAAAATTCGATTAAATTTTAACGTAAGAGACCTAATCAAACCAAGAAAGAAAATTCAAATAATTTTTTGATAGGTGCTAATTTTAGTAATTAAAAGAAGACCTAAAAACGTTGAAAATATTACTTTTTATTACTCTAATAAGAAAAAAAAGAGAGGTGAAGAAATAAAGATCTTGAAAAAACTGAATGTATATATATTTTCTTTTTACGTAAATTTGTGTTTTTGTGCTAAGGAATTGTGAAATATGAGGGTAAAAGGTGATATTTTGATTGCCATCATTTACATGTAAAAACTAATTTGAAATCCACTCAAAATCTCTCAAGTAAAAGAAGAAGTTGGAATCTATCAAAAATGAATAACACAAGATTTGAAATGACCATTTGAAATCTTTGATTGAATAACAATAGATTTCAAACTCTTTTATTGAGGTGATTGTAAATACTAGAACCAATAACACTAGATTTTGAAATCTTTTAAGAAAGATATTGTAAATACTAGAACCAATAACACTAGATTTCAAACTCTATTAATGAATTCATCTTTGAATAACAATGGATTATGCTTGGATTTAAACTCCCTTAAAATCAATCATTGAATAACACCCACTAAGTCATATGAAGAAGCACATTTGATTCAAAAACATGACTAGAGACTACGTTTACCGTTATACGCTTCATTTATCTCTTGAAATTTTTCTGTAGCTGTACTATCACCTTTGTGCTTATCAGGATGCCACTTCTGTAGATGGAATCACAAATACATTCTCAGCAAAAAAAAAAAACTTCATTCCTCTTTCAATCTAAAGGGTTTTTTGTGTTAACTAACCAATGCAAGCTTCCGATAATTCAATCTGATCAATTCCTCGGTTGCGTCGTAATCAACTTGTAGAATCTTATAGTAATCCTTCAAACAAACAAGTTCCATATCAAATCAAAAGAAAACATGCAAATCATAATCATTTTTCAAGAATCTTGAAAAGAAAAGAATCCACAAATAACCATAATAATCCTTGAAATTAAGAAGAATACTCAATGAAACAGTATCAGATCTTTTCATATTCCACACAAATCAGAACCAGACAATTATTTCATCGAAAGAGTCGTGATTGTACCTTAGGGGGAGACTTATATTTATCTTCCATTTGACAAAGACACGAACAGAGGAAGAAACTCCACGCACATCCTCAAATTGAAACCACAGAACCCTAAACTGAAAGGGGGATTTTTTTTTTTCCGTTTAACAAAATTAAGATGGAAAAAAGTTGAATTGAAATCGAATCGTGTGGATTGCTTTCTGGGTAGTTTGGAATCGGAAGAAGAAAGGCTTTTGGCTTTTTATTTAGTTTGTGAGTTTTGGATATTTTGGATTTGTGACGAGGCCACCGGCCAGTGTTTATCTATCTCTTCTAGTCTTTTTATTTCTTTCTTTTTTTTTTGTATTTTTTTCAGAGTAATACAATTTACAAAATCTTATCCAAGCTTTTTTAAATATAAAATATTATTTTATTTTTAATAAAGATGCCATGAACTAAGTAATTTTGATTCTTTTACAGTTTTATAAAGATAACAATCTTTTTTTTAAAATAGCAACATTTGTGAAAAAAATACTGTAAACAAAATCTTGTTTAATGAACTGATTAAAATATTTTAGAAAAAATCTTTGAACCAAAGATAACATTTTTTTGTTAGAAAAAACAAATCCAAGCCAAAGCCGAAAGCTCGAAACCATCTGAAGTAAACAAAATTTAAATTTCATAAAATGTTGTAGTACAAAAATTTAAATTTAGGTAGTGTTAGTTGAGCAATTCGATTAATTCAGTCTCAACTCTCAAATGTGTTAAAACCAAATTAGAATTCACATTCACCTCAAAAAAAAAAAAAAACTGTATATTTTCACTTTGCAAGAATTCTGTGAGCACAAAAACAACAACAACAAAACATTGAAACACCAAATGAAACCTTATGGAGTTGTTTTCATCTCTTCTGGTTATACAAATGAATCACAGAAGAAGAAAATAAACTATTTGTTCTTTCAAGTTGTAGCTTCAACTTCTGGATCAGTTTCAGCCGGTACATTAGAACTATTCTTTTCTCGACCTCTCAACCGCGAAGAGACATTGTCAATTGCGGAATTAAGCTGTCCGATTTTCTCGTTCAATGTCTCTCTTGTTTTCTCTAAACCTTCATCGTAGTACGTTTGCGGCTTCTTGAAACCATACTCATCCTCGTCCTCATTCAAAATCGATCTTCGTATCTAAATCACCAACCCCAAGAAAAACAAATCTTTAGCTAGATGATCCCACACTCCAAGAAACAGTTCACGAGATATCGAAAAACTTCTTAAACTAACGTCCTTATTCTCATTCCGAAGAACCAAAAACCCAATCAACTCATCATTTCAATAGAGTTCATAGATGTATTAACAAAACCGATAACCAAGAAACCGTAGAACAAGAGCTAATCTCTATTTCCGATATCGTAATATTAAGATACATATATATACCTGCGGAGCAAAGAGATATGCAACCGTACCAAACAAAGCGCCACCTAGAAGAAAACCAGCTACGAAATCACCACCGCTTCCGCTTCGACTCCCGTCTCTGAAAAAATCATTAAGAAGAATCAAAATCTTCAATGATTAATACTAAGTCAGTTCAAGGCACACACCAATACATACCGGTACCCTGCAGAAACCGAAAACTTGTGAATCCGGTTTGATTTCTTCTGAATTGTCAATGCGGAGGTTTTACAAACCGAATTAAGCTTTGTGGTATTTGATTTCACATGATGAGATTGAGATCCACCTGTATCCACACACACACACACACCATAATTCAAACAAGGAATTGATTCTGATAATCAATTTAGTCTAATCTAATTGATGCAAGATCAAACTCAAGTACAAATCAAAAGAAGAATCCGGATAAATCTATCTTCTCTTCGGAATTCAATCGGAGACCGAACAATTCGAAATTGAGATGAGAAGATTAAAGGAGAGAGATGGAATGGAATGGAATACCAGAAAGAGAGAGAGGAGGGAGGCAGGACGCCATTGGAATTGCGAAACGAAGAGATCTGATGAACACTGGGGAAGAAGAAGAATATGCTGCTGACACATTTTGGATATCTTTCTCCTCTCTAAATTACCAAACTACCCCTTTTGTCCTTGCGTTCTCGTTGCTTGGCATTTCCTCTAGAGACTCTTGACGCGTCTGTGTTATCCGATCCCGTCTCGTAATGTAGTAACAAATCAACAAACAAGTTTTTAAATGGTTTTGACGTAAAAAAAAAATGTTTTAACACTAAAAATATGTAGCCAACATTCGTCTTATAGTCATCTTACATTATTTGTATTACAATCATTATTATCAAGTTCATTCACATCTTTGTCTAAATCGCCACTTTAAGATCCACCTTTTTTTATTACACACATAAGTAAAAATATAACAAATGAAATAGCCGTATATGAAGTATCCATCTAAACTTGGAATCAATCACCTCAACGCAAACATATCCAACTAACATTAATTGATATTAACCGAATAAGATATATATTTAATTTGGCTATTATCCGTAATATTTGAATACTGTCTAAAGTATAACCACTCTACAATTTCACTTATGTTGCTTAACATTGTATGTATCCAACCCTTCGAAATATAATCAATCCACATTATTTTTGTTACAATCATTAGTATCATTCATATTACATGAACTTATGTAACTCTCGGTACGATCTGATAGATTTTCCTCTTCCCGCTAAAACTACAACACATGCGCTATCACCGAAGCACACTTCCGACTAATCATACATAGTACATACGGTCAACATGTTGTATCTTCCCAATTGTCAACTTAGCTACTTTACCAATTATTATTGTTCGTTTCATGATTTTCAACGTAATTCTCTATAACTATAATCAATTTATAATACTATACAAATGAATTGATCTATAATAGTCAAACACAAACACGAAGAAGTTTTTATACCCTTGGAAAATTAAAAAGTCTTCAAACCGATGGGTTGAAATTTTCGTTGGACGCGTCACATGTGGGGTATCTTCAGCCGTTATTGATGAGGTCGAGATGAATACTATATGGAGTATAATAATAATTAATGAAGTGGAAAGTCTTCGTCCTCTCTGCTCATAATCAAAGCTATTGACCAAACAAAGCCCCTCTCCATTTCTTGAAGACATTGTGAGATAATTCATCTTCTGTCTCGATCTTAATTACTCTAATGGACTCTTCTTTTTCCCTCACGACGTGTGCTGCTGCGACATCCTTCTTCACGCTTTTGGTTACACTGTTTTTCATGTTTTACAAAAGATTCAGATTCCATGAAAATAAGGAAACAGAGAATTCAACTTCTTTAACTCTTTCGCCTCCTCCATTTTCTTTGCCTCGTAATTGGACACATAATGTCTTCCCGAGCTTCCACGGGGCAGATGTCCGAAAATCTTTTCTCAGTCATTTTCTCAAAGAGTGTAGAAGCAAAGGAATCGACCCATTCATTGATAACGAGATCACTAGAGGGGAATTTATCGGGCCTGAGCTCAAAAAGGCGATCCGAGGATCTAAGATCGCGGTTGTATTGCTGTCGAAAAAATACGCTTCTTCGTCGTGGTGTCTTGACGAATTGGTGGAGATTATGAAGTGCAATGAAGATTTGAGTTATACGGTGATGGTCATTTTCTATGAAGTGGATCCATCTGATGTAAAGAAGCAAACCGGAGAGTTTGGGAAAGTCTTCAAGGAAATTTGTAAAGGTAAAACAAATGAGGTTATTGGGAGATGGAGTCGAGCTTTGGCAAAAGTGGCCACAATCGCTGGTTACCATTCAAAAAATAGGTTAGTACTCTTTTTTTTTTACTGGCTCTCTTAATCTTTATGACAACATTAAACTATATATATAGAGTATAAACTCGATATATCAATAAAATTATCCGGTCCTAAATTAATTTATCGGTATAATTAGTATATCTTTATAAATTAGTAACTCTATAAATTAAAATATCGTTTGCCCAATAGATATAATTTATAGAGTTTTCAGTATATACTTTGTAGCTTTAAAACAATATGCAACAAAGAAATCAGGATATTAATTTTGAATATGTGACTTTTTCACTGACTTTGGAAGTACTCTTAGGAGGAGACCATCTAACAATGCTATTGTCTCCCACTTGAATAAATGTACGGGCCTAGGTCAAGAACTTCATAGTATTAAGGGTAATTAGCATGTATATTAGTATTTGCACCATTAATTAAATTTCTAACATCCACTAAATCATAATTTAGTAACTAACAAAGAGAAATCAAAATTTGACTAATTTGCCCATAATAAATTCAATCTAAATTGTCAACTTTAATGCCTAATTAATACATATGTATTTGTAATAAAAAATGTAACATTTTTTTTTAAAACAATAATTTTGAAATTGACATATATAAAATTCTTTATATTCAGAAAAATTAATTTGAATAGATAAGTTATATAGTGAACTATATCATAATTTAGATACAATTGAAATAATTAGTAAACAATCTCACGGATAGTTAACTATACATATAATAATGAATATATATTAATTATACTTGTTAAACTATATGTTTATATATAGCTAAGGACATATATGGATATATAGCTAACTATATTTAAATATAGTTATTTATATACATATAGATAATAGTGAACTATTCATGAATATAACTAATATAGTTGACTATTTGTAAATTTTTTTAACTATATAGTTAACTACATATATTTATAACCAACTTTTTTACATATATATATATATATATAACTAACTACATATATAGTTATATATATATATGTAGTTAACTATATAGTTAAAAAATTTACAAATAGTCAACTATACTATTTATATTCATGAATAGTTCACTATTATCTATATGTATATAAATAACTATATTTAAATATAGTTAGCTATACATCCATATGTACTTAGCTATATATAAACATATAGTTTAACAAGTATAATTAATATATATTCATTATTATATGTATAGTTAACTATCCGTGATATTGGTCACTAATTATTTCAATTGTATCTAAATTATGATATAGTTTACTATATAACTTATCTATTCAAATTATTTTTTCTGAAAATAAAGAATTTATATATATATCAATTTCGAAATTATTTTTTTTGTAAAA
This sequence comes from Draba incana, assembly GCA_963576765.1. Classification (NCBI taxonomy): domain Eukaryota; kingdom Viridiplantae; phylum Streptophyta; class Magnoliopsida; order Brassicales; family Brassicaceae; genus Draba; species Draba incana. The sequence continues at coordinate 12,179,284 of OY755205.1, forward strand.
AATGTTACATTTTTATTACAAATAAATGTGTGTTAATTAGGCATTAAAGTTGACAATTTGGATTGAATTTATCATGGGCAAATTAGTCAAATTTTGATTTCTCTTTGTTAGTTACCTAATTTTCTAACTACATATATTACTTTATTAATTTACATGCTCAAACATCTTATTTCACTAATTAACCCTAGTATTAAAGAAGAAAAATAAATACTTTTTATGTTCATTGAAGATTGATTTTCTAGTATTTTTCACACAAATTAAGAAACAATAAATTGTGTTAGTTATAAATGCAATTTTTTTTGCAACAAACATTTTTTCATAACAATGAACCAATAGCTTTTCTCTAAATTAAAATAGTCTTATTTAATATGTCTTGGAACTTACAATTTATTAAATATAAATTGATTTAAAAAATATGATAAATTTAGAACATCAATCTTTGTGGAAAAACAAAAATATGTTAGAAAATCAATCTTCAAGAAAGTATGTGATTTTTCTTGCATGATTGTTTAACTGATGTATTCATCTCCCACTTTTTTAGTGAAAATGAGGCCAAATTGATCGAAGAAATTGTCATGGATGTTTCGGACAAGTTGTTTGGTTCCACACGGTCAAGGGATTTCGACGGCTTAGTTGGGATAGGAGCTCACATGAAGAAGATTGAGCAGGTTTTAGATTTATACTCAGGTTTAGATGAGGTGAGGATGATTGGGATTTGGGGGCCTCCCGGGATTGGCAAGACCACCATCGCCAGATGTGTATTTAACCAACACTCTGGTAGTTTTGATTTGAGTGTCTTCATGACGAATGTCAAAGCAATGTATACAACACCGGTTTGTTCAGATGACTACGATGCAAAGTTATATTTGCAGCAAAAGTTCTTGTCTCAAATAACTAACCAGAAGGAAGGTTTCAGGATCACTCATTTAAGAGCTGCACAAGAAAGACTGCATGACAAGAGAGTTCTTGTTGTTCTTGATAACGTTGATCAATTAGTCCAACTAGAAGCCATGGCGAAAGAAACTCGGTGGTTTGGCCATGGAAGTCGGATTATCGTTACAACACAAGATCAAAATCTTTTGAGGGCACATGGGATCAATCACATTTACAAGGTGGACGTTCCTCCAGCTGAGTCTCTTGAAATTCTTTGTATGTATGCTTTCAAACAAAAATCCCCTCCAGCTGGTTTCAAGGACCTTGCATGGGAAGTTACATTTCTTGCCGGTCAGCTCCCATTGGCACTAAGGATTATTGGTTCCTCTTTCCGGGGAAAGAGCAAGCAGCAATGGGAAGATGCACTACCAACCTTAAGGAGCAGCCTTGATGGAAAAATTGAGAATATTTTAAAGTTTAGCTACGATGCCTTATCTGAGAGAGAGAAACATTTATTCCTTCATTTAACTTGCTTTTTCAACATTGGAAGTATTGAGTTCTTAGAGCATTTTCTTGGGAAGAAGTTTCCGGACTTCCGGCAAGTGATTGACGCCCTAGTTGATAAATCTCTCATAACTATTGACTTTGACATATATCTGCACATAAATAGTTTGTTAGTAAAGCTGGGAAAAGAAATTGTGCGGAAAATATATGGTAGTGATCCTGACATTCGTAACCCTTGGGAACGCCGGTTTTTGGTTGATACACCAGATATTGGAGAAGTACTCAGTAATGATACAACAGTAAGCTTTGACATTGGTATTGGTATTGGTCATTACAAATTGAGTTTATATTGATAACTAACTATCTATATTAATACTTCATTGTGTCTTTGTTTTTTTTCCAGGATGGTAGCAGTGTTATAGGATTAGACCTCGCCTTATCTAATGTCGAGGATGAATTATATAATACAAGTGAACGAGGTTTTGAGAGAATGACTAATCTCCAATTTTTAAGAATCCGCGGTATATTCTACTATCCACAAAAGATGAACTCCATATCGGGAAAACTTATATTACTAGATTGGGAGAATTTTCCAATGATATGTTTGCCTTCTAATTTTAATCCGATGTTCCTCGTCGACCTACGCATGCGGTGTAGCAAGCTTGAGAAATTGTGGGACGACACTCGAGTAAGAGACAATTTTTATTTGTTTTCTTGATGCAATAAAAAAAGAGTGTGATATTAATAACTGCACCGTTCACTAATTGTATGATAACTTTGTTTGTATAAATGTACACTACAGCCGTTTCGAAAACTCAGGTGTATGGATTTGGGTGATTCTGTAAACTTGAAGGAGCTTCCTGATCTCTCCACTGCCACTAGCCTTGAGTTATTGCGTCTCAATGGATGTTCAAGTCTAGTGGAGCTGCCCTCCTCCATCGGGAATGCTATTAATCTCAAAAGCTTAGATCTCGAGGGATGCACAAGTCTGGTGACGCTCCCCTCCTCAATTGGAAATGCCACTAATCTCGATAGAATAGAACTCGGCAAATGCTCAAGTCTGGTGAAGCTCCCTTCCTCTATTGGAAACCTTGATAAATTGTCGAAATTGTATTTAAATGGTTGCTCGAAGCTGGAGGCTCTTCCGACCAACATCAACCTGAAATCTCTTGATAGGCTTTTTCTCACCGATTGCTCATTGCTGAAAAGTTTTCCTGACATCTCCACGAACATTAGCTATCTCGATCTCAAAGGAACCGCAATAGAAGAAGTGCCTCCGTCAATCAGCTTGTGGTCTCGCCTTGAGTCATTACATATGTCATACAGTGAAAACCTCAAGAAATTCTCGCATGCGTTTCACAGCATCACACAGCTGCACTTGACTAATACAGAGATACAAGAGATTGGTCCATGGCTCATGGATTTCTCTCGTCTAGCGGAGCTTCATGTCAGCGGTTGCAGAAAGCTTGTATCACTCGCACAGCTTCCGGATTGCTTATCGTTCCTAAATGCAGAAGGCTGCGAGTCCCTGGAGAGACTAAACTGCTCTTTCCGCAATCCGGATATTTGTCTCAACTTTCTAAACTGCTTCAAACTAAATCAAGAAGCGAGAGATCTCATCCTCAAGGTATCGAATCATAAACATGCAGTTATACCCGGTGGAGAAGTGCCTGACTACTTTACTTACAGAGCTAATGGAGGTAACGTAACAGTGGAGTTGAATGAGAGTCCTCCTCAAGTGCCTTTGTCCTTTAGTTACCGAGCTAATGGGCGTACCGTAACAGTGACGATGAATGGGTTGCCTCTAAGATTTAAGGCTTGCTTCACGCTGGTTAAGAAGGTTGGCAGTGAGGCTCGTAATCCGCAGGACGACTTAAATATGTCATATAAGATTACGGACAAACAAACTGGCCTCGTTGTTCCATATAGCTGGAGATACCTGCGTCTTCCTCCTTTAACCGAGCATTTGTACACCATTGCGATTGAAGCAGCTCCGACTTCCTCCAATTCGCTTTCCTTTGAGTTCAACCTTGGCGGTAACATATGGGATGTAAAAGAATGTGGAGTAGTCCAACTCTCTTAAGTCACTACATGTCAGATTAGTTCATGTGCAAAATTTATCTTGTATTTTTGTGTGATTATCATTTAGTGATGTTGCCTTGTTTTATGTGTAATTGAACTCCTAATTATGTGAGTGATGCATTTCTTCTTAACCCATTCATCATCAAGCAAACAATAATTATCTGATCTAAAACAAGAATCAATTAAGTATCGATTTCAATTATATTATGACCTATTTATCTTGAAATAAACCATATATTCTAAAGCAAAACAGAATCAAACAAGCATCAACAACTAAAGACACTTTTGTTCTTCTATAGATTTCACCAAATTATTATTTTTTAAACATTTGATATCTTTTTATCTTAACACCTTTTTTCCTTATATACAAAAACCTGTGATTTTATCTCGTCGCAGTCTTCCCCAACCAAAAAAACAACTAAAGAAAAGACACTCATAAATATAAATAGACTTACTATAGCATTTATCTGGGAAGGTCTCTGAACAGAAACAACGAAGCATTCACATTCTTCCTCTCCTCGCTTGGAAACGAGAGCGATAAGGAGAGAGAACCATCATCTTCTTCGTCTTTCTTTTCTTTATTCATGCTATGACTACTTTGTTCAACAGAGTTGCTTCTTTCAGTTAAGAAAGGCAATAGTCCCATAGTGCCTGGACTTGTTTCCTCAGCTCCTAATGGCAGCTCGAGATCCGGGACTGTACCGCTTAATTGTCCCGTGTAGCCATTGTTATTGTTCTTGTCAAGTGAAATGACATCATCGTCCAGTTCCATGTCTTCTTCCACATTCAAGTCCAAAGGGAACACGACTCTGGGACTCTTCTTCATGATCCCGGAATCATTACCAGATGTATCTCGGGAAAGGCTGCTGCTTCCGTTTTCTGTCTTCAGCTTCTTATTTGCAGATCCTTCGCATAAATCGTCATTATTGAGATCCACTTCCTGGTTCATGGCAGAGGAATTCTCAGTGGTGGGTCTTGTCAGTTCCCAAAGTGGACGCTTTCTGGGACTAGCCTGACTACAGTTGAGATCTTTTCCTATAGGATTGTCTTGGCCTCGGAATTGGATCTCTGAGCCCGTGACAGTCAGAGGCAGATCCTTTCTACCACCTAATTCTTGTTCTTCAATTGGCTGAACCTTCTTCACTAAACTATCTCCAGAATTGGATACTGTAGTTTGACAAGGGATATGATTTGCACCTGACTCAACCTCTTTAACAGCAATTTCCTCCTGTATTAAGGAATTCAAGAGTAAGACAACCAGTGAAATTAAGAGATTGAAATGTAATACTATGAATTCAGAAAGGTAACAACCCACCTTCATGCTCGATGATCTCTCAATAGAGGATTCTCTGTCACTTGGATTCTCATGGCTCGGTACATCTGTCCTATTTTGAGTTTCAATTATGTTGCGTGAGCCCTCACGTAGAGAAGACGCTTTCTCCACATGCTTGGAAGGAGAACTTGTTTGGCACAAGTAATTGGGTTCTCGGTCACGCGGCAAAACATTTGAAGTAGGCAAGGATGTATTCTTTTGTGGGCTAGTGCAAATCTCTTTTCTTCCTCGGAATACACCCCAAAGGAAATATAACATGTTCCAACCTGCAATTAGTAAAAGCTGTAAGCAGTGCTACTTCCATTCAGAATAAACTTTCATTAAGTTCCAAAGAGTCTATTTAAATCATTGGCGTTACTTTTTAGAAACTTATCAGTCAGCATTATATCTGCTCCTTGATTGAATAATGATCCACAATTTGCAAGGCTACTATTTATTAAAAGAACCCTAAATATGGGGAAGCTGAGCTAAAGAAAAAGGGAGCAAACCAAGACTACTACATTTTTGGCAAATTACTTTTGGTCTGGCAACCATTAGAAGGAAAATGACAAAATTCTGTTTTCTCTCTCAGCCTAAATCAAATGATAAGGACTCAAAATTTCGATACGAAAAATTGATAAGAAATGACGTTTTGCTATATCAAATCATTGACATGATGATGATCTCCACGAAGTGTAAGAGTTTAGGTAAGGATTTTTACGCTGGCAATTTGGAGGAAGCTGGTTGGATGGAAAAATCAAAAGCTCAACATTATCGAGGTTTCCTTTCAGGGCTAAATCTTTCTTGATCATGTTGTCTACCAGGGGCTTATAATTTCTCTCGTAACTGTATCACACAAGCAACAACGAAAACTCTCGTAAGCAAAGAACATCAGAAGACAAAATAAAAGCATGTGAATAATCATGAATGAGACTCACCTCTCAATGTCCTTTGCAAAGAAGAATAGAGCTATATGGTCTTCTTTAGTACCTATATCTTGAAATTGTGCAGGCCAAGTACTAAGCCGAGGTACTTCATTCAAGCTAAATTTTTCTGGAAATTTAGTAACCGCTTCAGCAACCTTGGGTGATGCTAAGGTTGATAAATGTGCTTGCATTCCACTATGCATAGCTGACTGATTTCTGGTTTTCCAAACCTCCAAGTCTCCACTACAAAAATGATATTAAAACTTTCAGAAATATGCATATATGGACATATATAAAAGGTATGTTCTTGAAAAAAAGTAAAGAAGACCTACTGCCATATAGACTCATGGTCTGGAATGGCTGAGCTTCTCAACAGAGCAGGTGGGGCTACTGTTGGCCAATCTCTCACGACAGGTTTCACAGAGGGAAAACTAACTTCAAGTTCCACAGATCGCGGAGGCATCACATCAGCACCAAAGGGTAGAAGCTGCTTCTCATTTGTTCCAATTGTCTGTTTGTACGGGTTAGAAGGAGGCCAAAAAGTCGGATGCCCTCCTTGCACCTTTTCGTGTGATACATCATTCTTATGCATCTTTGAAGGCAATTCATTTCGTAAAGTCTTATCAGAACTAGAATCCATGTTAGACACATCAGATTGCTCCAATCCTCTGTTCTTGCCAAAGCTGGGTTTTTTACGCAGAGCAGCATCGACTGCTGCTCGCAACCTATTACCTTTGTTTATATCCTCCCTAACATTTTTCGTGGTAGAGAGATCACTATCAGAAACGCCTGAGCCGGTGTCACTAGATTCTGCAGTCTGACCTCCCTTTTGAGACGATGGTAACCCTTTTGCACCAGATAACAGACTAGACCTTTGGCGCTTACCAAAGGCTTCTTTGCTTTTCTTCCCTACCTCTCTAATTTCCCTGGACCATGATAATCCATCCTGTGAAGCTACATTGCCGTGCCTTGGCACATCCTCACCAGTGCAAGAAGTGGATGGCAATTCATCCTTACAGTCGGCATGATCTGAACTTTGCTCGCTGACACTGCAGTTATCATTTGTGGAATTATCACCTCCTGCAGAGAGAGAAAAAACAGTGGAGCTCAGTTATGAGCACAGATCATACACGAAAACGATTAAAAACATATCTAAACAAAGTACCATCAACGATAAAATAACAGAAGTACCAATCTATTAACAAAATGATAGGAAACATACCAGATGCAACTGGATTTTCTAGACGGTTTCGGTTTAGATTGCTAACTTGCTTCAAGCTACCTCGTTTACCATCAGACCTCAAACCTTTGGTATTGTTTGCATATGAAGCAGACGAATTGCTGCGCGAAATCAACTTCTGGTCAGTGGAGGATGTTGTCGCATTAGCTTCTGCATTACGATCTTTCAGTAGCTTTGAGCTTTTGCCTTCTCGTGAATGATAAACTTTCGACGACGTTTTTGCGTGTGAGTCGGTTCCACTAGAAATCCCTGTGTCTGTTGTTCTGCTTGACATTGATTTGCCTACATTTCGAAAACCCCCCTCCTTTATATCAAGTGAAGTATATTCTTTCCCAGCCTTCTGTCTTGGGACAATCACATCATCCATAAGTTGCACTTTTGGTTTAAAGCTCGAACAATTGAAGGAACTGGATTTCAAAAATGCACCTGGACAAACAAATCAGAAAGATACTGTTATACAACCTGCAAAATCATCAGAAATACGAAAAGAGAAAAGGCAGAGTTACGATTAGGGAGAGCAATCCCATTATGCAGCCTACCTTTTGGAGGTTGGAGCTGCGAACCAGTAGATCGTGCACTTTCTGTGTCATCACTGAAAGATGTCTGGTGATTTAGCTTTCCTCTGGGCCTGTCTAAGCCCTTGAATGAAGTTTCCCGAGATAACGCACCTATTCTGGGGAGAAAAGATTTCTTGGGTGACCCAGTTGAAGTCTCAATTGCCTGTCTTTTAGAATCTGGAGCTGCCTCAATTTTGTCTATGTGCCTTTTGCCAGAGCTATTTGTATTGAGAGGTACCTCAGTTTTGCTCTTAGCTTCTGCATGTTTCAACTCCAAGTTCGTTAGACAAAATGGAATCAGCAAGTGTGGATTCAAATTTTGATTATTAATTTTACGATAAATTTTTTAACGTATCACATGTTAAATATTCAGCCTTACCTTGCTTCTGCTTTTCGGCTTCCTCAGCAAACTTGCATTCTTCACATAGCCAATCACCCTCAGGAACTTCATTGAGCCTTTCCCGCATGCAATAGCTAAGTCATGGAAAACACAACTATATTATTAGCATCGAAAATGGCATATTATTAGCATCGAAAATGGCATGACAATCAAAATCAATCCCTAATATCCAGCTAAAATCAAATTATACTACTAGCATGCAAATAAGTTCTAAAGGGAAATTGGCCAGTATGCTTTCTTTTCCATGAACAGAAGAGCAGGCTTACGTGTGTTCTGCACCATCACTGCATTTACTGCAGATAGCGAGTAAATCTTCGCGACCAGCATCTCCACAGATATCACAAACTTTTACCTATTGAATAAAAAAAGAAAACCATTCACATGAATTTTTCAACTGAGCAATCAAGAGCAAATATTGCAACAAAAGATAAAGTAGATCTGTTTGCTTATTTCTAAAATGAGATTAAACAGCATTACTTACATCATGTAACACCGTTTCAGAATCATCACTCTCGCTTTCAGACATAGCTGATGAATTTGGCTCATCTGATTTATCGAAGGAAGTATTTTTACTTGACTTCCCATCCTTCCCGTTCTGGCCGGAAGGTGTAGATCCTTCAACCGAAGATTCCTCTCTGTCTTTATTACCACCTAGTTCTAGTTTTTCCTTGGAACTTCCCCTCTCTGAACTGCTTCCGTCTTCAAGGTTGGATGATGGATTACGCAAAGATTGTGATCTCACTTCATTTGGAAGAACATTAGAAGATTCTATCATTGTCGAATCTTGATCTTTCCTAGATCTACCACCTGGAACTGGATCAGAAACCAGAGCTGAACCAGCTGCTGATTCCTTATTGACTATCTTGTTATTTGGAGAACCTGAACTTAGATTTTTTGTTTGATCATTGGACGATATCCCATCTTCCTGGCCTTCTATACGGTTAGAGCTCTGATTTAGCACATTAGCTGGTGCAGGCACTTTGTGTTTCCTCCTGCTCCCAGAAACATATGTCTTAGAAATCACTGCAACAGCTCTGGAATCTTCGGAAATTCCAGAATCTCTTATTGTTTGTTGACTCTCTGCATTCTCAGAGAGAACATCATGACTAAAATTAACAAGATTACTTGCTTCACTAGCAGTGTTATTTGAACTGTTGCGAGCATTAACTAGGGAAGACCGCAAAAGACCATCCTCGTTTCCTGAGCACTGGCTACCAGCTACTCCATGGGAGTTTTCATCTGATGACTCGTCCGACTTTGATGCTGTGAAACCAGTGTTATGATGCATGCACGATGAACAAGGTGCAGAACAAACATTACAAGTGCCAGACTCCGCTTTCGAAAAACCTCTCTGATCCATTGAACGCTTACCAACTCTTCTATCAGCCTGCAAGTGATAAAATAATATAGAAAATGTTAAGAAGAAAGAAGTGATTTCATCAAAAAACACCATCATTCCTCAACAAAAGCTGCCATGAACACACCAATCAGACATTAAGTAACCAAAGATGCATGACCTCATGATCCCTAAATATGCCACTTCTTCTCACCCAGGTAACAGACAAAGAATAACACAACAAAAGGAAAAGATGGGTTTAAGCTAATCTCACCATCTTACATAAATTAATCTGCTTCGACTCACAAATCAATTCCTATCCAACTCTTCCAACTGTTACAAATAGACAAAACTTCATATTAAAAACTGCAGAACATTTTTAAACAAAATCGAGATGACCAAATTTATACAAAACATCGGATAATTATGCTAATTGACCCAGAAAACAAAAACTCGAATTTAACAATCAATTACCCACCAGATATCATCATCAATCAATCAATCAAAATTCATACAGTTTCAAAATCAATTTCTTCTTAGGAGATCGAACCCATAAAACACGGAATCTTAACAGAGACAATCTAACAAATATATATAAAAAAAAAAAATGGAAACAAAAAAAAAATCCCTAAAATTGGGAAATAACATTACATGATTCAGGTCTCAAAAATCCTCTCCCTTAGAATTCGCTTCCCTCACCATCTCAATCAGCTAATCACGAAAAACGAAAACCCTAATTTTCCCCTCCTCAATTCTTACAAACCCTAACTTCTCTTTATCCAGATTTGATTTTCCCCTTCAGGCGAAAATGAAAAAAATCTCAATCTCTCTCTCTCTCTCTCTCTCTCCCCTTCACTGTTCTTAGATTCAGTGATGGCTATTATAGCTAATTCCCTTCTCGGTTCTTCGTGATATACAAAACAACACGAGCCAGAGATGAAAACTGTAGATATATACCTCTCAGGATCTATATACGCACGCATATACATGGATACATACATATACAATTTATTATTAGTTTATTAGTACTATATTGTTTTGACGTATATTTGTTGGATTAATCACCCAAGTTTTAGAGGTTATTATAGGATTACATTACAGTAAATACATTACCTTCTATATTATTGTCTTTGTGTCTGATTCGTCTAACGTAAAGAAGAAGAATCTCTCTCCCTTGTCCTTTTGATAATGTATAAACAACCACAATCGAAATAAATAGGCATTGTCAACACTATTTAGGAAGATTCTTTTTTTTTTTTTTTGTCGAATTTAAAAAAGACTCTTCTAAATTACATTTTCATATTATACATTTATCTACTTAAGAAAATATTTGTGGACTTTATTTGGTCAATAGAAAAAATATGGACTTGGGTTTTCAATAACTCGATTACAAATTGGTCCAATTCCGGTCCAATCTGGTTTAGTTTTGAGATTTCTCCTTCGGTGATCGGTACACGCATTTTCCCGCCAAAAAGAGCGGCACGAGTTACAGGCGCGTTAAAACCCTAAAAGGTCCAATCGCGATCGATCCCTTCCAACGACAATCTCCCATGGCTCCCCCCGGCACCGTCGCCGATCCTCCGCCATCTTCAACTACCGATTCACTCAATTCCGGCGCCACAACAGAGAATGATATTCGGGTTCTCTTTCTCTACCTATCTCCGTCAAATTTTGTGCCGTTCGGAATTTCAGTTTGAAATTGGAGATCGTTTTGTCGATTTGAGGTGGTTATGATATGATTTTCGTTTTCGTCGCAGCCATTTTTTGTCCTCCATAAGGCTTCGTCTGGGAATCTCAATGTGAAATCAACTGGGGCGGTGAAAAGCAAACGGAGAATCGATTCACCTTCGCCTAAAATCGCTAAGAAATCTGAGGTCGAAAGCGTGGAAGAGCAAAATGGCGATTTCTTCTCAACGCTTCGCTTGAAAGTTTTCGAGACTGTCTGGTCGAAAATCGAGAAGAAAATCGAAGTGGATCTCAGTCTTTTTTTCTCTCTAAATTTGATCCATTGTGTTTGAATCTTTAATTTTTGCTCTACTAAGTGAAATTTTGCATTTTCAATTTTTTCAATTGCAGGATGTTCTGAGAAACTTCAATTCTAAAGTATTCAGTGGGATTCATGGTTGGATACGGGAATCGTTTGAATCGATCGTATCGTCTAGAGCACTGAGGTTATCGGAGCCAGTTCGATCTTATCCTGTTTTAACTCAGGCTTCTTCCAAGCTTTTGTTTACTGCTTTGGTTCACACCAGTAAGTCCCTAAAGATTAGTGTTATTCTTTTGCAATTACTAGCAGGTGGTGTGTTCTTAAGTGGTAACGTTATATTGTTGTCAGGGAATCTGGAAATGGTTGATGATTTATTGACATTTGAAGAACTGGATTTGCACTTGAAGTCTCAAGGATGTCATGTGGCTAAGCTTTCATCTATGGACTTCTCAGCCAAGAATGGTGTAGGAGGTTGCCTTAGAGGTTTGTTACGTCAGTTTGTGATGCCAACCATAGATGTTAGTAAATATTTCCATGTCCTTTAGTTTTGTAGCATACTTATACAATTAGTTTATCCACTGAGTCATTTTCTTTGTAACACGTACAGGTGGCTGATGTAACCATTCTCGCATCATGGTACAGAGAAAACAAAAACCATGAGAATCCCGTGGTTATAATTGTGGATGATACAGAGAGATGTTGTGGGTCTGTCCTGTCAGAATTAATTCTTATATTGAGGTATTAGCACATCTTTATGCTTGCCAACATTTACATTGCCTCATGTTGAGATTTATCTTCTCACTCTACTTCCAGTTTAATCATTACCATATCAAAGTGTGGTGACCTGCTCTTTCATTTTTTTTTGTATTCAGTGAATGGGCAGTCAAAGTTCCAATTTTTTTAATAATGGGTGTGTCCACGGCACATGATGCGCCTAGAAAGATGCTATCAGCGAACGCGCTGCAAAGACTTTGTGCAAGTAGGTTCACTCTGAGTTCTCCGGCCGAACGGATGGATGCAGTTCTCGAGGCTGTTTTTTTAAAGCCGTGTTCTGGGTTCACTGTTAGCCATAAGGTGGCGCTTTTTATGAGAAGTTACTTTTTGTGTCAAGATGGAACGCTGACATCGTTTGTCAGAACTCTAAAGGTTTCTAGCTCTATCCTTTTATGCTGTATTAGGTTTCAACTTGTTTCCCATTGCTAACTTTTTGTTGTTTATTTGACTATACATTCTCTTCTCAGATAGCTTGTCTACATCATTTCTCATTAGAGCCTTTAAGCATCATGCTCGAGCACTTTTGTCAAGATAGTAGTAATGAGGTATGATTGATGCACCTGTCTACTACTTCCATTTGTTTTTTTCAACAGACCCTTCAGCTTTCTCAGATATCATATTCTACTTTGGTGGTATAGCCATTTTTATAATAGCAAAGTCGATAATTAAGAACTTTAATTCATGTTTCGAATATTAAAATCTATGGAATTACAAAGAGTTCATATGTCATAAAGAAATGATTTGAAGATCTTTGATGGTACATTCTGCATCCCTCCATTGGTCAACTAGACCTTTCTTCCGTAGATGTCTTTCCAAATTACATGGATGATAAAGCGCAGCTTGCTTTTTTCTAAGGCAGCTGTTTTCCTTTAAAGTTGTCAGGTGAAGATACTGGGCTATTGACAGAAGCAACAATGAAGCATGCTTTTGACTTGCCATCTGTGACGAGGTACCCCAGAGAATTGATCATCTGGTATTATTTTTTATTTTCTTGTTTGTATGTTGGAAGAACTGATGGACAGGTTACTGATCTTGGAATTCTATGATATCCTTGTTGGAGCTCATAATTTCATGTACTAATTTCTGCTCATAAACATTTGACTAGAAATAAAATTACTCGGAGTACTTGTGAAATGCTGCCTCAATTTTTGTTGGACTTGCAAAGGATGCCAAATCCTTGGAGCATAGTAGTTTTGGTGAGTTGACTCTCTTTTTTCACGGTTCATCATCGTAGGAAGAGCTGCTTCATTAACTTACATGACTTTTTTTTTGAACATCTATTTCATTAATCTTAACAAGAAACTTTTTTACAAACTCGCTGTTGAATACATAAAGGAGGAGAGTTATGAATACAACAAGAGGGATATAGAGATTGAAAAAATAGGAAATGTCGTGGGAAAACCTGTTTTGAATGACTTAGGGATCACATTTGTATGTGAAAAAATAATTCCTTATTTTATGAACGACTAGATAGGAAATGTCGTGGGAAAACCTGTTTTGCATCATTAAAAACCTTACAGTGGGCATAGAATCCCATCTTTCACGTGTTTGAGAACTATTGCTATATTGTTTCTTTTCCGTTTCTCGATCAAAGGCAAGATTTTATTATTTATCTCTGAACATAGCTTTTCTGGCAGTTTAGTTGCATTCCTGATGCATGTCATGCTTCTCCTTTATAGATGACGAGAGGAAATATGAGGCAGTTCTGTTCTTCTTCTGATTAGAGTATTTTTACTTCTTGGATAAAATAATCAGCAGATTGTTTGTATCTTTTTTGCAGTGCATATATGAAGCTGGAAAGTTTGATAAACTTCGATTGCTGGACATATTCTGTGAGACACTTGACCCAGAAGCCCGTTACTTGAAATACTTTTCACCTTCAACAATTCTCAACTGTCAGAGTCAAGCTTCAGGGCGTAATAGTGTTATGAAACGAGTTCTGCGCAAGCTTAGGTGAGTTGTGCTGTATAAACTTATGGACGGCACATAACTTGTCTTATGGATCTGTTCAGATGGCATCTTTGTGTATATGTAACTTCTCTATTCTCAAGTTAGTAGGCCTGAAAATCTTGGGTCGTTGTGAGCATGTGTTACTATTTCTACAAGGAGCTTGTCTCAAAAGTTCTGAAGCTCTTGAATTCATTTTTTTCAGGGATCTTTCACCTTCACAGTTGTCTAGCTTGTTGAAAAGATGGGAAAATCTCACTGCAGAGTTCAGTGAGGTAATCATTGACTAAAATCTATCAAGCTTATACCGTTGCACTTGACTTGCATATTTTGTATGTGATTTAACTTCATTTGTCCTTAAAATTTTATTTTGTTTTCTGGTTAGCATTCTTTCATTTTCTTTTAGCTAAACCATCTTAAACTGTATCCAAGTTCCTAATATCCCCTTGTTCGGAGGAGTTTTGTCCTGTAACCTGTTTATCTGAAAATTGTTGCTTGAACTAGAGATATGACGTAAATATCATGAAAAAGTGAGTACCTAGGATCGTTTTGGATTAGCTTTGGAGAATTTATGTGATATATGTTTGTCCATTTATCAATTCTTAATACACAGTGGTTTTAGATGGTCAATTTACTTGTAAATTTGTTCTCTGCTGTTAGATCAATGACAAAGTAATGCAACTGCATCCGTTCATGAGATCCGTGGAAGCAGCTGGTCAGAGACAAGGACTCCCGAACAGCCCTAAGTAAAATCTCTAATTACTGTTGTCTATCCAAATTGAACACTATTCTATTTTTTCCTTTTAATTTCTTGCTATCCTCCGGCAGATCTTCTTGGAAAGTCTCTTGAAATATATTTTCCTTTATCCCCATCGTTCTTGTGTATGGGGAAAAGGTTGATGAGGACACTTAATGTCTTATTCAGCCGATGTGTATTTTTTATAAATTCCTCGTCTCATTAGTTTCAGTTGCTCATCTCAATAAACACTGTACACTAAATAAAAAAGTTTCACTTTGATGTGACAGAAAGCATGCATCCCGGAGCATTTCAAAGCTTGACAAAGAGCTTAAGGCCATGACTGATAAGGTTGCCACAGTCATAGAATTCATGCTAAGGTGAACTCTACTTTGTCATGGAGTCTTTTTACTTCCGAGGAAGCAAGTTGTTTTTAAACTCTATGTTGTCACCTAAGATATCTTGTACGCGTAGTTGAATTCTACTAGCTTTTGATTTGACAGCCGTAATTGAAAACGTTCTCACCTTAGATGTTTTGTACCTGACATGCCAATTAATTGTAACCTTTTTGTCTGGAACAGGGAGTATATGAAGCCAGTTGAGAATGTTCCTTTCCATGAAATTTTATGTTTCAAGAATGTCGATAAACTTCAATCAGTAAGTCTTCAGCATCTGTATTCCTCTGCGATTCATGTATACGTCCATTACTAATTGATAATCAATTATAATGTGCTGCTCCTGTTGTATCATTCTTACCAACTTAAACCAAACCGGCTACAAGATCAGTTCTGAGACTCTGAGCGTCATTCTTTTTCAGCTGATTCATAGAACGAATTGTGTTTTGTTGTGGCTTCTCTTGGTCCTTAAGACTTTACAAATGGCTTTCTTTCTCATTTTTCCCTAGATCTGATGTTTATACTTGTTTTAGGCTTTACTTGGAGACCCGCGAGGCAGGATCCAGTCTGATCTAATGGAATCTCACAATATCCTCCACTGTATGTGCTGCAGCCAGAAAGGCACAACTATATTGCCTTCCATGCACGATACATCGATTTTGTGAGTCTTCCTTTACTTTTATACATTTGCTTTTTCACGTTTTCTTTCTTGACAAAAGTTGTTACACAACTATCTTCAATACACATTACAAAAACCGGCTTCTTTCTCCTTTCTTTGGTTCAATGTGTTACAACTAGAAGGTATGTGATAATTTATTTTTTAGGTACACACTGGCGCAAGAGCACGCTGATGTTATTAACCTCCATGACTGGTATCAATCTTTCAAGACGATACTTGTTCCCCGGAGTAGCAAAGCCAAACAAAAGTCAAAGGCGTCTTCAAAATCGAAAAAACGGAAGGACATATGCGAAGAACCGGAAGCACCTTCTGAAGCTCTTATTCAGTATCCTTTTTTGGTATTCAGATTCTGTCCTTCAAAAGACAAAAGAGAAGAAAGCAAAAGAAATTGAATTGCTTATTTGATCTAATAAGTTGTCTAATATATAAAAAGAGTGCAGGAAATGGAAACAAGATTAGTAACTGATGATCCACAGGTGTTCATCCTTGTTTATTTGTTCGTTCTGCAGGACATTTACATAAATGCACACAACCACAGATTTCATACTTTTTTATTATAAGCTTTCGATTCCTTAACACTTTTTCCAACAGAGCTCGATTTTGCAGAGCTGTAATGGAGCTTCAGATTGCAGGACTTATACGCATGCCTTCAAAAAGACGTCCAGATTTTGTGCAAAGAGTGGCCTTTGGTTCCTAAGCATAGGTTCAATACTTCCATAGTAAGTTTACTTTTAATCTATATGTGTCCTTAACCTGTTTCCATGAATCTGATTAGACATCCGTCGTTAGAAATTAGAATTGACATAAAATTGTTTCTCTGAAAATTATTTCGTGGAAACATTTTCCATGAGTCTATTTCTACAATCTGAACAAATTGTTAGGAATTAACGTCAAATCTTTTGATAAACCAGATTTACAGAAACGATAAAACACACAATTTGTTAACGGAGTTCTGCCAATGTTGCCTACGTCTCCGGACCCGCTGCAGATCTTTTATTATTAACCGGGAAAGATTACAACACTCTCAACTCACACCCAAACCCAAATACACTCAAGAAATTACTCTTAATTTCTTACAAAGTGAAAATCTCTATTTTTCTTCTTTTCTCACTCTCACGTACTATCTGTTTTTCTTGTGTGAGATTTTTGGATGGTTTTGACAGAGTAGATCACTCATGTATTTTGACCTTTTTTACCTCCTTCACCGTCCAACAAGTAAAACGTGGGTGTGTGTGTTGACTAACAATAGGATGTGTGTGTGTTGACTAACACAAATCCAGTCACTAAACGCTAATATCGTAGGACATAATTGAGACTCTTCAACACCCGTTAACTCCCTTTTTCTTTTTCCACCGATAAATTTTCAAAACCATGAGACAAGTCGAAAGCTTTGTGTGTGAAACGTGGGTGTGTGTTGTCAGTCATATACTCTCAAGTCTTCTCCCTAAACTCCTTTTACGGGGCAAGAGACGACCTGTGACTTGGGAAGTCTTTATAACTCCCCCCATGTTCAAGTTTTGTTAATTGTAACAATTTCCACTTTTCATTGCTGCGAAGACCTCTCCTTTGTTATTTTCTTTTGGAAACCCCATAAAATCGCACAAAAAAATGTCCATGATAAATCTGGTCGCAACTTGTCTCTGGTTCTTGCTGGTGTCTTAACTTCACAGGTGCAGACCAGGCCAACATAAATTGCTTGATCGCCTTCAAATCTCAAGTCGAAGATCCAAATGATTATTTATCGAGTTGGGTATTTAGCGACCAGACTGAAGGGTTTGTCTGCAAGTTCAATGGTGTGACTTGCTGGCATGATGATGAGAATAGGGTTATGAGCCTTATGTTCTCTGGTTTTGGTCTCAGTGGAAAGTTTCCTCATGGGATTAAGGAATGTTCTGATTTGACAGGTCTAGATCTTTCTAGAAATAACTTCTCTGGACCTTTACCATCCAACATAACTTTCTTTATTCCACTTGTTACAACTCTAGACCTCTCTTCCAATAACTTTTCCGGTGAAATCCCTCCCGCTTTGTCCTAACATTACTTTTGTAAACACTCTTATGCTTCAGCATAACCAATTCACGGGTCCGCTTCCTCCCCAGCTAGTTCTACTCGGACGGCTCAACAAGTTCTCAGTAGCAGACAATCGTCTCACAGGTCCTGTTCCAAATTTCAACGGCTCCTTGCTTTTTGGACCAGAGAGTTTTGCTAATAACTCGGGTTTGTGTGGTCTGGACACTTGCCCTGACCCGGAAGAAGAACTGATGCGGTTAGGGAATATTGGTGCAGTGGTTGGGGCGGCTATATTTGCACCAGTAGGTGCGTTCTTAGGATGGTTCTTCTTTAATGATAGGAAGGAGAAACAAGGAGATAAAAGACACCGGAGCTGGATTTTCCACATTGAGGATTGAACACACATGTTTTTTATCAATGTCTTAAATCAGATTTTAATGTCTGAACCCTTAATATAACGAATGATTGAAACGAATATATACAGCATTAATACATGGTACGCTTTAATGATATTTGAGAATGTAACATGGTTTGATCTCAATTTGAACTTGATTTTTTCCACACACAAAAAAAAAAAGAATTATAGGACCTTTTTGTTATAACAACGAAAGAAAATAACTAAGAAAGTTTTCCGGACAAAAGTGGGGAGAAATTGATGATTAGTCATAGTTCTTTTTCGTCGGATTAGAAATCTAAGATTATTTATTTTGAGAAGTAGTCCGAATTCACTACACGAGGAATTGCGTTAGTCATTTGGTTGGACTCATTTTTCTGTTTTATTTTTCGTATCGGTTTACTTAGATCACTCAAAAGCTTGAGAGTCGCGTTGAGGTACGTTCGTTTTTGTCATCAATATTAATTTGGTGTCTACGTATTTTGTTTTTCACTTTTGTCTTTAGTTCTGGTTTGTTATTACATAGTGACTCCATTTGTTTTTGCTTATATATGACTTTGTCTAAGAGGATATAATGTTTTTTCGTCGGCTAAATTTCCGAAGTTTATAAACACCTATTTTGTATATCTTGCTGATTTCTAAGATAAATCTTAGATGAAACAAAAAGAAAGAAAAACACAACCAAATTTTATATGATTATCATCTTGTTATAAAGAGATAAGTATAGAAACCAAATTTACCGTTATAATAATGTGATTTACTTTTAAAAGTTCTCCATAAATATACAGCTCAGTCGATTATTGGTTTTTTCCAGTTACTATTCTAATATTAATTATTCTTAATTTTTTTTTTTTGTTGGAAAAACCTTCTAACCATAAACACGTATAACCTGTCAAGAACCAGAAACTAAACCAACTTCTCTTCATTATAAATTACAAATCAACTTCAAATCCAAAGTAATCAAAATAAAAAAATCAAGAAAACACAAAAAAAATAAAATATGGGGAGATTAATCTATCTTTGTTTCTTCTTCTTGTTCATTTCTTCCGTATCAAAGCTAACCACAAGCTACCCTCTCTCAACAAAATATCGATGGATCGTGGACGAGAAAGGCCAAAGAGTGAAGCTAGCCTGCGTGAACTGGCCGGCTCATCTCCTGCCTGCGGTTGCGGAAGGGCTAAGCAAACAATCATTAGACTCCATCTCCAAGAAGATTGTCTCAATGGGATTTAACTGTGTTAGGCTCACTTGGGCTCTTGATTTGATGACTAACGACACATTGGCTCTTAATGTTACGGTCAAACAGTCTTTTGAAAGCTTGAAGTTGTTTGAAGATGCTGTTGGGATTCAAACTCACAATCCCAAAATCCTTAATCTTCCCCTATTCAATGCATTTCAGGTAAAATTAATTAATACTATCAGTTATAGCATTATTGGTTTATTAAAATCCCAATTGAACATATTCTAAGGGAATTCTCAACGTCATTCAAACCAAAACCAACCCTATTTCCATTTGAGAAACTCTGATAGTTTAGTTAACCACATAATCTATGGATAAATATTTAAAATTCTGTTCTTTTCAATAACAACCATTTATGTATACTATAAGCGTTACCATTTGGAAATTTTTTTTTTTTTGGTGTAATCAGGAAGTGGTATCGAACCTAGGACAAAACGGAGTGATGGTGATTCTAGACAACCACTTGACCAAGCCAGGGTGGTGTTGCAGCGACAACGACCTCGATGCGTTCTTCGGCTACCCTCACTTTGATCCCACCGTATGGGCCAATGGTTTGAAGAAGATGGCTACTCTTTTCCGCAATGCCACTAATGTCGTTGGCATGAGCCTTAGGAACGAGCCACGTGGGGTTAAAGATTACCCCGACCTCTGGTTCAGGTACGAACTCAATTTATTAGTCATGTTGAAAACCTAAAATTCACATAATTGGATTCACTTGTATTATCATATATCTAGGTCATATATTAAAAATAGTTTGCTATATAAGAGCATCATCCCTAATAGTGATATTTGCGTAAGTATCTAAAAAACCTTTTAGAATATTATATATTAAATTTTAGGACCTTTGAATGTATAAAACAAGCAAAAGTATCCTATATAGGACACTAAATAAAGAATCACTATTGGGATGCTCTAAGTATATATATTTTTTTATATAATATTGCTAGCTTCGATTTTTGTTTCTTTTAATGTTTCATAAATGCTACTTTTGATTTCTTATCCTAAAACAAAAGGCACATGCATATATATTTTGTATATTAGAAAACAAAACCCACGGAATTACGTTTGAAAACGATAATTCTTACAAAATTTCATCACACAAAAAAATAGTAATAGTACACACTATACATACATAGGGTTAAATGAGTTAATTGCATGCATGGTTACGTGAAGGTTCATGCCAAAAGGAGCAGAAGCAGTGCACGCCGGAAACCCTAACTTACTAGTGATCGTCTCCGGCACTGACTACGACACAAACCTCTCTTTCCTCCGTGACCGTTCCATCAACATCAGCTTCACCGACAAACTCGTCTTCGAGCTCCATTGGTACAGCTTTACCGACGGTGGAGGCGCGTGGGCAAAACACAATTCCAACGATTTCTGCGTCAAAATCATCCAAAAAGTCACACGAAACGGAGGATTCTTGCTCGAAAGAGGTTTACCTTTGATGTTGACTGAGTTTGGGACCGAAGTGAGAGGTGCTGACATCAGTGGAAACCGGTATATGAATTGTTTATTAGCTTGGGCGGCTGAGAATGATTTGGATTGGGCGGTTTGGGCGTTAACCGGAGATTATTATTTGAGAGCCGGTGATACCAATATGTTTGAGACTTATGGTGTTTTGGATGCGACTTGGAAAGACGTTAAAAACACTACTTTCTTGCAGAAGCTCTCCGGAATTCAATTACCATTTAGAGGTCAGATCACGTGAAAACTCTATAAATTAATATTCGATAAATTAATAAACACAAATGTGATTATTCTTGTACATTTTGGAGTCTTAATACTGAATCTCTTTATATACACGCAGGACCCGGTTTACAATCCAAGAACCTTCTCTTCCATCCATTGACTGGACTATGCGTCGCCAAAAATCCCTCGGACAGTGCACCCACACTTCGATTAGAACCATGCCCTAAATCCGAGCCAACGACCTTTAATCCCAAAGAAGGTATTCTTTGGATCAACAAAATGTGTGTCCAAACACCAAATGTTGCTGGGCAAAAGGTGAAGCTTGGAGTTGGCAACCAGTGTTCTCAATTGGGACAAATCGCAGCTACGAAGATGCATTTATCGTTCAAGGCAAGTAATGGTTTGTTGCTATGTCTTGATGTGGACCAACGTGACAATAGCATTGTCGCTAACCCTTGCAAATGTTTGACCATTGATGCTTCGTGTGATCCGGCAAGCCAATGGTTCAAAGTTTTTTGATTAATTTATCTTTTCTATGTTTTATTGTTGAGAAAATGTATTTGAAAATCAAGACTACGATGGATGGAGGAGGCTAAAAAATTTTTAAGTTTGAAAATAAAATTTCATGATTGAAACAATGGTGTCAAAAACACTCAGATAACTAAGTAGCTTTCGATTTCCCAATCGAGAAATTAAATAAAATAAAACGATTCAAATTACTTTTATAAAATTTGGTAATAACTAACCAACGGTAGCTTAATCACCTGATAATTATAATTGAAGAAAAAATATATTTACCGATTCATCCAAGAGATTAATGTTTGTATGCTTTAAAATTCGAAAATTAAAATCAAGGATTAATTTCACAATACGAAATTACGAATACTATAGGAAGAAACAAAAATGTTTCTATTAATGTAGTCAACTTAAATAAAAATGGGCTGAGATTTGAGGAAATTGAGGCCCATTATGATCGTTGTCTTAAATTAGACCACGTGTCAGTCAACTTAGCCACTGAGAAATTTCCAGATTATCTGAGTCATCTGACTAGTCCACGGTTACACACACACAAAAAATGATAAGCCTCAGGTTTCAACCAAGCACCGCCGGTTTTATCAAGCGGTGCGGTTCGACTAAACCGGTAAGGAATTTCCGGTTCAGAACGATGGTGACGGCGGCGAGTCCTCTCGAAATCTGCGTCAAAGCTTCCATCACCACACCAAACAAGCTCGGAGACTGTTAGTTCTCTTCTCTCTCTCTCTCGCCGGAAAATTTGAAATGTGGATAATTATTTAGGATTTGATCCCTCTTTCACTCAATTTCGACTTGTGGATAGATAATTCGTCACGAATTTCGTGTTTGTGTGTGAAATTACCCAAAAAATTTCGAAATCTGGATGATAAAGCTGCAATTTGATATATGTTTCGCTCAATTTCACTTGCAGATTGATACTTAGAATTAAGAATTGAAGAATTTCGTGTTAAACCTAATTGGTGCTTGGATTGCTTCTATGTCTAGCTACTTGGTCTTGACGGTTATTTTGTTCTTCATGTGCTGATTGATTATATGGATAATTGTTGTTGATAGGCCCTTTTTGCCAAAGGGTGTTACTAACTATGGAGGAGAAGCATGTACCTTATAACATGAAATTGGTGGATTTGAGTAACAAGCCAGAATGGTGAATGCTAAGATTCCTTTATGTGTTTCAAGTAAACACATGGACTGTGATTTCCTTTTAGTTTTTTTTTACAATGTGTTGTGTTCTTGTTTAATGTTTCTAGGTTCTTGAAAATCAGTCCAGAAGGTAAAGTCCCTGTAGTGAAGTTTGATGAGGAATGGGTTCCTGATTCGGATGTGATAACACAGTCTTTAGAAGAGAAGTATCCCGAGCCTGCTCTCGCAACCCCACCCGAAAAGGCTTCAGTGTAAGCATTTGCTTTTCTCTCGGTCTTATGATGTCGTGTTCTTGGTTGATGTCCGATAAATGTGACCATTTGCTTACTTCTTCCAGTTAAGAATTTACGTGTGGACGTTTAATTTATGTATGCAGTGGGTCGAAGATCTTCTCCACGTTTATCGGTTTCCTCAAGAGCAAAGATCCAGGCGATGGAACCAAGCAAGTTTTATTGGACGAGCTTAGTACATTCAACGACTATATCAAAGAAAATGTAAGTCCTTGATGTGTCCGTAATAGTTTTGATGATCTTGTTGTGAGAGCAAAACATGTATTTATCGGTCTTGTCCTCCTTACGATGTAGGGTCCTTTTATAAACGGTGAGAAGATTTCAGCGGCGGATTTGTCTCTAGCACCAAAGTTATACCATATGAAGATTGCATTGGGACATTACAAGAACTGGTCTGTTCCAGATTCACTATCTTTCGTTAAATCATACATGGAGGTAAATATCTGAATAACCAAGCTACTCGTTGGATCTTTGCAATTGTTCTCCTTTCGTTCATTTCTTCTCGTTTGGTTTAAATTAACCGCATGATGATGATTTACAGAATGTTTTCTCGAGGGAATCATTCGCGAAAACAAGTGCGCAAACAGAGGATGTAATTGCTGGTTGGAGACCAAAGGTGATGGGTTAAAGAATTTTAGATGTTGGCCTCAAGGGATCATCTTCTTCGTCATTGTACTAAATGTAAAAATATATAAATAATCAAATCTTCTTCAAATGTTACCAATAAATCAATAATTTATATGCATTGCTTATATAGTGAAAACTATATAGTGACATACTAATGGGGAATTACCTTGCATATAAGTGTCATTGTATAGAGAATTTGGTACATGAATGATGAATCCTTTAAATTGGACAGTTTGATTTAGAAGGCCTAAATGCTAATTATTCTTACCGTTAGCCAAATATTTACCATCAGAAATTAGACGAAAAGGATGGCAATAATGACAGAATTGCCCTTCCGTAATCTAATCGTTCCCTCGTCTGCTTCAGTGACCTCTTAAACCCCATTTTCCTCACCGGCTTATCTTTTTCTGGGAGTTTCAAAAATTTTCTCGCCCCAGATTTTCTCGGGAATCTGTCGGCGTTTCTTCAAAATCTGCCATGATTCTCCAAACGAGTTTCTCTCTACCCGCAACTACTACTTCTGCAACGATTTTGTCTCCCTCATGCCCTCACCGGCTCAACACTCTATTCTTCAATTCCCGTCGCCGTCAATTAATTTCTCCAACCCGCTTCGGTTCAAGTTTCGCGCAACGCAGATTTTCCCTGTTCGGTATGTTCTTCGCCATTTTATCTCCCGCTTGGTCGCCTCGAAAGTCGAAATCTGATTCTTATGGCTTTTGTTGCTTATATATAATGATTTGTTGAACAAAAAAAAAAAAAAAATATATATATATATAATGATTTGTTGAAATTCATATGCATTGATGTGAAAATTGATCATGATAATAATCAATCGTATATTCGAATGCCCTCTTTCAGTAATCCGAATTTGCTCTTTTCTCTTCAGTTGCAGCTTCAGGAAATAATGTCTTCACTTCTCCTGAGACATCTAAGACCTTTCATTTTTCATCGGAGGAGAAAATATACAAATGGTGAACTTTCTGCTAATTTATTGGGATTTTTGTGAGTTTGGAATGTGGATATTGTCCAAGGGAAAGTTAACATACTATGGATTTTTGTGTATTTTTTAGGTGGGAGTCGCAAGGTTACTTCAAACCAAGTTTGGACCAAGGAGGCAGCCCTTTTGTGATACCAATGCCACCTCCTAATGTTACTGGTTCTCTGCACATGGGCCATGCCATGTTTGTGACTCTTGAGGTTGTGGAATCGATATTCAGATAATTGACGTTCATTTTGGGTATTCTATTTATGTTCATGTTTTCATTTATGCTTCTTGGTTTGTTCTGTAGCTTTAGCTCGTGTATTGCTAATTGTTTGGAATATATAGGCGCTTATAGTTAAGTTTCATGGTAGTTTTCTCCCTAGTTGTGAATTACTTTCCTTTTGGGTTTATGATTGCTTCCGTAGGTGATTAAAATGATGTAAAACGTAATGTGGATAGTCGAAGAAAATACGTAAGATGTTGATGAACATCCTGGATATTTGAAATACAAGAGTCAACTTTATTTTTTTTTCTGTAACAGAAAGCCTCCGAAATTTTTAAGCTGCTTCATAGATTTTTTGAGTAATGCCATGTTTCTTTCTGCATTAGCGAACTTAGGCTATAGTTCTATACTCTCATCACTGTTTTTTACAGGATATTATGGTTCGATACAACAGAATGAAAGGGAGGCCAACACTTTGGCTTCCTGGGACTGATCATGCTGGTATTGCCACTCAGGTCATTTCCTCATTCAAAGTTCGAGTTTTGCATGGTATTTCTATTGAGATAGTGTTTGTTTTGTGCTTGATTATTACATCTTCTTTCACCCCACTCCTTTGCTCTCGTCCCTATACCAATCTCACACAATTCTTTACTAAAAAGTCCTTTTCTTGTAGACTATATTGTGTATAGAGAATACTTGCATTGTTTGGTGAATGTTCCTGAAATATTTCACTGAAGCTACTATATTTACTTACAGTTGGTCGTGGAAAAGATGTTAGCATCAGAAGGCATTAAGAGAGTGGAGTTAGGTAGAGAAGAGTTTACCAAAAGAGTCTGGGAATGGAAAGAGAAGTATGCTATCTAATCACTGAAATGTCTTATTTCGAATGATTTTTAAGGGTAAGGCCGAAATTATAGTTTGTGTGGTTTTTCTCAGGTATGGTGGAACCATCACAAATCAGATTAAGAGACTGGGTGCTTCATGTGATTGGAGTAGAGAGCGCTTCACTCTTGATGAGCAATTGAGTCGTAAGGCGGCTTTCTATTGTTTTAATATCTTTTAGATGGAGATGTTAAAAAAAAAACTTTAGGTGGTGATCAAAGTTGACTTTATGATTTTGAGTGGTATTGTTTAGAATCCAATGCTCGGCAAGTAATATAATATGCAATTTCTAGGTGGTTCATAAAGTTTCCCGTTTCTCATCGTTTTCAAAATCATTGGTATTTACATCTTGAATTCATTCTGTATATTCCTTGATTCATTTTTATCCCGAATTTGTAGGAGCTGTGATCGAGGCTTTTGTGAAGCTTTATGACAAGGGGTTGATATATCAAGGTAAGCTATTATATATTTTGGGTTTTGTTGTTGTAGCTGTAAGTACTTATGTGCTGCTGCTGTACTCGTATGAAGTTTGGTGATTTTGACATAATGTTCTTCCAGGATCTTACATGGTCAACTGGTCCCCTAATTTACAGACTGCTGTTTCAGATTTGGTGTGTGATGTTTCTTATCTCTCACTCTATTGTTTGATTATGTTTCTTCTTCTAGAAGTGACAGTGTCTTGTTCTTACCAGGAAGTAGAATATTCAGAGGAACCTGGATTCCTATACCATATTAAATATCGTGTAGCTGGAAGGTATTGTCCAACTACCAGTACTGCCTTTATTTTTCATTTTCTACTCTGTCGTGTATGGACCCTTTGAAATTGTTAGATTATGTGAAAAGATAACTTCTTCTTACTTCAGTTTGATTATTCTCTGCTATTGAAAGAGCTCACAGAAGCATGTTTTGGTTTGAAATGTGTATCTACTGAGGCTTTAGATTGTGTCGTCTGATCATTAAAACTTGTCGAATACAATTTTGGGTCCGTAAGAGATGCTTCCGCAGTAGTTAACTTTAGTTGAAATTTGTGCTAGTTAGTTACATTTGTTCTATTCATGGAAAAAGGCTAATTTGATCTTTCCTCGTATAGTCCTGATTTTCTTACTATAGCAACGACTCGTCCAGAGACATTATTTGGTGATGTGGCCATTGCTGTGCATCCTGAGGTAGGTGGTGATATTTCTTCTTTTTTTCTTTAACATTAGGATATCGGGAATGACAAATAGCACTATCAAAGTCTGTTTCACGTGTTCTCAAGTTTTGGTTTCTTTTTGAATGCACAGAACTCAGTTAACTTAGAACACGTTTTACTATGGAGGAAAAACTAAACAGTTTTTCCACATTTTATATTCTTCTTCCTTTTGAGATTTTCCATGTATATTTCTGCTACTTAAAAAATAAACTGAAACTAAATATCTCGCCTTGTCAGGTTGCTATGCTAATTTAATGTAAGCAGATGTAATCGACAAAGTAGATGATAATTTTATTTGGATCTCATGTGAATGTAGATTTTTTTTCTAATCGTTTCCGATAATAGTTACTCTCTTTTAGGCATTTTTTGAGGATTAATGTTGTGAAATTTTATTTGGCATCTGGCAGGATGATCGTTATTCTAAGTATGTTGGCCAGACAGCAATCGTACCTATGACATATGGCCGCCATGTCCCAATTATTTGCGATAAGGTGAACTCAGATATATTGCCTATTGACTCTGTATGATATCTTTTAGGATCAAATATATTATTCTAAACTCAACAAGGAAAAAGTTGCACTGTTTTTTTTCTTTGCTGTTCTCACGCCTTTTTCATCTGTATTTTTAGCTGGAGAACTTCTATCTAGTTACTCAGTAGCAAGCAACTGAAGTTACCTCATAATATTTTCTTTTGCTGTTCTTCATCCCTTTTTCATCAGTATTTTCTGTCTTCCATGGCAGTATGTTGATAAGGATTTTGGGACTGGTGTTCTTAAGATAAGTCCTGGGCATGATCACAACGATTATCTTCTTGCAAGAAAGACAGGTCTCCCCATTCTGAATGTGATGAACAAGGATGGGACACTAAATGACGTTGCTGGCTTGTTTTGGTAACATTTTGCTATAAACCTATATGTTAGCTGCATTAGTTTCAGCATTTTAAAATGGAAGACCCTAAGGTTACTTCTTAACGTCCATAGAGCCTTAACATACATCGTATTTTCAGTGGCCTTGACCGGTTTAAGGCGAGGGAGAAACTATGGGCAGATCTTGAGGAGACAGGTTTAGCTGTTAAGAAGGAGCCTCATACTTTACGAGTTCCAAGATCTCAGCGTGGTGGAGAAGTATTTTTCTGCTGTCCTAGTACCATTTTTTCAACTTCTTTAGAAGTTCATATATTTTCTCATGCATGGTTTAACTGGTGCTAGATTATTGAGCCACTTGTAAGCAAACAATGGTTTGTCCACATGGAGCCTTTAGCTGAGAAGGCTCTTCTTGCTGTTGAAAAAAAGGAACTTACCATTATACCTGAGAGATTTGAGAAGGTATGCAAGCGACTGCTTGTGTTTTATTAGTTACTGAGCTGGTCTCTCTTTTTCCTCTCCTATCAGTTTGGCAAATTTGTTGCAAGGTTTCGATTTTTGATCGTTTACACTGCATACTTCTACTTTTACTTACATTTCCTGTCTCCACTTGCAGATATACAATCACTGGCTGACAAATATTAAGGATTGGTGCATAAGCCGGCAGCTATGGTGGGGGCATCGCATACCAGTTTGGTATGTGGTTGGAAAGGATTGCGAGGAGGACTATATAGTTGCCAAAAATGCTGAAGAAGCCCTTGACAAAGCCCATGAGAAGTATGGAAAGGATGTTGAAATATATCAGGATCCAGATGTTCTTGACACCTGGTTTTCCAGGTTAGTTGCCCAGTTAGATTTATTTGGAGAGGTTTTTTCTTCTGTGCATCATTGTTATAGAAATAGTCTCTAGTTTGATCATGTGAAAATTTCAGGTCCTTTGGAAAAGGCGCATATGAGTTACTGTTTTCCTTTAACGAACATATCTTCCTGATTTTACAAGAGCTTCCTATATAATTTACCTAAGATGATTTTCCATCTTTTTTCTGCAGCTCATTGTGGCCATTCAGTACTCTTGGCTGGCCTGATGTATCAGCAAAGGATTTCAATGACTTCTACCCTACAAATATGTTAGAAACAGGGTATATTCCTTTCTATCTTGTTGATCTGGAAAACAATGATTTCTACCATCAGTGCTAATGTTAATGCTTATACCCTTCACTAGTAAGGAAAACTTTTAGGACCAGCAACACTTTTTCGGTTACCAAGAATTGATGTCTTAAATTAAGTAAAACTCCGAAAGAACATGTGCTTTGTTGCACTTTGCTTCTTTGAAATTCTCATTACTTCCTTTTCATAACCATTGTCCATTTGTTTTGACAGGCATGACATACTATTTTTCTGGGTTGCAAGAATGGTTATGATGGGAATAGAATTTACAGGGACCGTTCCATTCTCTCATGTCTACCTCCACGGACTTATACGGGACTCTCAAGTAAGTTGAGGCTTTTTGTCTGTTCTAGTCAAATGTTTTTTTTGGTATGAGGTAAATAGTCAAACCTTGATTTTGAGGCTTTTCATATCGTTATCTCTCACTTCTGTCTATTAAATGTTAAGTAGGGAACTAGTATTCTCGTTGTGTATACTGTATGTCCTTGTAGTCAACCACATTGTTTTGAAATTTCAGGGGAGAAAAATGTCGAAAAGTCTTGGGAATGTGATTGATCCGCTTGACACAATCAAAGATTTTGGCACGGATGCTCTGAGATTTACGATTGCACTAGGAACTGCTGGTCAGGTTTGATCTCTAGTGTGTTTAGACAGCTGAACCACTTTTTTTGTTGGGCTTATACTAAGATGTCATATTTATGTCTATTTTCCTTTTTATTCCCCATTACCTTTCTGTTAGGATCTGAACTTATCTACTGAGAGGTTAACTGCAAATAAAGCATTCACCAACAAACTGTGGAATGCTGGAAAGTTCGTACTGCAGAGTCTGCCTAGTCTAAGCGATACATCTGCTTGGGAGAATCTGCTGGCCCTCAAGGTATGCTTGCTTTTCCATCTCCACTAGAAAGTATAAGGGAACTGTAGTATTCCTTTGTCCTGCTAGTAACAAACTAAGTATGATGTATAGTCTAAACTCATTTGAACGATGTTTAAGACTATCTTTGTGTTAAGATGGGTTGACGGACTAATAAAAGTCTCAGTAAAAAACGAAGTTAAAACAGTTGTCTTAAATATAGGAGATTGGTCTTGTCTCCTTCTGCTTACCTTTTGCCATAAGTTAAAACTAGGCTGATTAAGTTGGATAAATCACTGCTTCTCTCTTAGGATTGATTATGTTGTCAAATATGGCTTATCATATATTTTTCTGACATTCTGCCATTGTTTTTCAGTTCGACAAAGAGGAAACCCTCCTCAGTTTACCCTTACCTGAATGTTGGGCGGTATAATACTTTAACCCTGTAGTTACCAAATAGTATCAATCTGCCTACCTCACCTTATATTCCTTCTGTATCACTTTCAGGTATCAAAACTCCACATTCTCATTGATTCTGTAACAGCAAGCTATGAGAAGTTGTTCTTTGGGGATGTAGGAAGAGAGACGTATGATTTCTTTTGGAGTGACTTTGCTGATTGGTATCATCACCCACCACCTGAACTCTTAACAACCAATACATGTTTCTTGGACTTAACTGACTCACTAATCTTACTTTCTACTCTTAAGGTATATTGAAGCCAGCAAATCACGACTGTATGGATCTGGAGGCAATTCAGTTTCTCTGTTTTCTCAGGCAGTTCTGTTATATGTCTTTGAGAATATACTCAAGCTTTTGCATCCATTTATGCCGTTTGTAACCGAGGATCTATGGCAGGTAACATGCTCTCAGTTTTGCTACTTAGGTTTTTCATTCCTACATTTAATGGCCCTTCACCATTCACTTAGGCCAACTGCACTGGGCATGATTGTCCTTATACCTTAGAGTTTTAGTGTGCTCATTCGACGTTATTAAACCAATGCATTCTTATGCTGTTATCTGAGGTTTTCTTTGGTACTGTAGCTTTGTTTTGAGCATGACATAACAAGCTTCTGAATGCATTTGTATTTGCAGGCACTTCCCTACAGGAAAGAAGCACTAATTGTGTCTCCATGGCCACAAAATTCACTTCCAAGGAATGTTGAGTCAATAAAAAGATTTGAGAACATACAAGCTCTGGTCAGTATGAATTTCTGCCTTTATATATTCTGCAAACATCTAAAAGAACCATACATAAAGGATTTAATATTTATTATATTATAAGTTCAGAAAATGTTGACACCTTGCCTGCCAAATCACAGACTAGAGCAATTCGAAATGTACGAGCAGAGTATTCGGTGGAACCAGTAAAGCGTATTTCTGCCTCAGTTGTTGGAAGTGCAGAGGTTGTTGAATATGTTTCAGTAAGTAACTTTTGCCTTTGATAGCTTGACATTTTTTTTTAGCAGTTAAGTTATTGCTTAGTTCTTGTTTCGAATATGCCCTACCTTGCTTTATCTTTGTGTGCTATCTTCATCCTCTTCCAAATTCATAACTATGGACGCTCTCTCCACGATTTATCGCATGAGTACAAAACAATGTTTAAGCTAGGAATCCCACATTGAATGTTAAAATGAACTTACAAGGACACTGAGTTCATCAGATGGTATCAAAATTTTCATTTCAATGTGAAGTATGGACCGAATTCCACTTTTTTTGTTCAGTTATACCTGATTGAGCTAACCTGGTGCATATATCATGTGATATTGATGGGTTTCCAACTAAAAAAACCAATTGATTACAACTGGGAGAATCCTTATACACTACTTCCTCACTTTTAATGCGGGAGTCCTAACAGTTTAATTTCCTTATGAATATGGTTTCTTGATCTGCCTCGTGTTTCCTGATTAAAGGCTGTGTTTTTGTCTCGGTGCAGAAAGAGAAGGAGGTGTTAGCTCTTCTATCAAGGCTTGACTTAAACAATGTCCACTTTACTAATGTCCCTCCTGGTATACTAATCTTTAACCCATTTTTCTCTCATCTCGCATCTTATCTCAATTGTTTACATTTTCGCGGATTCCCTTTCCACTCATAGTCACTATAAAATTCCGCATGGTTTGGTCCTTTCAGGTGATGCAAATCTATCAGTCCACGTTGTAGCCAGTGAAGGACTAGAAGCATATCTACCTCTTGCCGCGATGGTTGATATATCTTCTGAAGTTCAACGCATTTCCAAACGTCTCTCCAAGATGCAAACCGAATATGACGCCCTCGTAGCTCGACTCAACTCACCAAAGGTAAATAAATACCATTACCATCCAAAGAATTCTAAAACATTTGTTAGATTTTTGTTTTCGCTTAAACGATTTGTTAAACCACTGTGCATCGGTTTTGAAATGTTTGGTAGTTTGTGGAGAAAGCTCCAGAAGAAGTGGTGAGAGGTGTAAAGGAGAAAGTAGAAGAAGCAGAAGAGAAGATAAAACTGACTAAAGCTAGGCTTGATTTTCTCAAGTCAACTACTTCTTTAGTGTCATAGTCTCATTAAATTCACAACCTCCAGGTAATTACTGTGCTCTCATTGTCCGGCTTGGCTCATGGATCATCAAATCTCTGTTTATTTTTTGAGCATTTGAGGCTCAGATAACTGTCAATAACACATACAAGGTTACAATTAATCTATCCTTTTTGAAGTACCCCCACAATTTAGTTTGACAATCTCTCCCCAAAAATGATTTTTGTAGAGAATCAATTATCAAACTGTTGAAGAAATCAATTATTGATGATCTACAACTTAGACAATGATGATCTACAACTTATAGATAATGATGATCTACAACTTATAGGAAATGATGGATCCCATATCACTATTTAATTTAGTAGCTTCATCTTTTAAACCTCTATATAAGTGAACAAGTTTGTTCAATGTAACACACACAACATTCACACAAGAATCATAATTTCATACTTTGATAAAATCTTTCTTGCTCTCTTCTCATCATTCTCTCAATATCCTAATTTCAAAGGGTATAAATATTTTCTTCCTTACAATTTAATTATCACCATAATAAATTCCCCATCCTTATTCTTTTTATAACATGTTATCAACACGATCACTCTACGTTCATGATAAAAGAAAAATAATATTATCATAATGGACAATTGGACAGTATCACCCCTTTATCATCTTATTTTTCTGCGGTTGCTTCATGCACCATAATTATTTATATATTTACTAATGGTCGGTTTACCGCCTAATAATTTATTTATTGCTTTTATTATTTGCTAATGGTCGGTTTACCGCCTAATAATTTATTTACTGCTTTTATTATTTGCTAATGGTCGGTTTACCGCCTAATAATTTATTTACTGCTTTTATTATTTGCTAATGGTCGGTTTACCGCCTAAAAATTTATTTACTGCTTTTATTATTTGCTAATGGTCGGTTTACCGCCTAATAATTTATTTACTGCTTTTCTTATTTGCTAATGGTCGGTTTACCGCCTAATAATTTATTTACTGTTATACTATGGATGACTCCGTCACCATAATTTATTTATTGTTGATATGGCTGACTCTATCACCATAATATTATTGTTAAATTTTATTTATGTTCTGATTACTATATATGGTTTTTTTTAGCCACCTATAATTATATATTTTTATCCGGTAAATTTTACAGAAAATTCATTAATATTTTTCAGATTAATTTTCGTTTTAATTTTTACCTCTAACGGTAACAAAGAAAAAATTTCAAAAATTTTCTACTTTCAAAACGGTTATTTTAACGGTTATGAACAGTATTTTTTTAATCTATAAATACACTTATATTTTCACTTCTACAAATCACTCAACATTTTATCTTCTCCCTCTTACGAAAAAAAAAAATTGGTTGAGTTTTCATTTTGTAAGAAAAATGTTTCATTTTGTAAGAAAATTGTTCCGCTGGTTTTTAATTTTCGTTATCGGTATAATTCTTTCTTCGATTTATGGTCTTTTCGTTGGAGAATTTACCCCCGAAGAGTATCGCATAAATTTGTGTTTACTTTTTATTGCCATAATCATTTCTCTAATCGCTGTTATCATTAATGTAAACGGTTTCTAAAATAATAATATTTTTGATCTCATTTTTTTTTAGAATTCCGTATTATAATTTTAAAGGATCCGAGATAAAAACACATGATCCAAGATTTATATGTTGTTGATCCTAAAGAGGGATTCAATACGAGATGAATAAACTAGAAGAGTTATCATCTCGAGGGGGAGAATTAAAGAATCCCACATCGACACAACATAAGCGAGATTATGTCAGAATAAATGATAAAGCAAATCAAATGGATTACAAAAGTTATGGTGAAATTTAATCTCTATGTTTTGACATAGAACATGCAGTCGTGCATGTAGTATATTAAGCCATCAAGTATGAATGTGCTTATTACAAAATTTGCAATAATCATTTTGATGAGAATTTTCCATGGGAAAATCATTGAATAGTTAATATCCTTGACATATTGATATGAATTTGAAGTTCAAAAAGTCCAAAAGAATAACTATTCAAAAGACGTTGCAAATTAAAGAGCTGATGGATGAGATTATAAGAATTATCATAGATCCTCATGAATATGAACTTTGAAGTTCAAAGGATAATTCATTTAACAGAAAATGAAAAAATCTCATATTACAGCTGAATGCTCCAATATGATTAGATTTCTGAAAGAGAATCTATTAAGTCTATAGACATGATAGACTACTTTGGTTCCAAAGATAAAGAAAATCCTCAAAATTAAAATGGAGCAAATTATTGATGAGAGGATTAGTTAAACTCCCAAGGAGGAGTAAAGAGATCGTTATGGTTAATATTGAAATCAGGTACCTGAGTAAAATCATTGAGAATGATTTAGAGATCTCGATTAACCATGTTATTACGATAAAAATGGTGAACCAAATACATAATATGTGTCGACACAATAAAAAAATAAAGCGCGTGGTATAATAAATGAGGATCTTGAATCTCTGATATGTGGATGAGCGTAGAGATAAAAAAATATTGGCCAATAAATGATAAGAGACAACCAAGTATGTATTAAACTCGTTTGAAAAATGAGAAGCTTTTGGACTGGTAGTCCAAACATCAAACAAATATGTCAAGGAAAAGGACAAATGACAAAGTATTGAACAAAATCACTTGGATTGTGCCTCAATATTTATATATGAATAATCCTAGAAGGATTAATGATATCATTATTATGTTCCGAGGAACTTTATGCGATTGAAACTTTTAAAAAGTCATCGCAAATTGTATACTCACCTGAAGTGAGAAAAGAAAAATGACAAGAAATTAGAGAATTTTCTCTCATATGAGAATGAAAGTATATAGCGTGAATACAATCAAATGTATACACCTCATTAAAAGCTCTTGAAGAGCAAATACATGCCATTATTTATGAGAATGAAATTGAAATACTTGAAACATTTTCTTCTCTTAAGATAAAATACATAATCCGAGAAGGATATGATATTCTAAATGGGATTCAGTTCGAGATTGATAAACATGCAGTGTTATCATCTCGAGGGGGAGAGTTAAAAGAATCTCATATACTATAAGTAAAACATCCAATAGATTATGTTTGGCTTAATCAGGTTGGTCATCCTAGTTTAATAATGATGCGAGAAATTATGAAAATGTTTGAGAACATCCCGTGAAGAACCATACGATTTTTCCTAATTATTTATCATATGTTACTTGCTTAGAAAGCAATATGATAATGTCGTTTTCACTAGACAAAATAACGTGGACTTTGTTTATTCATAAGTATATACAAGGAAATGATTTTGGGCTGATCACCCACAATGTGACATTTATATACCTTATGGTTATAACAGTTACATCGATTCAATGGACACATTGACTCGATTAACGCATTGATTAAAATGTCACATTTATCCTTGTCATGAAACCGTAACTTAAAGTTTGCAAGGTTATTTGATAATGCTGGTGAATTTATATTTGGATGTATATAATTACATGTCCAATGAAATAAAGTGAAAACTCATAGTGAGATAGCCTCCAACCAAAGTTGGGAATGGATCCCTTGTGTTATTGTAAAGAATACATGGTCATAGATGTGGATCTGTTCAGCCTTTGTGCGCAACGTTTTGATATTTTATTGTATTGATTGACGCATCTAGTAGATGGTCACATGTGTGTTTATTAGCCACATGAAATACAACTTTCTCAAGATTCATTGCTTTAATAATCATATTGAGGGTATAATTCTTTGATTATACCATAAAGAAAGTCAGACTTGATAATACATGTGAATTCATTTCACAAGTCATTAATGAACATTGTATGTCAATGGAGATATATGTTGAGCATTTGATTCTCCATGTTCATACACAAAATGACATTAAATGGTTGCAATTTAATTGTAAAACCGTTAATATTGAGAACAAAGCTCTCAAATTTTATATGGGGTCATACTATATTGCATGTAGCAACATTGGTCAGGATACGACAAAATGCATAGCATAAAAATTTTGGTCACAAGCCAAATATATTCGATCTTCGTGTTTTTGGGTATTTGCTATATGTTCCCATAATACCACCACAAAGAAGATTGAAATAGATATTGGTTATACATCACCAAGTATAATTCGGTATCTTGAACTGGTAACTAGAGTTATATTTATGGCATGTTTTGCTCATTGCCATTTTGGTGAAAGTAAATTTCATGCGTTAAGGGGGAATAATTAAAGAAATGTCATAAGATATATCTTTGTATATACCATGTTCGGTATATTTAAATCTCCCTACAAAACAACGCGAGATGAAAATTCTAAAAACATTATACACTTACAGAATATGGCAAAACAATTACTTAATAAGTTCACAAAGTAATAAAGTCTTATATCCCCGCTGTTAATACTCCATCAAAGATCAATGTTTCCCGATGAACATATTGATGGGAGTTTAATAAATTAACTGAGGGTTCAATTGAAATGCGGGAGACCAATGAGGTCTAAAGCTACAATCTCCTTAAGAATAAGAGATTGAAAGAAAGATAAAATGCGAAGTTGAACTCTTTTTCCCTTATCATGGTTTTTGTTCCATTGGGTTTTCCCATGAAAAGGTTTTACGGAATACGCAAAACTCCCAAAAAGAGTGGAATACATTTACGGAATGCATCTCATGAAGATGATGTTTCCAGGGGGAGTTATATAATAATGAGTGTGGTTGTACTCTTTTTCCCTTATTATGGTTTTTGCCCACTGGGTTTTTCCATGACAAGGTTTTTAACGAGACAACAAAGAACACGCTAAAATAGACATTAAAAGGAAATATTATGATCTCAATGAGAAAGATCTCTCACTCTTCGAAACATTTTTGTGCTACATTTATATGATGAGATCGTGACGAGCTAATCGCACTCCATGAAGCAAGTAAAGAATGTGTATGGCTAAGGTCGATAAGCTAACACATTCGGTCATGCAGTGGACTAGACGTAAACATGGAGCCAACGATCTTATATGAAGATAATGTTGCATGTGTCGATCAAACAAAGGAAGGATACATCAAAAGTGATAGAACCAAACATATCCCTCCGAAGTTCTTCACATATACTCAGGAACTTGAGAAGACTAAAGTCATCGAAGTCAAGTATGTCCGATCATGTGACAATGCCGCAGATCTCTTCACGAAGTCCCTACCTACCACTACGTTCAGGAAACATGTCCATAACATTGGAATGCGTCATCAACGAGATTTACAAGATGACACCTGATCATTCAAGGGGGAGCTTGCGTAGTTGTACTCTTTTTACCTAGCTATGGTTTTTCCCACTAGGTTTTCCAGGAAAGGTTTTTAATGAGGCAACGAATACGTAAAGACAGAGAAAATAGTGACATTGGTCTCCAAGGGGGAGTGTTGAGGAAATCAATTATTGATGATCTACAACTTAGACAATGATGATCTACAACTTATAGATCATGATGATCTACAACTTATAGGAAATGATGGATCCCATATTACTATTTAATTTAGTAGCTTCATCTTTTAAACCTCTATATAAGTGAACAAGTTTGTTCAATGTAACACACACAACATTCACACAAGAATCATAATTTCATACTTTGATAAAATCTTTCTTGCTCTCTTCTCATCATTCTCTCAATATCCTAATTTCAAAGGGTATAAATATTTTCTTCCTTACAATTTAATTATCGCCATAATAAATTCTCCATCCTGATTCTTTTTATAAAACAAACTTTATTATACCAATGTCCTACAGTCCTATATAATGCCCCTTTCAAAGCATGAATAGTTTTCAAGCAAAAAGTGGATATTTTTATATTTGTTGGTTATGCCACAAGTGTATTTATTACTATTATTTAACATCCTCACCAACTACGTTTATTATTAACATCAACAATTTATTTGGGGTGGGTCAAAACCTTTTGGTTTTTTAAAAGTTATTTGGTTTCTGGAAATTTAGGGTGGTTTAGTGAAATGCAATTTCTTTTGGTGAAACCGTGAAAGAGAGTACTGAAAATTTTTAAAAACAGTAGTAACCCACACACCTAAAAGCAAAAGAAGCAAATCGAAAATTCCATCACTTTAAAGATATTTTTCTTTCTTTTCCTTTTTTATGTTTCTTTTGACAGCCAAATGTTCATCATCACACTCTCTTTTTGCCGTTCGGACACAGTCTCTCTCCAATTTCCTAATTTACTTTTCTAGAGAAATAAATTATTAATCACACATTTCATGATTACATTAGTGTGAACCAAGTCACTAACATAATACATTAATGAAGTTTTCTCACAACATTACTGTAAAATTACTCAACCTCTCAATCTCATCAACATGTTAAACTCTGAAAAGGTTACTCAAAACATTTTTAAGGTAGGCAAAAACCGAAATCTTGTTCCGGTTTGCTTCTTAATTCCGGTTTAGATCTAAACCAATTAAGACAAAGACAGCGTAGTTTGCGCTAGCCCTGGGCATTCGGGTATTCGGTTCGGTTCCGGGTAAAATCTTATCGGTTCCGGGTAATCGGTTCTATAGATTTAGGATCCAACAGGTACTTAAAATTTTTCGGTTCGGTTCCGGTTCGGTTCTTGTCGGTTCCGGTTCGGTTCGGATACATAAATTGAATACCCGTAAATTATCCGAAATATTTTGGTTCTATAAAAATTCGGGTAAAATTCGGATCTAAACACCCAAAATAACAGAATTGTATCCGAAAAATGAAAAAGTACCCGAAATCTCAATACATACCCGAAATCACAAAAAGCAACAGTTTTAAAACAACACTCTTAAAGCCTAATCCAATATTCCAATTACTGATTCCAACACTCATTTTCTTCCAAATTGATTTCTCCAAACTCTGCATTTAAATGATTAAGAAAGTTAGAAGTTTTAAATTATAAACGAGAACTCAAACATATTTAGTATTTACATAGGTAAACAAGAACACAAAGATAATTGGAAGTTAGAATTACCTCTTTCAAGTTCATCTTGGTCTTCAATGTCCTGAAGCAGTTGTTCAATGGTAATTGATCCTCGGTTATTCATTCGTATCTCACACTTTAACCATTGTTCAGTACACATTAATACTTCAATGGTGTAATGTGTTAAACAACTCCGAGTTGGATCCAATATGCGTCCACTTGTGCTGAATGCAGACTCGGATGCAACACTTGAAATTTGCATTGCTAGCACATCTTTTGCCACTTGTGAGAGAACAGGATACTTCTGGGTGTTAACCTTCCACCATGACAAAACATCATACTCTGTGCCTGAAAAAACATTCGGACTCTCCACATTTTCTGCCAAGTATAGTTCTAGCTCGGTTGTTGATTCTTGAAATCCTGTTTCTTGTACCATCTCTTTGTAAACTGCATCCATTTTTTGAAAGCCTAAACGAGCAGAGAAGTCTATTCTACCTGGTCGAGCTCTTGGTTGAGAAGATGAGGATGATCCAACTTCATGTGACTGAGAAGAAGTACTCGAGTAACTCGACGATGCACTTGCTGATCTGTTCAGAGAACTACTATGCCTAGTGTTGTATTCATCAAACAACTTCTTCAAAATATTCATGATTGAATCATGCATTTGCTTAGCCTTCAAACTATCTTTTCCATATAACTGGTCAAAACAGAGCTGAGCAAACTTCATCTTGTTCCTAGGATCAAACACACTAGCTACTATAACCATCCTATTCATCTCAGTTTCTTCACCAAAAGGATCCCAATACTTACCTAACTTGGTCATCATCGTTGTGGCTTTCTTCTTCAACTCTTCATCATGTTCTTGGCATGTCATTGCAATGAGGGCTGACTGAATGCTGACTATCTCGTTGTAACACTTGTATGAGCAAATTGAATTGGTAGCTGAGAGAACAAGAGTTGACTGGTAGAATATGACAAGGAAGTTAATAAACCTGTGACAAGTAATGTAAAGAAGTTAAAGAACATATCCTGTCAAACGTAAACAAATTGAACAAGAGTATTAAAAGTTAAACAAACCTGTCTATTGCTTCCCAATCATCTCTGGCAGGTGGTCCGTGTCTCTTCTTTCCATCAAATCTCTCTTGGAAATAGTCATTATACGGCTTGTCCTCAGCCATCATCTTATCAAACGCCATCTTGAAGTTCATAGCTCTATTCAACATAAGAAATGTTGAATTCCACCTTGTTTTGCAATCCAATGGTAGGCTTCCTCTTGTTATCTTCCCTATGTCAACGCGAAGTTGGAATGACTTTAGCCTCGGTGTAGAAGACCTCACAAACTGAATCCCATTCCGAATAGCAGCAACACTCTTGTCAACTTCTTGCAAGCCATTTCTCACAATGAGATTTATAATGTGAGTTGCACACCTTACATGTAGATAATCCCCATTAAGCACCACTGATTCGTCTCCATTAACTTCAATGAATTCTGCTTTAAAGATCTCCATGGCATTGCTGTTTGCGGTTGCATTATCCACTGTGATGCAGAAGACCCTCTTGATGTCCCATTCCTCCAAGCATTCCTTAAGAACAGTCGCTATAGTCACACCTTTGTGATCACTGACATTCTTAAATCCAATAATTAGTTTCTTCAATTGCCAGTTAGTGTCAACGAAGTGTGCAGTTATCACCATGTAGCTTGATCCAGTGTTGGGAGCTACCCAAATATCAGTAGTAAGCGATAACCTCTGCTTATTCCCACCAAGAATCTTCTTCATAAGTGTTTTCCTTCTGACATACATCTCCACGATGTCCCTCGTTGCTGTTCTTCGAGAATGAGGCTTGTGAAGCTTGCATTTGTTGCAGAAATGTCTGAACGCCAAACTATCTATAAAAGACAAGGGAAGCTCACCTATAACTAGCATTTCATTCGCAGCTTCTCTGAAGACACTTTCAGAAATCTTGCCTAAATGGAGACCATCAGCTTCTTCGTTTATAACATGTTGGCTATTACTCTTAGTAGCCTTCCACGCCAAATGCTTTTTACAAACCAGGAGATGCTTCCTCAGATTTGAGGTGCCTGATGAGGTTGCACAAGACATTTGCTTCCCACAATAATTACAGCCGCACTTGTTATAATCATCCTTTAATCTTGCAAAGTGATCCCAAACGAATGATCTTGTTTTCTTTCTGGTCTTCTTTGAAACTTTCAGTGCAGCTTTCTTTTTCCCTTTTCCGTTACCAGCAGCTGTATCAGGAGTCGGATTAGTCTCTAGACTCTCTACTTCATCATCTGTCTCCTCAATTATATCTTCTCCATTTTCTGGTATGTTTACTGGATCCTCAGTAAAAGCCATCTGTAGAAAAACTCACAACAAATGACATAATGAGACCACAAATAGTTTCAATCCTTATTCGATTTATATCCTAAATCACAATACATCATCATCTGAATTTAACAAATTAATCGAATCATAGACAATTAGACATGGAGAAGTTTACAAGTTAACAACAAAAAACCCTAAATCGAATCATACCCATGGAGAAGAAAGTGAAACATACCTCTGATTGAATCCTTGATGCAGCAGATGCAGCCGACGAAGACAATCGACGGCGGCTACAGAGAGAATGAGATTCCAGGTTTATGCGGGAAGAAATTAAATAGAAGAAGAGAAGAATTATAGACAGGAGTGAGTCGAGTAACGAGGAGTCTCTGTCTCTCTCGAAGATCTTAATTGCCCGACAATGGATTTATGGAGTGGATTGGAATCGTTTCAACATTGTGCACGCTGCACACCACCAGATGAAACCAAAACTCGGCCCAATGAAATCTCGGGTAATCGGTTCGGGTATTCGGTTCCCGGGTAATAACCGGAACCGAACCGATACCCATGGATCCTAATTTTAAGATCCAATAGGTACTTAAATGAAAACCGAAACCGAACCTAACCGGTTATTTCGGGTCGGTTCCGGTTCGGTTCTTCGGTTCCGGATTTAATGCCCAGGGCTAGTTTGCGCATTGTTACCCGACAACATCTCTCTCTCTCTCTCTCTCTCTCTCTCTCTCTCTCTCTCTCTCTCTCTCTCTCTCTCTCTCTCTCTCTCAGTCTCAAGCTAAGGAATCAGAGGAAAAGAGCCAAAATCAATGGCGGCTAACAATTTCGCGACGAAGCTAAGCAGAAACACGAACAGAATCACAGTAATCTTGGTCTACGCATTCCTCGAATGGCTTCTCATGTTCTTCATCTTCCTCAATTCTATTTTCACTTGCTTCATCGTCAAATTCGCATCTTTCTTCGGCCTCAAGCAAGTCTGTCTCCTCTGTCCAAACCTAGATCGAATCTTCGCAGAAAATAGATTCACTTACAAAGAGCTTTTATGTCAAAACCATGTCGCAGAGCTCCCAAGTCTCAGTTTTTGCAAATCGCACGGGAAATTAACCGAATCGGTTAACTTGTGTTCGGATTGCTCGGATCTGGAAAACAGAAGCAACATTGGTTTAGGGTTTTGCAATTGTTGTCAAAAGAGCTTGGTGGAAAAACCCTACCCTAGTTACTTGCTTGTCAAGTCATCAATTTGGGGGAAATCTTTAAGTTACAGAGAAAATGGAGGATTGATCTTGGAGATGATTGATGATGATAAAATTGGAGATGGGTTTGAGATAGAGAGGGAATCTGATTCCTTAGGGTTCTTTAGGGAGAAAGTAGAAGAAGAAGGAAAGAGAGAAGAAGAGCAGCAACAAAATGGTGAAGTGATTTCAGATGTTGAAAGTTATGGTTTAAGTCTTAGAGAAGTTTCTGAAGAAGATGGGT
The DNA here is from genome assembly GCA_963576765.1 of Draba incana. Classification (NCBI taxonomy): domain Eukaryota; kingdom Viridiplantae; phylum Streptophyta; class Magnoliopsida; order Brassicales; family Brassicaceae; genus Draba; species Draba incana. The sequence goes on from OY755205.1 coordinate 12,222,381, forward strand.
TAAGATCTGTTCATAGCAATAATTTTCTTGGGAATGAAGAAGATGAAATCCCAGAAGCTAAATCAAGAGTTTCAGAGGAAGATGACACAGGAAATGTTGCCACTTGTAAAGAGAACATTTCAGGTAGAGTGTGAACACAAACCCAAACTTGTTTATTTCTTGTGTTTTAAAGATTTCTCAATTGTGATTATACACAGGGCATGTGGAAGAACAAGAACACGAAGAAGCGGAAGAAGAAGAAGAAGAAGAGGAAGAACAGACTAATAAACTTCTTGAAACTCCAACTTCAGACAAGACTTTATTGCACAAGAAACTTCTTTTCCTCGCAAAAAACGAGTACGCGGAAGATGCAAGAGACGGGAGTGTAGTAGCGAGTGAGATTGACGGTGGCGATCCTCTAAGGACTATAGAACGGCTAAGAGAGACCGTGAGAGCAGAAGAAGAGGCATTAAGGGGTTTATACGCAGAGCTTGAAGAAGAAAGAAACGCATCTGCAATAGCGGCTAACCAAACAATGGCGATGATCACAAGGTTACAAGAAGAGAAAGCAAGAGTTCAAATGGAAGCATTGCAGTATCAAAGAATGATGGAGGAACAAGCCGAGTACGATCAAGAAGCCTTGCAGCTATTGAATCATTTGATGGTGAAACGAGAAAGAGAGAAAGAACAACTCCAGAGAGAACTTGAGGTTTACCGAGAGAAGGTTCTTGAGTATGAGTCAAAAGAAAAGAACAAAACCAAGATCACGAATAGCGATTACGAGGAGGATAATACTTATGAGAAGGAGGATGTGGATTTGGAGAAGATAACGTTAGATTGCGTAAAACATATGAGCATGCTTGATGAATCTTTTTCCGAGTTTGAGGAAGAGAGATTAGTGATTTTGGATCAGCTTAAGGTGTTAGAGGACAGGTTATTAATAATGCAGGACAATGAATCTGCAGAGGATTCGAAATGTCGAGGAGAATTCAGCAATAGTTACGAAGAAGAACACGAAGGAGTAACGATGGCGTCAATGGCGAAGAGTCTGCTTCCACTTCTAGACGCAGCAGAGAACGAATCAGAAGACGGGTCCGTTGAAAAGAACTTTGGTTCGGAAAGTGAGAAGCTAGAGATTATCAAACAAGTTGATAGTGTCTATGAGAGGTTACAAGTGTTGGAAACAGATGGAGAGTTTCTTGAAAACTGTATGAGTTCGGCAAAGGAAGGCGATAAAGGAACGGATCTTCTTCAAGATATATTGCAACACTTACGCGATCTCAGAACCATCGAGCTTACTGACACAATCGAAAACCAGACAACGCAGGACAAGTGAGGTTTCAAGAACCGGAATCAATGTCTTTGCAATGGTCAATGGAAGATTTGAGAAAGTACAGAAATCCTCTAATGTTTCTTGTTTGTGATTTATTTCTGTTTCAAGTAACAAAAAGGTTTCATGTGCGAATGTACACACTAACCTTTGGATTTGTATCTGCCATGTAAATTGTTTATTGTCCTTTGTTGTTTATGGAGAGCTTTCAGTTGCAAACAACATTTCCTTTTTGTTTTATTAGGCGGTGGTGGAAGAGTAAGGTTTATGCTTTTATACCAATATACAAAAGTATTGAAAAACCCTTGTATGATCAACTTCCATAAAGGTGAGGTCAGTCTTTTATCTTCTTACTCTCATGATTAAAGGCTAAAATATGATTGTAGATCAATGTTGTTAAGTTCCTTGAACAATCGCATCATGGATGGAAAGCAAAAACTTTTCAATGGTGGGTTACATCAGTCTCTCTTCCTAATAAAGCTGTTTACTCTTGTATAAACTTGTTTGTCTCAATTCACGCAGTTTCGACAAGAAGTTGTTTAGCATCAACCAAGTCCATCTATTCCTTGTCAATAGCTCTCATGATCAGAATCCTAAACAGACTTGTCGATTAAGAGGAAAACAGGGGAACAAGACCATACTAGAATATCTTAACTCTCATTGGACCTTTTGGAACCATATTAGTTATTATAACTTAGACCTCACTGTTTTGTAGATAAGGATATTGTTTTACCGAAGATTAACCCATATGTTTGGAACAAGATGGCTGCATTGGAGGCCTTCAAATGAAAACGATTCCTTCACTTCAAATGATTGCTGAGCTAATAGCTCTTGGTCACCTTGACTTTAACAAGCTCTACATTTTATGGGTGACGCTATAACAACGCAAGGACAAGATTTCTTTTTTTAATGTCATCTGTTTCTTTCATTAATCATTGACAAGTGGTGGATATTCAAGATCTTGTCATAAATTTCTTCATCTTCATCCAATTCCAGACCAAAACCATCACTAAACCGACTAAATTTTTATTTTGTTTTCTGTTTATTTCGTGGTTGGTTATTTTTTTTTTTTTAATGAGTTATAAACTTGTAGAGAAATTCCCTAAAATACCATCAAAAAAAGTTTTTGTTCCAAAAATACCATCAAAAAGTTTTTATTCCAAAAATACCATTAATTTTCAAAAGTTCCAAAAATTTCACAAGTTCAAAAATTGATTTTAAAGAGTTTCGAATTAACTTTTTTGGGTTTGGGTTAACTAATACATAATTAAGGTATAGTTCTTGGGGATAAGGTTTATATTTGGGGTTTAGAGTTTAGTTTTGAATATTTAAAGTTAATTTGAAATTTGTGGTATTTTTGGAACTTTTGAAATATGGTATTTTTGGAACAAAAACTTTTTTGATGGTATTGTTGGAAAAAAAACTTTTTTGGTGGTATTTTTGAGAATTGTCCTTGTAATATGAAAGAGTAAAAATTAAAAACTTTTTGAGAAATGTCACTTTTGAAATGACACATTTCTAAATTCTTTTTTAAAACGTCACTATTATTATATTATTTACTCAAATTATCATTTATGTTTGGGTTAACTATTTTATGTTATGGGTTATGACTCGTTGAAAAACTAGAGGAAATGAGAAGAAAGGAAAACTAAAAAAGAAAAGTCACTTCATAGAGGAAAATATTTCACCGAAAATTTGGAGAGGAAAAAAATCTTCTACTTTAGTTACTTTTTTACATTTTCAAAAGAAAACTATTTCTTCTACTTTCTTCTTGATTGGTGCAAATAAAGAAAAAAAAAACATTTCTTCCCAATTTTTTTCTTCTAATAGGGTTTTGAGGGTGTAGGAGTTGTTAGGGTCAATACACTTAATTTTAGAGGAGATCTTTTCTGAACTACACATTTTTTCTTGGTCAAATGCAAAACTACACCCCTCTTTCTCTCTCTTCTATTTTTTGAGACATTGCCACTAAACTGTCCATTTAATTACAAAACTGTCATTACGTAGACTTCTTTTTGTGTTTCGTAGACTTCCAATCAAAGATGAAAAGTCTGAACAATCCCACATAAATCAACTTATTTACCGAAATGCCATCTTCATCAACTTTCCAACCACCATGAACAACCAATTTCGAGCTCTTAATGACTCAACAACTGATTTTCGAGTACTTAATGGTCTGATTTAATCCTTATAACATCTTTCCTTTCTTCTCCTCTACAATTTCATCCATAAATCTTGCTAAGTTTAGTTTTGAAAATAATTTATAAAAACGGATTGATTTCTCGGAAATCTTGCTTTACGACACTAAAATCAGTTAAAATTCTAAGTTTCGGGGGTGGAGGAAGCAAAATACGAGCTCAACGTGTGAAAAGGTAATCAAAACAAAAACATTTAGAAATTTCAGATCTGAAATTCGTAGACTTTATGTGTAGACTTCCAAAAGTCAACGAAGAGGGTATATTTGCATTTGACTATTTATGTGAAAAATTTGTAGACTTTATGTGTAGACTTCCAAAAGTCAACGAAGAGGGTATATTTGCATTTGACTATTTATGTGAAAAATACAAAGTAGACTTCCTTGGAAGTCTGCATGATTCCTTTGGAAACAAAAAAACAGTGCCACGTAGACGGGGTTAGTTTTGCATTTGGAAATTAGAAAGTAGACTTCCAGGGAAGTCTGCGCAGACAAAAAGAGGCAGTTTTGCATTTGACCAAAAAATAAAACGTTGACCAATATTTGCAGACCCCTCGTAGTGAATTCAACTTCTCATAATCAAACCCTACATTGAAACTTCTTATAAGTTGTTCATTATAAACCATGGATCATGTAACACAAATCTCTAAAACGTTAATCTATTACAATCATACAATCATAAAAGACTATACATACATAATACAAAACAATTACTAATACCATGTCCCAACATTGTCACAAAACTTCTCAATTTAATGTGATGAAATATAGTATTTCCAAAAGGATAGTATGTAGTTCATTCATTCATTTTCATTCCAATTTGTCTTTTTTTTTACTTTATGCTAATTTGGTGAAATTTTATTTTTCAAACATCACAATTGCATTTAGTTTAATTATCCAAAAGATTTTATGGTCAAATTATTTTTTATGTATTTATAGATTTAAATTTACTTAATAATTACGATGTAGACTTCCATATTTCGTTGCAGACTTCCAAAATATAGACCTTTTCATTCCAATTTGTCTTTTTTTTTACTTTATGCTAATTTGGTGAAATTTTATTTTTAAAACATCAACATTGCATTTAGTTTAATTATCCAAAATAATTTATGGTCAAATTATTTTTTATGTATTTATAGTTTTAAAATTTACTAAATAATTACGATGTAGACTTCCATATTTCGTTGCAGACTTCCAAAATGTAGACTTTTCCATTCCAATTTGTCTTTTTTTTACTTTATGCTAATTTGGTGAAATTTTATTTTCAAACATCACAATTGCATTTAGTTTAATTATCCAAAAGATTTTATGGTCAAATTATTTTTTATGTATTTATAGATTTAAATTTACTAAATAATTACGATGTAGACTTCCATATTTCGTTGGAAACTTTCAAAATGTAGACTTTTTCATTCCAATTTGTCTTTTTATTTTAATTTATGCTAATTTGGTGAACTTTTATTTTTAAAACATCACAATTGCCTTTACTATAATTATCCAAAAGATTTTGTGGTCAAATTATTTCTTATGTATTTATAGATTTAAATTTACTAAATAATTACGATGTAGACTTTCATATTTCTCTGCAGACTTCTGGTGTAAATTTCCAACGAAGACTTCCAAAAGGATAGAACGGTCATTGCGGCTGCAGTTTTATTGTTTGTTCATTAAGCCTCTAACTGTAATTTCACTACCCCTTTAAAGTAGTTTTGCAAGTTTTCACAATAGGGGTGTAGTTTTGCATTAAAAATGAAAAAGGTATATTTCATGCAATAATCCCATTTTTTAGAATTATAATGTTTAAAGGTTAAAGAATCCTTAATTTGTGGCATTTTTGAAAATGAACAACTTGTAGAGACATTTTTGAATTTCTTCCAAAAAAATCTAATATAATTAAAAAAATAATTTCATCAATATTATGAAAAATTAGATATGTGAATAGTAAAATAGTAAAAAATGTACATACAATTTAAATAGGAATAGGAAACACTAATAATTTCATCAATTAGCAATTGTAAATCAAATGACAAAAACACTATATATACATGTTATGGTTTTCAATTAGTTGTTTTGCATCATTTTGAACGGATAATCTAATATTGTTTCCCATAAGTATAAGATTTACATGTTTATAAAATATCAAATTATAAATATGCATATATGCAGAGGACTCAAAAATAAATTTATATAAATTTCTTGCAAAAGAATGAAAGAAAGAAAGAAAAAAGGAAAGAAATTTATTAAATAAGCAGACCAAGGAAAATTTACATTTTTCTCTTTTGAGACGCAATTCTATCTAGAATCTCGAAATAAAAAAAGGAAAAATATGTTCTAGAGACTTATCAATTGTCCCCTTATCTAAACTTTGGGTAGAAATAATCCGGATATATACCCAAAAAAGGAGGAAAATTAATATCAGAAATATAGACATGTAAAATAAAGGGAGTACGTAGCTTCAATTTGAAGTCGAGTGAGTAGCTTCAACTTAAAGTCAAACGTCTCTTATATATATCTCTCTCTGCCTCTCTCGCTCTCATATTGCCTTTGTTTCATTCGCTTTCTCAAGATGGTAAAGATCTTCTCTTCTTATCTTTGCCTTTGCTTAATTCTTCTTCTCGTACGATCAGATTCCGTTTCATGATCATATAGGAGCTTTTGCATCATGTGTTTCTCTCTTTGTTTTACTTTATTATTTCATCATACATAAATTCGTTGTGGTTATCTTGTGTTCAGGCTTACCCTAACCAGCAAGCCATAGATTATCCTCGCACAGAAAAACGTAATCTGGTATGCTTTTGCTAACCTTATAATTAGTCTAGAATGACATCTTCATGTAAAGGATTCAAGTGCAATTTAGGGCTTGTGCGGTGTGTTTTGGTTATTTAAGCTATATGATATAGTATAAGATTGTGAAAACAACCAATGAGATACATTTTAGACGTTTATATTCTATTTTTTCTTTAGGTGGGGCTTCATAACAGTATATGTTAAGTTATGATGGGTTTATATCAATACAATAAAAATTGTATCTCATTGTCAAATATATTGACCACTTCAGTATATCTACTTTAAAACAAAGGGATTGATTTCTTTTCTTATTGATGCGGTGTGAGTGACAAATTTACATGAGCATTTGTATTTTGTGTGTTTCAGGAAGATTTGCGGAGGGTTGCATTTCCAGTGGGAACTGAGGTATATATAATATTATTTTCAGAAATTTATTTGGTTTTAACATCAGAGTTATTGTCTGTTTCTATTGATATTCTTTGCTTATGGCATGTTGTTATATTGTGAATTTGTGATGACAGTGGAACATATTAGATGCAATTTATGAATTCAATTGGGATTTCAAACATCTTGAAGTAAGTTGTTGATATGGATTACATTCTCCATTTTTTTTGTTTTTGTCTATTGTTGACAAGATCATTCTAATATTTATGTTTTTTGGTGTGTATGTCAGGAAGCATTGGAGAAGGAAGAAGGAATGCTCTATGGGAAGAAAATCTTTGTTTTTGGCATTACAGAAAGTAATTAAGATATTTTTTCTCCACTCTTTCTTTTCTTGAAAATTGATTTGCTTATAGTTCTTGTTTTAAATTTTCTCTTTTCATATTTTTACAGCTCAGCCTGAAAGCGAGTCAATCATTGTTACAACAGTCGTTGTTGTAAGTTACTGTTTAAGTCTCTATCAACGGCTTTTGATTGCTATCACTGATCATATAGTATTTACTATCTCATTTCTCTTTATAATATTCTATATATATATATATGTATATGCAGATTGAATCACCTTTTCCGCCTTCTGATAAGGTAGGAATTACATCGGTTCAGAGTGAAATTGAGGAAATCATTCCAATGAAGCAGATGAAAATGGATTAGGTTCCGTACATTTCTTATGAAAATAGGTACCTTGAGATCCACGTTACATTTGTTCATTGAGAAGAGACTTGGAATATAACTTTTTATGTTTACTTGTGCTTTCTTCTTCTTGCATGCAGAGATAAACAAGTTGATAGGTTGAAGAAATTGCAAATTTTTACCTTGGCTTGTACGCAGAGGAGGTAAGAGCGAAAATGTTCCTTAGTTTCTATAATTCTATTGATCTTTCTTTAGAGTGCATGTATGTATGGGTCTTTTGACATAGCTAATCTCTACTCTTTATACATAATAAGTATTGAAACAAACTATGTAAACTCAAAATTTAGCTTTGTAACATTATTTGCAGAGCTGCTCTCAGATATATGAAAGACGATCGTGCTAGGCAATTCCATTATTGCATTCCTTGTGAAAACTACAAACACTTGTTAAATTTTGCCAAGTGAAAAATCCTTATGTGACAAATTAGTGTGTGGTTTTTGTTTCTTTGTAGATATCTATCAACCATTTATGGAAGATGCATTTGAACAGAGTACTGAGGTTGAAATAATATTTCCCTCTGAACGACCGGTAAGTGAATGTTGTGTTGGAAGTGGCAAGTTTACATGAAATGGTTTGATTTGTTTTGTGTAATTTTTCTTTGTAATTAATCAAGCTTTAATTTTGTGCAACAGGTTGTATGTGACTTTGACTGGAAGTTTAACAAACTTGAGGTATGCTTTTAATTTGACTTTTCTTTTAACCATAAAAACTTCAAACTACCTTTTCAATTTTGGTTCAAGAGAGTTGTCACCTTTCGCACATTTCTTTCATTTTCTGTTGAATCATGAGATGGCTTTTTGTGCATCTATTTTAGGACTTTGTCGATGAACTGATTGAAGATGAAATATTACCAGCAGAACAAAAGGATGAATTCAAAGTAAGTTTGATCAGTTGTATGTAACACAAGTTCATGACATTTGAGTATATCTATAATTTACTACAATTGTTCTTTTGCTTATTGTTTTGCCAGGAATTTGTGAAAGAGAAAGTTCGAGCAGCAAAGAAAGCTAATCGAGAGGTAAAAATGTAACCCGACTAAAGTAATATATATATGTAAGCTACATTCAATGAAACAGTTTGCTAAATAATATGGTATAATGTTTTGTAGGCAAAAGATGCTCGAGAGAAGCAATATAAGAAATGAGCGAAGATGTTAAGCAAGCTTTTCAAAGCATCAAGTTCTACAAATTTTACCCTCAGGCTTCACCAGACGTCCCTAGTTTCATCAAGGTAAAGAACAAAATAAAGATAAAAATCCGCTTCTCCGATTACTTTATTACTGTGTTTTTTCTTAAAAGTAAATCATAAGCAACATGTTACAAAGCTCTAATATGTGACTCATCTTTGTTTGCTTTTTTTTTTAGCAGTCACCGTTCATTAACCAATACTACGGGAATGCTCATCAAGTCCTTTGATGTGGAATCTTTAGAACTCATATGAGAATAGCTTATCTCCTTCTATAGTTATAAAGCTAAGTTTGGTGTAGACATCAAAGTCCTAATCTTGTTATGTTGTACCAATATTATAGATCGATAGCATTTCTTTTAAGAGATCAAAACCGGCTAAAATTGATGCCCATCCATTAGTTCAAAGTTTTTTTGGCCTTGCATATAGAATTGAGACATCTTTTTGTTTTTGAAATCTCTTGACGTGAAGAAACCATCAAAAAGTGTTATTCATGGTTTTGTAGGATACAATTGTATTTGACAAAGTGTATCATTAAAAAACTAATAAAAGTCTCACACTTGTATTTGGGAGATTTTTGAACAAAAACAAATGCTTGGGAGGTGCCGTATAAATTGCACAAAAGCATAATAATATATTTCATTTGCAATGTTGCATAGACCTCATGATTCTCCTTTTGGCAGAGAAAGGCAACATTAGTCTAATCTCATGTGTTCTGTACCATTGGTCACATGCCCATTTTGCTTTTGCATTCCTAATCAAAAGATGGAAATAAAATAACAACCTAGTATATATGATTCAAGAAAAGGAAAACAGAAAAAAAGAGGATGACAATATATATAGCTTCTTTGCCATGATTAGGCGTGGGCATAAAACACGAACCCGAAAACCGAACCGAAAAACTCGGTTTTTCGGTTTGGGTTCGGGTTCGGTTTTCGGGTTCGGTTCGGTTTCGGATATTGCCTATTATCCGAATGGTTTCTATTCTCGTCGGGTTTCGGGTTCAGTTTCGGGTTCGGGTAAACCCGCGTTACCCGCGGTTACCCGAATTATCCGAATTTTTTTTTTTAATTTTTTTTTTATGAAATGCATGTTTATGTAAAAAATGCATGTTTAAAAAAAAATAGATTTCCCGAATCATGTTTTTCAAAACAAAAATGCATGTTTAAAATGAATGTTAAATTTTATTCCTACAAAAACTATTTTTTTACATAAACATGCAATTTCAAAAAAAAAAAAAAAAAAAAATTTGGTATGTAATTTCGGAATTTTCAATTTTTTTCTTATAGTTTGGTTTATTCGGGTTTTAAAACCAAAAAACCCGATAACCGAACGGTTTTACCCGAAACCCGATCAGTATTCGGGTTTTTCGGGTAACACGAATACCGAACCGAACCCGAGTATACCCGAACCAAAACCAAACCAATAATTGTAATAACTCGAATGGGTTTCATATTTATCAAACCGAAAACCCGAATACAGAATAACTCAACCCGAAACCCGAACGGGAAACCGAATGCACAGACCTAGCCATGATGATGATTGATGAAAATAGAAGTATTCTCATTCTGGAGTATATAAATAATTCTAATTGTTCCCTTAGTTTTATTACCAACTTCACCTACAAACAAAATTATATGAGTAGAACATGATCATTTCTTTCTTGCTAAAGTGATTTTATTGTTTTCTTATGATGCATTTATTTACCAACCATCATCAAAAACCTCAAAAAATAGAGTAGAATTGTTAGTAAAAATTTCTATAATTCCACATCCAAGTCTTATGATTTTAAGCTCTGGATATATCCATATTAAAATCGTATATCAATTGTGAGCAATAAATTAGAATGGCCGAACGTTGACCCAAAAAAAAAAAGCGTTACCGAATAATTAGAGCCGTCGATCTTTTTGCAGCCGCAATGATATGACACACGAGACAGTCAGTAATGGTTTGTTTCGCTGTCACTATGATTTGATTAAAGAACAGTGTGGGTCATTTTCGACATTTTACCAACCTTCACGTTCTTCATTTTCTCTACTTTATTAATTAACACAAACAAATTACTAGTGGTTGGTTTATTTATCTTTCTAATAACATCGGATCGGTAGGAGAATCCATTATTTTTTTCTTTAATTTATTTATTTAAAATTAAAATTAAATTAAATTTAGTTTGGCTTTTTGGGAGTGTGGCCACTCTGGAGACAGCCACACCTCCTTCTATCATTCTCTCCGTTACCTCTTTTCTTCTTCCCCCACCGATTCCATTTCATTCTCTCTCTCTCTCTCTCGATCTGAAATCAAAATCAACACACATTTTCAGCAACCAAATTTTGAATTTGTGAAATTCAACATTGTTTATTGTGATCGATCAACTTCATCTTCTCCAAATTGAGCGCGGCGGTGGTCGCGCGACGGTGACGGTGGCTATGGCTTCGAAGACTAAGTAAAGCTTCTTCCTCACTCTCACTCTATTCTAAATTTTTATCCGATTTCTCCGGCGAGTAGATTCAGATCTGATTTCGGCATATCTGTGATTGTAATTTGGAACTTGCTATTTTGAGAAATTGTCAATGATTTAGATCTAATTCTTATCTAGTTTACCTTCCCATTTTCGGCAATCAATTTTGCTTTCTTACGGAGATGGACTTTTTTTTCTTGTTGATAGAACTAGTGTATCGGAAACAACACCGGGAAAATCATCCCCTGCAACTACGAGAGTAGCGAAATTGAGTAGAGCAGTGAATAAATCTGAATTGAATTCTCCATTACCGACTGTTCCCAATTCACGCGCTTCACTTGATCGTTCTTCCCCAAACTCAAAGTCTTCTGCTGAGAAACGATCACCAAAAGTTCCAACTCCACCAGAGGTAGTAAATTCTAGTAAAGGATCATAATGTATTGTGTTCATGAAAATTGGGTGTTGTGAATTGATATCAATTTTGTTTTTGCTGATGATTTTGCAGAAAGCTCAAGGTCGGGTAGCGGTGAAAGGATCAGAAACAACGGTGACACGGTTGAGTCAAATCAAGGAAGATTTAAAGAAAGCGAATGAGGTGATATCTTCATTGGAGAAGGAAAAAGCTAAAGCACTTGATGAACTTAAAAAAGCTAAAAAAGAAGCTGAAGAAGCATCTGTGAAGCTCGATGATGCTTTAAAAGCGCAGAAAAACGTAGTGGAGAATTCCGAGGTTGAGAAATTCCAAGCTGTTGAGGCCGGGATCGAGGCAGTTCAGAAAAAGGAAGAGGAGTTGAAGAAGGAGCTCGAGAATGTGAAGAACCAGCATGCTACGGATTCTGCTGCTCTTCTTTCGTTGACTCAGGAGCTCGAGAAAGTCAATGAAGAATTGGTTGCGGCCAATGATGCCAAGAGTAAGGCTTTGAGCCAAGCGGATGATTCTAGTAAGACGGCTGAAATTCATGCGGAGAAAGTTGACATCTTGTCTTCGGAATTGACACGGTTGAAAGCTTTGCTTGATTCGACTAGAGAAAAGAAAGCCATATCGGGCAACGAGCTGGTTACCAAACTAGAAGATGAGATTATGGTTTTGAAACGTGATCTTGAGAAAGCGAGAAGTTTTGAAGCAGAGGTCAAAGAACAAAAGATGATCGTCGAGAAGCTTAATGTCGACCTAGAAGCTGCAAAGACGGCAGAATCTAGTGCACACGGCTCATCCGAAGAGTGGAAGAGCAAAGGTAAAGAACTCGAGGAAAAGCTAGAAGAAGCTAAGAAAATGGAGAGAGCTGCTTCTGTATCTTTGGAATCTGTGATGAAACAACTCGAAGGAAGCAATGATAAATTGCGTGACACAGAAACCGAAACCACAGATCTTAAGGAGAAAGCGAGAAGTTTTGAAGCAGAGGTCAAAGAACAAGAGATGATCATCAAGAAGCTTAACGCCGACTTAGAAGCTGCGAAGACGGCAGAATCTTGTGCACACAGCTCTACCGAGGAGTGGAAGAGCAAGGCCAAAGAACTCGAGGAGAAGCTAGTAGAAGCTAACAAGTTGGAGAGAACTGCTTCTGTATCTTTGGAATCTGTGATGAAACAACTTGAAGAAAGCAATGATAAATTGCACGACACAGAATCCGAAATCACAGAACTCAAGGAGAAAATCGTGACGTTAGAGACAACGATCGCTACACAAAAGGAGAAACTTGAGGAATCTGAGCAACGATTGGGTGATGCAGAAGAAGAATTGTCTAAGATTGAAAAAGAAGTAGAGAGCTTGAAGAGTGAGCTTGAAACTGTCGAGGAGGAGAAGACTCGGGCTTTACAAAAGGAGCAAGATGCTGCTTTAAGTGTTCAAAGGCTCTCGGAACAGAAGAGAAAACTCTTGTCTGACCTCGAAAGCTCAAAGGAGGAAGAGGAGAAGAGTAAGAAAGCCATGGAGAGTTTAGCTTCGGCGTTGCATGAAGTGTCGAGTGAAGGAAGGGAGTTAAAAGAGAAGTTGATGAGCCAAGGCGATCACGAGTATGAAACACAAATAGAAGACTTGAAGTTGGTGATTAAAGCGACGAACGAGAAGTACGAGACCATGCTTGACGAGGCGAGACATGAGATCGATGTTCTTCTTAGTGCGGTCGAACAAACCAAGAAACATTTCGAGAGCTCAAAGACCGATTGGGAGATGAAAGAAGGCAATTTGGTGAATTACGTGAAGAAAATGGAAGAAGACGTTGCTTCGATGGGGAAAGAAATGAATAGGTTGGATAATTTGTTGAAGAGAACCGAGGAAGAAGCCGATGCAGCTTGGAAGAAAGAAGCCCAGACAAAAGACAGTCTTAAAGAAGTGGAAGGCGAAGTGGTTTATCTTCAAGAAACTCTCGGGGAAGCAAAAGCCGAAAGCATGAAACTAAAAGAGAGTCTGTTGGATAAAGAAACCGAGTTTCTAAATGTCGTTCATGAAAACGAGGATCTAAGGGCGAAGGAGGATGTTTCTCTGAAGAAGATCGAGGAATTATCAAAGTTACTCGAGGAAGCAATATTGGCCAAAAAGAAAGCGGAAGAGGAGAACGTCGAGCTTAGTGAAACCGAGAAAGAGTATGATTTGCTACCGAAAGTGGTTGAGTTTTCTTCTGAGAACGGTCATAGAAGTGTGGAAGAGAAATCAACTAAAGTCGAAACCATTGATGACGAAGCTCCACAAGAACAGATCACCAATGGCAATGGCAGTAGTATGGAGGAGAAAGACATGAATGGAAAACCCGAGGCAAAAACCGAGAAGAAAGAAGAATCTCAAGATGATGACAAAGACGATTCGGTTGAAGTTATATTCAAAATGTGGGAAAGTTGCCAAATTGAGAAGAAAGAAGCTTTTCCAGAGAAGAAATCAGAATTAGAGTCCCAAGAAGAAGAAGAAGACTCAAGCAAAATCGACGATAGCGACAAAACCTCACCAGAAAACATTGATGAAATCGAAAACAATGAAGACCAGCTTGCGTTGGAGAAGAAGATCAAGAAGAAGAAAACTTTACTTGGTAAAGTTGGGAATCTCCTCAAGAAGAAAGCACCCGTAAACCCGAAATAACAAACTATTTGAGGTAAGAAGTTCATAAAGTCTATATATATCTGTATACCCTTATTGATTTCCATCAGTGTTCATTACATAATATCTTTGTTGTTTTTTTATTCTTTTCTTCTTTTCGATTTTAACTACAATGGTTTTCGATCTTTTTTTAATGTAAAGGCTTGTGTTCTTCTTTTATTCCGCTTTTATATAACCCCAACAACACAAACCGCGGTTTAAAACCGCTTAACCTCCATGAACACGAATGAGCTCTTTGACTAGTAATTTGGATGAATCAAACGATCCCAAAACTCCAAGAACACACCCGAAAACAACAAACCCGATATTCGCAGCTCTTGTGAGTTTCGACATCCCGTCCCAGCAGATCTTCAGGTAGAAAGCAGACGGTAATGTAACAGCGATCGTGACACTAACCAACGAGCCACTGAGGCTCAAAACATAACCGAAATAAGGGACGGTCAAAGCCAATGCGAGAATGACTAGTAACAAAGTGGAGCCAACAAGACCACGAGTCACGAGCTTGGTGCGATTGGTCATGGTCGAAGGAAGGCTGCGTTCGAGCTGGATGGCTAAAGGAGCGAACTCTAAGGCGTATTTGGTCATTGGGGTTAGAACTGTGGCCCAAAGAGCGATCTTGGTTACTAGTAGATGTTTTGGAAGACTGAGGGTAATTTGGGAATTTACGCTTGGTCCGAACATCTTCGCGCCTGTGATGGCTAGTGATGTGTACAGAGCCGTCACCGTAGCAAAGCTCACGATCGATACCTACACGTATTCAAAATTAACATGCAAATATGCAATGTGTGAAGTTTTATTGTATTTAGGGTAAATAAATATAAATAAAATAATACTTATAAGACGACGTTACTTGCAATTGCAAACATCGATCACTCTCGCTTAGATAATTTTTTTTATAACTTTTTAGTTTAGAGCATCCTTAATGTCACCAATTTTTTTATAATTAAAAAAAAAAAAAATTTAGATATTCAAGTGTCTCAACTCAAAAAAAGTGTTATATATGACATTTTTTTTGAGTTGAGACACTTGGGTATCTAATTTTTTTATTTTTTAATTATAAAAAATGTGGTGACACTCACGTTAAGGATAGTGACTAGTGAGTATTGGTAAGTCCATAAATATTAGTTATATGAAAAATATGCTCTTTCGAAATAATTTTGAAAATAACACTAAGTCTATAATTATTTGCAAAACAAACAAAAAAGTAACATTTTTGAATATTTTTAACGTACGTATATACCTTCGTAAATTTGGAGGGGTCCTTCATGGAAGTGTAGAGATTAGGAAAAACGATGTGTCCACCGAAACCAAACATATAGATTCCCGACACCGTCGGAATATTCCCTAACCGGAGCACCGGAATCCTCCCATCATCAATAACGCCTCCAAACACTGCCGTGTAAACCACTGACCCAAATATAATCGCCGACATAAGAATCCCACCGGAAGAAAGAAAAGACATGGAAGAAAAATCTCTAATCCATAGACTCGGCAAGGCTATAGCCACCGCCACGGCAGTGAGCTTCCCCGCCGGGAAATGGCCGTTGTGAAATTTAGTAAAAGTGGCGGGAAAAGCGGCGGCGATGTTGTCGTGGAGGCAGATGGTGTAAGAGACTAAAGCCATGAAGATTTCGAGGTAGATGAAGACGGAGGCGATGAGGCGGCCGTGGCGGCCGAAAGCGGAGTAGCCAAGGTCGGAGTAGGATTTGGCTTTAGGATTGTGGCGGATACAGTTTCCGAGGATGTGAGACGTGTAAGTGGTGAGGATTCCGAAGGTTATTAGGAGGATGATTGAGATCCAACCGCCGTTTTCCACGGCGTATGGCATTGATAGTTGGCCTAGTCCTGTTTACCGGTAAATGATGATGTCAGAGAGTTTGCTTGATGGTTTGTTAAATTTTTCCTATGTAACTTAGAATCTACAATAATACATCTACGATTTAATATATGATAATCGATAAATACAATAAATTAATAACTTCTTAGGTCACAAATAGAATTAGGCTTTAAAGTATAACATAATTCGATAATGTAATAAATTCATAGTTTTAACAAATAGCCTAAATAGTAAAAACCATAATAAAGAAAACGTTCATTTGGACAAAACAACATGAAATATAAACAGAAACACACAAAAATTGCGCATATTTTCACCCATTTGATAATATACTTTACAAAAACAAATGTATCCCATAGTTATTTTTTGTCAATTTGACTTCAAACTTTAGTCATCTAGTGCACATAATCGAAGAAAAAAACTTGATATATAACTCCCGGAACACTCAAGTGCAACACTCAATATCTAGTCGTTTGTTCATATAATAACCATCGAATATTTCCACCGGAGAATATTTTTTAAAACCCCATCAACAACCAAAACAAAAGTAGCTCAAAAATGTAATATATAGTGGATATGTTGTGTCACAATATAAATAAAAGATCAAGTATATACGTACCAATGAGCATACCAACCATGTTGATAACAGAATGTAGAAAGGAACTATTCTCAGTAGTCGTATGACCCATTTCCAAACCCAACTGATCTTTGACCGTTTTTTCGTGCTCACATTCACACCCTTTATTTTCCTCAACACACACAACACAACTCTTCGTTCCCGACATGATTCTAGTACTACGTTTAATTCTTTTGAGATATGTTTTTGTTTGATGTGTTAAAGGAAGTGGGAGTGATGCTGTGATTTGTAGTGAAAGAGGAGATGCACTGTACAATGATTTTTTAAAAAAATAATACTAATTATAAAAAAAGAAAGAAATGATAACTTCATACATTGTTTAGTATATTCGTTGGCCTTCCAATGGAATTGAAGATGTTTATTTAATATTTGTAGCATATTAGTTAGGAGGAATCATATATCATACGTTCGAGGGGAATGTCCATACGTCATTACATTCTTAAGTGAATCATGACTCTGATAAAAAAGACATAAATTACTATATTTTGTATACAATTATGCTACTTTACTAGTTTTTTTTTTTCTCTCGAAAATCGAATCTAGCTAACTCAAAACATGAAATGAATCGTTTAATATACAATTTCCCCTTAACCTTATTGAAAACTTTATTTTGGTAAGATTTTGATTAGCAGAACAAAAATTTTGGATTATATACGCGTAAATTATTCAAAATAATTGATTGTAACTTGTATTAGTTCAATCATATGTGCGATATTCTTCATTGATAATGTTTCACCAAGCAAAACGTACTTCTTCTTGTAGGTAGGTAGGTAAACTAGAATTCAGAACATTGGTGGTGATAACACATAGTTTGTCCACATAAATCTTATCTCTTTCTAATTGTAACTAAACATCAAATTTAAGCATATAAATTGACTATGGGTAGATGTGTCAAAGCATTTACATCCAATATAAAAAAAATTGTGCATATAATTAGTTTTTAATGGTTCATTATAAGTTTTATATGATTTTAATATTGCGACTTTATTTTCTAATTATATATGTATTATAAAAAAAACTGCAAAATGATGATAGATACCAGAAAGAGGTTAAAGATTGAATGACGTCTAAAAAAATAGTTAAGATTGAATCCGATTGTGCTCCACCTTCATGAATTTGATCCATACCTGTCGATCAAGGGACCAGATCGACCCCACGAACTATAGCTCTATTTATACCCATAAGAATAGAATAATTTTCAATTTTTTTTTACTTAGGTGACTAATTAGATAATCAATTAAACATGACAAAATACTCAAAAATTATGCTCTTTCATGAATGTACGTTAATTTGGACCATTTCTATTTAAATATATTGAAAATGTGATACATATCTCGTATGTTAAAGTTGAAAATTTATTAATTCACTATTAATTATTGGTAATTGTTGGATTATTATATATATGGTTTCGTATATCAAAATACGAATTCAAATATTTTTATTTGCTAAAATCAATTCAAATCGTTCGCTCGTAGGCCTCTTTATGCATGTACGAATGTTGATGTGGTTGTAGTCTATGCCATTAATTTGATATGTTACCACTACAAGAAAACAGCATGTTAGTGACACCGATTTGTGTGACGAAATTACAGAGTGACAATTTTTTCGTCGCTAATTTGAAGCGTCGCAAATTCGACACATATTTGCAACACTTTTGTGATGCATTTATTGAGTAGCACATTTGTGACGGAATTGAGACGATCGAAAGGAGTCACAGATCTGTGACGGAAGTGAGACAAGAGAATGTGTCACGAATTACCAACGGATGTGTGACACAATCGTAGTGGCTAATATGTGACGTCTTTGTGACGCTTTAAAGTGTCATTAAAGTGTGACTCTTTTATGACTACTTAAGGAAAAGTGGTAGTCTCTAAAGTGTCACAAAAAAAACACTAATTTGCTATGTATGTGTGATAGTTTTTACAGTCTTTTTGTTGTATTGTACACTATATAATACTTCGTAATCTACTTAGTATAATACTTCGTATTCTACTCTGTATTCTACTAATAGAAATTTCAAATAAACAGAATTCTACATAAATAAACATAGTTGAAGCAAAATAAGGTTCCGAATTACGAATTCCAAAAACGGTTAACAAAATGTACAAAATAGTTAACCGTTACATAACCGAAACATTAAACATTTAGTTCAAAACATTAGACGATTAATTCAAGGGATAGAAACCGTTTATGTGGCAGGTGGAGTGGGTGGTGAGGTGGTTGGTGTTGTGCCTGGTGCAGTGGGTGGTGAGGTTAATCTCTGGCCTTTCTCCTTCTCCGAGCCATAACCCCTCTTCTTTAGTTGCTTTACTCTTTATCTCTCTAGCTTCCTCAAAGTAAGTAATTGGTGTTGCGTTCTTCAATCTACAAAACAACAACAAAGTAAAGAAACGGTGATCCCTAAATTCAACTCAAAACCCTAATTTTCTACTGTAGCCAGAGATTCAAATCAACGAGATTCAAATCAACGAGATTCAAATCTTCTTCACGTTTGATTCAGTAAATCGAGAATCATCGAGATCCGAGAAACGAACCGATTGAACATTAAAGAGCCAAAACATGATCTCAAATTCGAATCAAGCAAAGGTTCGTCGATCGATCTAACGGAGAGGCCAGAGATAAGTGAAGAGAGAGAGAGAGAGAGAGAGAGAGAGAGAGAGAGAGAGAGAGAGAGAGAGAGAGAGAGAGAGAGAGAGAGAGAGAGAGAGAGAGAGAGAGAGAGAGATTAGAGCCTTAACGGTGGAGGAATCGGTCGGATAAGGAGAAGGTCTATGTTCACGGAGGCGATTAGGTTTCTGAAAGGGGATCTTCTTTGAGTTGGTCTCGCAGAGGATAGACGGAGGAGATTAAGTGTGTTAGTGTTAAGTGTCAAGTGGGTATTGTATAAAACCTGAGCCGAAATAATTATTTGGATGTAGGCCATTTTTTTTTTATTTTTTGGTTAATTTTGGGTGAGAGGGAAATGAAAAGATTTGGATTTGAGGTGTTATTTTTAGTTTCCCACCAAAATTAAATTGGTGACATTTTAAAATGCGTGACAAATTTGTAACTGATTTATGACACTTTTGTGACACTAAACATTGAAACCCTAAATCCTAAATATTTTCTATTTATCATATAAGGCATACATGTTCCCTATAGTTTGAGCATCTATTAGTAAAGTGTATTTTTCATTTGTAAAGGTGAATGTTAAATTCCAAAGAAAATCATTATCAACAATTATAAGTTACCAAGATTAAAGATGAAATGTAATGTTCATTAATAGAAGAGTTTGTTAGTTGGTTACTATAATTTTACAAACATGAAATTTGTAATTTTTTTTGTAAACAGAACATGAAAAGGGTATTTAAGAATAATAGGAAGCAAAAATAATATTTTGTAACAACTCTGTGATACATGTGTATTCGTCACAAACGAAACCCCAAATTTGTAACTGTTTTGCCACAAATTTGTGACGCATGAGGGAAAAAGGAAAAAAATGTGGGTTTTGCAATCACATAGAATCGAACCCGAGACCGGTGTGTTTGTTTGAAGAGGTTAAGGGCACTGGACTATGGTATTTGTTCGGTAACGTTGTCCAATAACAGAAATATATACACAGTTTTTCCGGACAAGAAAAAGGAAAAAAATTTGGGGATTTTGCAATCACCTAGAATCGAACACGAGACCGGTGCATTTGTTTGAAGTGGTTAAGTGCACAGGACTATGGTATTTTTTCGGTATTGTTGTCCAATAACATAAATATATACACAGTTTTTCCAGACAAGAAAAAGAAAAAAAAATGGGGATTTTGCGGTTACGGTTTTTTAACCACCGGTTACGTTTAATAATTTTTGTTAACATTAACCTTAACCATTTAAAATACGGTTAAAACGGTTACGGTTAAATACGGTACGGTTAATACGGTTGCGGTTAGATACGGTTATAAGTATGATACGGTTAATATTACGGTTATAATTATAATATTTTAAAAATTGAAGAAAAGATTATAAGTGAAGATTTAGAAACTATATATATTTAAAAATCATTCTTTAATATGTTTTGAAAGTGGAATGATACTAAAAACAAATAAACGTTATATTTATTTGTGGGTGAAACAATAAAAAAACTTACCTAATCTTTTAATAAATGAAAATTATGAAAAACTATTTTTTGGCTCCACTACGACAAATTTAAGATCTAATAGGATTTTTTTAAAATAATTTTGAACTTAAGATTTGAAATTTGTGTTTGCAACCAAATAATTTTCTTTGCCTCCAAAATATTTTGTGCTGTAAACATTTAATATGTATATACTTTTAGTTCGTTCAAAATCTATTAGGATTAAATCTATTTTTTTATAAAAGAAAATATAAACAACTCAAGAGTAGATAAATTATAGGCAATTAATATGCAGTTATAGGTACAATTAAAACCATAGGTATATTTTACGGTTAACGGTTATGGTTTTTAACCATTTAAAACGGTTACGAATACAGTTACGGTTTAAAACGGTACAGTTACGGTGCGAAATACGGTTACGGTTGTATTTTGGCCATGCCTATGCATATCCTCTTGTCTTTTTGTAACAGACATAAGTTTTTGTGACTCATGTATCACACTTTGGAAGTGTCACTAATCTGTGACAGATAATGGAGTTCCAAATTCGTCACAAAATTGTGTCACTTTATATTCGTCTCAAGTCTGTCACAAATGTATGACGAATTTGTGACGAC
Source organism: Draba incana (assembly GCA_963576765.1). Taxonomy (NCBI): domain Eukaryota; kingdom Viridiplantae; phylum Streptophyta; class Magnoliopsida; order Brassicales; family Brassicaceae; genus Draba; species Draba incana. The sequence goes on from OY755205.1 coordinate 12,243,722, forward strand.
ATGTTTTGAGTCATGTATTCGTAAGTAATCAGTCACTAATAAGTGACGCGTCTGTGACAGTCTCGGTTAGTCACAAATTTGTGACGAATGTGGTACTCTTTTAGCCTTAGTCACAAATGTGTCACAAAGAAGTCTTAAGTCTGTCACAAATTTCTGTGACGAAAAATCTGTCACAAACATGTGTCACAAATTATCTGTTTTCTTGTAGTGTACCACCACTGGAACCAAATCTATATTATTGTACATGCACTTGTGGAAACGCAAAGCTTACATGAAGATAGCTTCTAGAACGATTTTCATATACTTTTTTTTTCTAAAAAGTTGATATCATTTATGAAATAAACATATGAGGTATTTATTAGTATTGTATACCGGTTTAGTGTAAACCAAGTGTAATTTAGTTACTCGGTTGTTTGTGTAAACCGTATTATGTATTTTCTCTTGTATAGATGATATAAGGAGGAAAATAGTTGTAACAGATTTCTTAAGTTGAATAACAAAGTTTTCTTGATTTCTCTCTTTGGCTGATTCAACTAACATGGTATCAGAGCAAATAATCGCTTCCGTTCTTCGTTTTCTTCTGTCTTTGACCTAGATTCATCGGAATCTCTCTTCCGATTGATCAATTTCTGTTGAAAATTTGGTTGTTCCGCCGAATTTAAGCTTGATTTGAGGTTATTCCGTCTCAATCTCGTGAAAATGGTTACTCTTCGTCGTTCTACTCGTCGTCTTGGTCGCGGAGCTGCTTCGGCAACTCGCTCAGCAAATTCCAGGTGTATTGCGGCGGAAACTCAAAATCTGGTGGCTCCGGCTTCTATTCCGATGTCCGATTCAAAAAATTCACCGGTAAATGTTGTTCCGACTCAGAATCCTCCGATTTCATCTCAGGTAACTTTCGATTTCAATGGGATTCAATACTCGCCTTACTTTCTTACTAGTGGTGATAATCCAGGAACATCGATTATCTCTAAGGTCTTAGATGGTTCTAACTATAACACATAGAACATCACTATTACGATAGCTCTTGATGCTAAGAACAAGCTAGGGTTTGTTGATGGTTCTTTACCTCGCCCTCTTGAATTGCATCCTCATTATCGTATATGGTCTCGGTGTAATATCATGGTGAAATCTTGGATATTGAATTCAGTTACGAAGCAAATTTATGCTATTATTCGTCGTTTTAATGATGCCTCAGATATCTGGAAAGACTTGATGACCAGATTTCGCATCACTAATCTTCCAAGATCATACCAGCTGACTCAACAAATCTGGTCTCTCCAACAAGGCTCTACAGATTTATCAACCTATTATACAAAGTTGAAAACTCTGTGGGATGATCTTGATGGAGCAGATTGTGTAAAGACTTGTCAACAATGTGATTGTTGCAAAGCTACAGCCACCAAAGCTGAGCACACCAAGATCATCAAATTCCTGGCTGGTCTTAATGATTCCTACACCAATGCTAGAAGTCAAATCATTATGAAGAAGAATGTTCCTGATCTAGCTGAAGTGTACAATCTTTTGGATCAAGATTACAGTCAGAGGAGTATTAATCCAGTGGCTAATGCTACAGCTTATAATGTGACAGTTCCTGATGGGTTATCTTCTTCAGTTAATTCCACTCAGTCTCGTTATCCTCCAAGATCTTCAAGACCTATATGTACTCATTATGGATATTCAGGTCATACGGTTGATAAATGCTACAAGCTTCATGGTCATCCTACTGGTTTCAAATACAAGAACAAGCCTCAGAATGATAAGAATCAACAGAGTCTTAAACTAGTGGTGGCTAATCTCTCTTTAGCTCATTCTCAAGAGCCTTCTCAGCTAGTGGATCAGACTGTTACAGGACCTTTCAACTCATTGACTAAAGACCAAATTCAAGGAGTCATATCATACTTCAACTCTCAGCTAAATTTCTCCCCTGAACAGGACACAATGCCATCTACTTCTGGTGGTACTATCTCCACTCTTCCTGGTATGTCTTTCTCTTCTTCTACGTTGAAGTTTGTAGGAATATTAAGAGCTACCAAGAACACTTTATCCTCATAATCTTGGATCATAGATAGTGGAGCTACCCATCATGTATGTCATGATAGAACTTTATTTCTGAATCTTTCTGAAACCGTTAATCAGTCTGTGAATTTGTCTACTGGTATGGGAGTTAAGATTGCTGGAGTTGGTCAGGTCAAGTTAGATGAGTCTCTTCTCTTGAAGAATGTATTGTACATACCGGATTTCAGATTGAACTTGATGAGTCTTAGTCAGTTGACTAAAGATTTGGGGTATAGAGTTGTTTTTGACAGTGAATCTTGCATGATACAGGATCCTATCAAGGGATTGATGATTGGTCAGGGTGAGGAAATCTCCAATCTATATGTTCTGGATGCAAGATCTGTTAACTACTCAAATATTCAGCCTTCTTTTGTTGCAAATATTGTTGTGGATACAACCTTATGGCATAATAGATTAGGGCATCCTTCCATACACAAAATAGATTCTATTGTTGATGTACTTGGAATTAAACAAAGGAATAAAATCCCTTTCCGTTGTGATGTTTGCCCTCTTGCTAAGCAAAAGCATCTTTCTTTCAATTCTCAAAATAATATATGTTTTGAACTTTTACACATTGATACATAGGGTCCTTTTTCGGTTCCATCAGTCGAAGGGTATAGGTATTTCTTGACTATAGTGGATGACTATACTCGTTCTACTTGGACTTAACTCATGAGAACCAAAGATGAAGCAATTAGGATTTTTTCAGAGTTTGTGAAGCTAATGGAAACTTAGTATAATGCAGTGGTTTAAAGGTGTGAGGTCTGACAATGCTCCTGAGTTTAGATTCACAGAGTTCTTCAAGAAAAAAGGAATCCGATCTTATCATTCTTGTCCTGAGACTCCAGAACAAAACTCAGTAGTGGAGAGAAAACATCAACACATCTTGAATGTGGCTAGAGCCTTGATGTTTCAAGCTAAGATTCCTCTGGAGTATTGGTCTGATTGTATCCTCACAGCTATCTTCTTAATCAACAGGCTTCCATCTCCTTTACTGAAAGATAAGTCTCCATATCAAATGCTTCATGATAAGAAACCAGAATACAAGAGAAAATACATAATACGGTTTACACAAACAACCGAGTAACTAAATTACACTTGGTTTACACTAAACCGGTATACAATACTAATAGTAGATGAAGACAGAGGCGATGAGGTGGCCGTGCATATGAGAAGGTTATCCATTATCAGCTTATATGTCATATGAGAAGCTTTCTGAAGAATATAAAGCTTATATATGTGCAGTTACTTTACATCCTGAACCAGCATCATTTAGAGAAGCTCAGAAGTTTGATGCCTAGATTCAAGCAATGAATGAAGAGTTAATTGCTTTGGAGAATACTAATACATGGCACATCTGTTCTTTGCCTCCAGATAAACATGCCATTGGATGCAAATGGGTATACAAAGTGAAGTTATTATCTGATGGGAATTTAGAGAGATATAAGGCTCGTCTAGTGGCTAAGGGTTATACACAACAGGAGGGGGTTGATTTTGTTGATACTTTCAGTCCTGTAGCTAAAATGACTACAGTCAAAACCTTGTTAGCTGTGTCTGCTACTAAAGGATGGAGCTTAACTCAGCTAGACATTTCCAATGCCTTTCTTAATTGCACACTGGATGAGGATATTTATATGAAGCTACCACCTGGTTATACTCCTAAACCAGGTACTACTTTACCTCCTAATCCAGTTTGCAAGCTGAATAAATCCCTATATGGCTTGAAACAAGCATCTAGACAGTGGTACTTAAAGTTTAGTTCCACACTTCTTTCCCTTGGATATCATCAATCTCATTCAGATCATACTCTCTTTATTAGAAATGAAGCTGGAATTTATACTGCCGTATTAGTCTATGTGGATGATATTGTCATTACTAGTAGTAATGATGAGGTTGTGGCTAAGTTGAAGATTGATCTAGCTAAAGCTTTTAAGCTTAGAGATTTGGGAACTCTGAAATATTTCTTAGGGCTTGAAATAGCTAGATCTAGCAAGGGCATCTCAGTTTGCCAGAGGAAATACACATTGGAGTTATTAACTGATATTGGATTACTGGCTTGTAAGCCTTCTACTATACCAATGGATCCTAGTATCAAGTTAAGGCAGGACAGTGAAGAACCACTCCTAGAAGATCCAGCTCTTTACAGAAGATTAGTGGGCAAGATGATGTATTTGACAATTACCAGACCTGATATCACTTTTGCAGTGAATAAGTTGTGTAAATTCTCATCGGCTCCTAAGAACTCACACTTGCAAGCAGCCTACAAAGTCTTGCATTATCTTAAGAGAACAATTGGGAAAGGGTTGTTCTATGCTTCTGATTCAGATTTACTCTTGAAAGGATTCACCGATGCAGACTGGGGTTCTTGTGCAGATACAAGACAATCTACATCTGGATTTTGTATATTTCTAGGTCCATCCCTCATCTCTTGGAGGACTAAGAAGCAATCAATAGTTTCTCATTCTTCGGCTGAGTCTGAGTATCGTGCCATGGAGTTGGCAGTTCGTGAGATTACTTGGCTAGTTAATTTGCTTCAGGATTTTCAAGCTCCTCATAAGCAACCGGTTCCTTTCTTTTGTGATTCTACAGCTGCTATTCATATAGCTAATAATGTTGTGTTTCATGAAAGGACTAAATGTCTTGAGATTGATTGTCATATTGTGCGCGAGAAGGTGCAAAAGCGTTTGATTAAGACTCTCCATGTCAAGTCAGAGCACCAACTAGCCGATGTCAAATCCTTCTCCATTTCAGAATTTGTTGCGCAAGATGGCTCTCACTTCGTTATACTTGCCATCTTGAGGAGGGGTATTAGTATTGTATACCGGTTTAGTGTAAATCAAGTGTAATTTAGTTACTCGGTTGTTTGTGTAAACCGTATTATGTGTTTTCTCTTGTATAGATGATATAAGGGGGAAAATAGTTGTAACAGATTTCTTAAGTTGAATAACAAAGTTTTCTTGATTTCTCTCTTTGGCTGATTCAACTAACAGTATTGCAATTGAGCCATACCTATAGTAGTGTAATATTGGCAAAAAAACGTTATAAACAAGATTACAATTGTCAATGCGATGGGTTAGATTTTGAGTTGTTATCGGATCCAAAACTGTATGAGGTTACGCCATTGCTTTCTGTGTCGTCCTGACATCAAGGTGTTGCGAATTTCTCCATCTAAGTTCTTGAACATCTGCCTTGTCCGGATTTTCATATACTTGTGAACCGAATTGTGATGAGTATTAATTCTGACATATATACCCAAGTGGTATGAATTGAATGACATCTATTAAACTTACTGATGTTTGAAGTTTGCATGTTAGAGCTAGAGGTGAGATGAATAATTAAACAAAAGAAGTGATAAAGTCGAAGAACGAGGAGAGTGAAAATCCTCGTTAATCATAATTCATAAGATATGTTACATGTGAAGCATGACGTGTATAACACAGATTCTAATTCTACGAAGAAACATTATAATAATTTGGTCGATTTTGCGTAACTAATAATACTTGTTCCCATGACGATTCATACGCTGACGTGAAAAAACAAAAACATTACAGAATGAAGGAAAGGTGAATAGTTTTTTTGTCAACTAGGAGAATAAAATTTCTTTTTCATCTAGGGCAATAGTTTATGAAATGAAATATTTTGAAATACACATACGTTTAACTGCTTTGTAGTATATTTTGTTTGAGGGATTAAAAAACATTATTTTGTAGAAAATTTTACTTTTTAGTTTATATTTGTAACGCTACACAGTCATACCATTAAAATTGAATATATTTTGTAAATCTACTTGTAAAAGAGGTACTACATATTACCACTTTCATATTTGTCAAAAAAAAAACATTAAAATACTTGTCCATCCAAACCTTCTATAAACTTTCTCATAAATGCTTCTATACAAGTATGGAGTTCGAGTCCCAGGGAATGCAAATTAATGGAGACAATATTTAAAGGAGATTTTCAGCGTGGAGCAAAGAGAGCCGTTCGGAGTAATCCCGCATGTTTAGGCTAAATTATCCGTTGTGTAATCGTCCATGTAATAGTTCTCATAATTTGTAGTAATTCATAAATCTAGACGATTAAAAAAAAACTTTCTCATAAATGATTTATTTGTAAATTACATATATACATAAGTGTATTAAATTAAAATTAAATTATTACTTAAAAACATACCAAGGTACTTACCATTTTTAGGTGCACGTCAAAAAAAAAAAAACCATTTTTAGGTGCTGGATTTTGGTGGACAAATATTTTATAGACTAAACCGTATTATAGAGAAGTTTTGGTGGAAAAAATACGAAAGAAATGACAATTTATATACCATGTTGTGAAAGTAGTACATTCTTCCGATTTAAGAATTTAGAAGATAACTTGTATACACAACTTGCCCGAGGTTGGAGATTCTAACTTACAATCTTTTAATTTATAGCTTGTCCACATTTTGCATTCGTTTCCAAAATTGTAGAACAAAAATAAGAATAAATAACAATAACTGACTCATGCTTTTAACAAATTAGTAGTTCATACAAATAACAATTTTAATACTGAATGCGTAAAAATTAAACAACTATGTTGTCAATGTCAACCATGAATTTGAGAATTCTGTATGAATTTTTAGAAAACATACTCTTTGAAGTCGAAGGCTAGAGAGTTTAAAAACAAAATTTTCGAACAACAGCACTTACAAGAGCAAATTACACAAAAAGAAAACTAGAATACCAAAAATTATAATTCATGCCATTTTTGGACTGATCCAACGTATCCAGGCTCAAACTGCAATTACATTGCCCTGAGTTTCGGCAGCGAGTCTCTTCTTATTTGATTTATCTTTCGATTTCGAATTCTGAGACTTTCGTTTCCTCAAAGGTGTATCTTGGTTTGGCTCTTTCGTCTCTTGTTCCATTTCTGACACAGGAGCAATGACCTCTTCGTCACTCTTCTTTCCCTTAGGATACTCTGTCTCGGGATCAATCACAGACATTTCACCAAGTGTGTAGTCTAACAAGAAACTGCTTCTCACAAATCTGTCGATCCTACTGAAATGTCTCTGAGTATATGGGATTAGACCTTCCAGGAGTTCTCCAATTCCTTTTACCTGTTGCAAATTTCCAAGATCAAACCAAAAGAAAATCGAGAATATACATCGGTATTAATCTGGAGTTTTATGTAAACCAAACCTGAGCAATTTCTGTGGGAGGAAGTACTTTGAATGTTTGGTTAAGAACAACCTGAGCAATGTGACATAGCTTTGGTTTTGTGTTCCATTCTCGGACATATTCGAAAAGCAAACGGAAATCTTCTTTTTCAAGTCCTTGAAGAGCTTTCACAATGTGTTCAACATCTTCTCTATTCCTGTTCACACCAATTGCAGGTAAGAAAAGGAAGAGACTTAAGAAGGGAATACCGAGAAAAGCAAACATTGTGTTTTCTTGGATGGCTTTTACCTGCAGAGACCAGCAAAGAGTTCGTAAACTCTATGAGGCTTACGAAGCTCAAATGCTAACTTTATGGCTTTAGTGTATTCAGCATCTAACACTGCGTTTTCTAGCTCTTGACCTCTCAAGATTGCTTCTTCCTGTACAACGGATATATTCAGGATTATGGTCGGTCTAAAGATCAAAAACATATAACAGCTCCATGGAAACCAGACTATTAAAGCTAGTTGATAAGTAATATTGACAGACCTCTTTCCGGAATTCGTCTTCTTTATCAGAAGTGGTTGAATCATGCCATAAATTAATAACTGCATCACCTCCACCAGTTGCAACCATTTCTGTCTTCTTTCCGACAGCTAAAGCCCATACCTGTAAAAGTTAAAATACAATATGTCTGAACAGAACAGCAAGAGGTCTCTGCGAGAGATGGCTATAAACATGTTCCATCAAAACGCTAGAAATAAACATTTCATTTCCTTTACAAGTCCAGTAAAGCAGAAGTTCTTAACCCTATAACTAATAGCACCAAAGCAGACAAGATATGGATACATCAATAAAGCAAGTACTGTTTAGGGTACCTTGTCCTCGTGCTGGTCATATGTGGCTACGCATTCGCTAGTGTTCACATTCCAAAGTTTCAATAAACCATCAGCACCTATAAGTGCACGGTTAGAATGTTAACACTAAAAAAGAAGAAGTAACTATGACATCAGGTTAGTGAAACTTACCACATGAGACAAATTGGGTTCCATCAGTTATGAATGAGGCCTTAAGTACACTTGAGGTATGACCTTCGAATGTTTTGAGGCATGAACCATCAGATATAGCCCATATCTTTACTGTTTTATCACCTGATGCTGTCATTACGCACTGATCAACAGGTGAGAACTCAACGGAAAACACCCGCCTCTTATGTCCTTTAAGTGTAACAACATGCACTAAGTCTGGTAGTCTCCATATGCTAGCTGTCCGATCCTGCAAGACAGAAACAAAGACAGTCAGATAAGAATCTAGAGCATGTCTTAACGCATCTCCTTCCAATAGGAGAGAAAGATGTATATAAGTTCTCAGTTGACCTGTATTTGAAAAATGTTCGATTGAATGAGAAACCCACAAAATTGAACAGAAAAAGGTTTGCTCATCATATCTAATTACCTCTGAGCCAGTGCAAACCAAGCTATCGTTACGAGCAACAGCCACGGAATTGATGTCTTTATCATGGGCAGCGACAACACTTCTAGTTTTCAGAGTTATGGGCTCCTCTGAGTCCTCTGAGATACCATCAAGGTTCCACACCTTCAATGTACGATCACTAATCCAATAAAATGCAAAATAAGAGGTTAAAAAGATCTATGAAGAGAAAGATGACAATGAATTTATAAGACAAACTTCGAAGGAGATAATAACAATAGACCATATATCTATAATGTTCACAATCAAGACAGGGTTCTACACCTTATATAATGATGTATTTAGATACACAAAGTTGGAATCAGCCAGAGTATTACACTGAGAAATGAATGTAACAGCGATCAAACTATCTCAACCATCTGTCGCTATTCTATTGATCAGATAGTACATTTACTTCTCCAACATAAGGTCTGACAGTAAACAGCCAGCATATTACAATCGAAAAATTGATCATTTCTTATACCCCCTAGTTAGGAGGCAGTGTAAAGAAAAGAGCAGAGTCCTAATCAAAACTTCATCATTGGTAGAAAACAATATATGCATAGTGCTAGAAGCATAATCTCTGCGAACTGCCAATAGAATTCTTGGCAGTACCATGCTGCTTCGTTTATTTCAAAATAAAAAGTATATGAACACGTACCCACTCCCGCTGACAAAGAAACTGAAGGACTTCTTCGCAAAAGCAACCGCTAAGATATCCCCATTATGACCTGTACCAACTCCAATGCAAGATTTGGTTGTTGCGTTCCACAGCCTCACCTGTAAAGTCACAAAACATAAGTTAACGAACTCTACAGATCACATAAGCTACAAACAACCCTGAAAAATCTGAGACGTCTTGAGCTCTGCCAGCTGCTCAATGAAAAAGGCTAAAAAGGAACATAGTTTGTGAAAAATTACAAGGTATATACATGGACTTACAGTTTTGTCTTTACTTCCAGTCACAACTAGAACATTCCCAGAACTAGATACGCAAGTGTCAAGGGACAGTACCACTTCTTTGTGGCCAGCTAACACGTAGGAACATGACATTGTTGCAACATCATAAACACGAACCTGCAGATATATATGCAAATCTTAGTCCGCAAAAGTATCAAATCTTAGACTTGGTCATACTCAAAAAATAATGATCATTTCTGCATTGATAATGACTGCGAAATGCTCAGTTACCTCCTCAAGATTTGTAGCTACTGCTAGAAACTGTTCGTCATCACCTAGGAACTTCATATCAGCAATTTCTTCATTATATCCAACAAGCCTCTTGCTTAGCACTAACTCTGTTTCTTCATCATCTTCCACAACGGAGTAGATAAAAAACTGCTGATCAGCAGTCACACAAAGCAGTCCACGATCAGAAGGCAGCATAACAGCAGCAATGAATCCTCTTTTAGCGTCCTCGTCATCCGAGCCGACGGTAATATCTGACGACTTTTGCTCGTAGACGCAAACTGAACTGCCAGAGTAAACAGCTAAAGGTTTCAATCAGTTTTCTTAAGCTAGGGCGGTTTATATAACCTCACACCAAACACTAATCAGCGCAACGATAACTAATAGATAGATAAAATGGCTCACCCTTCCGCCTTCCAGATTCGCACAACACCACGTTCCCCAAAAGTTATAAAATGTGTTTCTTGAGAAGCCGCTGTCTTCTTCTTGCTATTCTGATCAAGAGACGCTACAAATGAAGCAAAAGGCGTCCCGGAAGAAACTGTCAGCACAGCCTCTAGAACCTCATATGTTGCAACTGTAGTCTTGCAGCTATAATCATGAAGGTCCCACAAGTTCACAACCTGTTATTAACCAATAAATTGACACCACTGATCACTTGAACATTGTGATAAAGGTAGTACTTAAAAGCCGCATACCATTTAACAAAACATCAGCAGAAAACAATCCTACTCCTGAAGTATGCAACTCAATTAAACTAGAGAGCAGTTACAACTCACCTTATCTCTTCCAGAGCTGAGTAAAGTCCATCCATCATCTGATAGAGCAATCGAAGTCACAGCTGAAAAATGCTTCTCGAAAATGGCAAGACATTTCTTCTCAGTATTCTTTGCCATAAGATCCCAGACACGAACGGTTGTATCATCACTTCCCGAGATAAGCTACACCACAACGTTAAAACACACAAACCTCGTCATCAAACAGAGAAGAAATACATCTTTTCAAGGATAACACATCTCTTTACAGCAGAAATTCTAACTCCCAGAAGAATTTAACTCATAGACAGAATTGGTACATACAATGTTTTTGTTAGCATCAGGATGGAACAAGATACTTGACACAACCCCTTTATGACCTTTGAAGTAATGAGTACAGAAACCACCATCAACATCCCAAACAAGAACTTTCCTATCAGCTCCAGCAGTAGCTAACAATCCTCCAGATGCGTGACAAGCCATTCCCATCACAGGTCCATCATGTCCCTACTCATCATTAACAACAAATTATCCAAAAACATCAAATTTGGAAATCGAATTTGCTAAATCACACTTAATCTAAGAATCAAAGCTCCTAGATTCAGGGCTAGTACAATATTTTACCTTCCAAGAGCGAATGCATTTCAAGGTTTCCAAATCCCAAACTCGAATTTGTCTACTATGCCCAGCGGAGAAGAGTAGCTTATTGTCAGGACTAAGAGCCAAGGCAGTGAGTGCATCGGAATCGGCTTCAATGGTGGATTTCACCGATGAATCCGAAGAATCGACGATGTTGATGACGTCACCACAGGCGCAGGCGATGAATGAACCATCAGATGAAACGATGAAAGGACCGCCGCTGTAGAACTGCTTTAGAGATCGAGAGCATCTGTAGTTCTTCTTTAACGACTGAGCAACCATGACGACGGCGAACTCTGTATCACTTTTTCTCCGGCCGGTGAAGAGAAACGTCGGAAGGGGTCGTTAGGGATTTGAAGGGAGCCGGAGAAAGAATTAGGGTTTAAGACACTTGCGTTTATATACCTTCTTTTTTCCACCTTTTGTCTGATTGCTAACCAATTCGGTTTGGATTAAATAAATCGACCGTGACGATGCTTTTTTAACCGGATAATGTATATTGGTAAAGAAAAAAGGGTTACATGATATTATGATTTTTATTAAATTGGCTTTTAGATGCTATTAGATTCTGCTTTAAAAAAATAAAAGCATATTAACAACTTCAAAAATCTAAAAGGATATATAAAATTTACTATTTTATAAAACTTTAGTAGAAATCTCTAACTAATACTTGTTGTTTTAAATGTTTTTTTTTTTTTTAACATCTGGATTTTATTGGTAGCTTTGAAATTTACACAGTACATGATAAAGCATGTTGTACACAATCCAAAATAGAATTATATATACAACAAAAACATGAACTAATGTAACATCTATAACATTTAGTTGCCTCTTATGAATAAAGTGGACACCCGCAGAGAAATTACGTCAATGATTGGTATTATGGAGTAAATTTTCATTGCTATATCCGTTGCCATGTGATAGGAACTCCACAAGTAGCTTTGAATCACTATCAAAAATTATTCGATGATAACCTAGAGACCAAGTTGTTTGCATTGCATGAAGGAGACTACAACTTTCGGCTTCAAGAGCCGAGCTCGCTTTGGAAAACCGGTAGATGTTTTGTTAGTAAAGATATCACCGGAAGAAAACTCTACAGCTGAGAGATAAAACGGTTACTCATTGGACCCGACCACAATAAAATCAAAGAATGAGAACCAAACACGCTTGAATGTTTTGATTGTTTTTTTAAAAAATTTAATTTATTAACCTATTGATATCATTTTAATCCTGTAAAGACCTTGGCAATAGCTAATCATATTTTTGTATAGTTGTTAGATACCAAGAGCTTATCATACCTTACCAACGAGCTTATGTCTCGTGGTTAAGTAGTATTGTACTGAAAACCAATTGCTCAATCGTTAAATATTTCAGACAAAATTTACATGTTACTAGTTTGAGTAAAATTTGAAACGAAACTAATATCATACGATGTAGTTTTGGGTCTGGAATAATTAGGGATTTGAGCCCAAACCCTCTCGTAATAAAAATAAAAATAAAAAGTTGAAGTGTAACTTTTTTTCGAAATAAAATGCACTTTTTTGTTATTTAGATAACAAGCCCAAACTTATACACAAATATATTTTGAACTGATAAATCGAAGAATCTAACGAAACATATCCAAATTGAATCGAAATTCTTCTATGAAGAATATGTACTATCTTCTACAACAAATGTTCTTACTTCTTACTGTATGCTTCATTATTCGATAAGATATAGTAACAAACATGTTTTTCTCACAACTCGCGTTCAGCTTATGCGTTCGCGTTTACCACGTGAACGCCGGAAGCCCATTAAACAGCATAATGGCCCACAACAAAAGGGGAAGCATCATTAACCGTCCATCTAAACGGAAAAGACCTAACACACGTCTACCTTGGCACGCTTACACGTGTTGAATATTCCCCACTTGCATCCTCACACGTACCTATATTCCGTTCCACACGTGTACAACATTCCCCTTCCTCTCTCTATTTCATCTCATGAACGGCGACGCAAACAATCCTTTTTCGATTTACAGATTCTGTATCATCTCCTCCGATCTGATCTGAAATTCCGGCGAATCGTCGAAGCTTTCTCGAAGAGGTTTTGATTCCTGGGCATGAATTTTCCCCTAATTTCGAAGCATAAGAGCGAAAAATGTCGGAGAGGTACTTAGTCGGATACGCACTCGCAGCGAAGAAAGAGCAAAGTTTCATCCAACCTTCATTGATCGAGCACTCAAGGAAACGAGGCATTGATCTGGTCAAGCTCGATCCGACGAAATCGTTGTTGGAGCAAGGTAAGCTCGATTGCATCATCCACAAGCTTTACGATGTTTATTGGAAAGAGAATCTCCATGAATTTCGCAATAAATCTCCTGGTGTCCCTGTAATCGATCTCCCTGAAGCTATCGAGCGGTTGCACAATAGGGTTTCGATGCTCGAGGTGATTACTCAATTGACCCTTCCTGTATCAGATGTTGGAAGATTTGGTGTTCCGAAGCAAGTCGTTGTTATGGATTCAGAGGTTTTGAGCGGAGGAGGAGCTTTAGGAGAGCTTAATTTTCCCGTGATCGCTAAGCCTTTGGACGCGGACGGGACTGCGAAATCGCACGAGATGTTTCTGATATATGACCAAGAAGGAATGAAGATATTGAAAGCTCCGATTGTGTTGCAGGAGTTTGTGAATCATGGTGGTGTGATTTTCAAGGTCTATGTGGTTGGTGATCATGTGAAATGCGTCAAGAGAAGATCTTTGAATAACATCTCTGAAGAGGAGCTCGCGAGAGGCGGTACTCATCCGTTTTCACAGGTATCGAATCTTACAGGTCAAGAAGACAAGAACAAAAAGTATGGAGAGGATATGAGCTTATTAGAGAAAGTGGAGATGCCTCCATTGAGTTTCTTGACAGATTTAGCTATGGCAATGAGGAGATCAATGGGTCTAAATCTCTTTAACTTCGACGTCATTAGGGATGCCAAAGATGCTAATAGGTACCTTATTATTGATATTAACTACTTTCCTGGATATGCTAAGATGCCTTCTTACGAGCCTGTGTTGACGGAGTTCTTCTGGGACATGGTCACAAAGAAGAATCATGTCTGAGGATACAAACTATGTGCCAAAGTTTGAATCTTTTGTTAGCAGGAAACATTCTTGGTGAGAGGAGGATTTGTACCATTGCAATGTCTTGTGCATTTAGTATTGCAACTGCCATTGGTTTAATGGCCTATGGTGACTCTTAGCTGCTCTGCTAATTTTCATTTGGATTCTTGAACTTGTGCTTTTTCGTTTCTTCATTATTTTCTTAGTTGTTTCTCTCTCGTTTTTTTACTTCCAAGTTTTGCAAAGGCTTATTCAAATGCATAACTGTTGCTACTCTTTTGGAAAGCATTGGATTTCTAAAGTCTTGGTCATTTGCTCTCTTCTTTACTGTTGGTAGTAGTGTGGAATGTGCTTTATCTGTCAAGCTTTTATGGCTCCTGTCTTCGTCACTCTGTCGAGAATGAGCTAGTTGATTGATGAAATGCTTTACATTTTTCGCCAATACGAAGTGTATCTTTACCATTCTCTTTGTATCGGTCTTTTGCTGGAGATGGCTTGCAAGATATCTCGTGTTACTTGTATCCGCGTCCTATGCTCTCTTGTTTCTCTGCATGGTTGTTGCAGAATTCATGCCAATTCTAAGGTACTTGTTTTGAGATCACCTTGAGTAACGTATTGTGTTTGCCTAAACCATAAACTTTCCACATGAATATGTAGGAATCTTTTCACTTGTTGATGCATTGTCACTTTTGGATTTTTAACATCATGAGAATATGTTTAGGTGGCTCATATAATTGTCATTAGATAAAATGAATCTGGATCATTTTCTCATATCTTTGTGTTTCTCATTTAAAGATTCTCTATGATTATGTAGTGACTATTGAGGTCTCTGGTACTAGACTGGTTTGATTTTGATAATCCAAGCTTATCCAGCATCTTATTCTCTGATTTGATGTTTGCATCGTATGCATATTCTCCCCACACGCATATATGTATGTGTATATATTCATATTGGGGTTGGCATTTATGCTTTAGCAACTTGGATGAAGCTGATAAGATGATTCTGGATAAATATGATAATTCTTATTAAATCTCCATTTTAGAATAATGTAAAGCTGGTTTTATGTGTGGAGATAGATAAAGGTTATCTGAATGTTATTTGATTTGTTGTCCGATTTGGTGGGATTAGGCCAATAAGCAAGTGATATGGGTCATTCCGAAAGTTTATGGTGCTGTCGTTATGGCTGAAGTATATTCGCTATGTTATCTTTTTAGTAGCCATGGGCATTCGGGTCTTCGGGTCGGGGTTGGGTCGGTTCGGATCAAAACTTATTATATGGTTTCATATTCTCTCAAGTTTTATTCTACTCAAAACTGATTTTTAACTCGAAATGTGAAAAAATATCCAAACCAAAAGCAACACACAACATTTGGGTTGAACCGAGCCCTGACATTAACTTAACTTAACTCACTAATTAACTTTCATTTTGGGTAGGTTCGGGTATCCCATCGGGCATCGGGTAGGAAACAGAATCGATCATGTACCCAATCGGGGTAAAAGTAACATAACTGAACCCGATCCGAATTGGTTATTTCGGATCGGTTCCGTGTTTGGATCTTCGGTCCGGTTTCTATGGCCATGTAGTTTTGTATAATCGACGAACTGAGAACAAAGATCATAATCTAATCAGAGAAATTATGATTTTTTTTTTTTTTTTTTTCGTCACAGAAATTATGATTAGTTCTTAAGATATATAGTCGGCAAAATCTACCTTTGGAAAAGCCCATGAGCTTTTTGGTTCCTGCATTGAAACTTCGAGAGCCTCACGCCCCACGGTTGTTAAAGCTTTTTCACTTTGGAGTAATATTTTATATATACTTGCTAAAGAAAAAGAAAAAAACTCAGTATAGGCCTTCTCAATTTGACTTCTATGTACGGTAAACTACTTTGAGAAGGTAAATCAAAGACTTTTACTACGTTGCTTTGACATGGAAAGTCTTCGTTTTAACCAACTCTTTTTTATCTTTACCTAAAAGTACATGCGGAAGGTGAAATGGGTACGTATAACCAGTGCCGGCCCTGAGAATTTAGTGGCCCCAAGCCCAAATAATTTTTTGCCCCCAGTTTTAACTGAAAAAAAAACAAAAAACAAATTGCTCATGCCGAGCTTCGAACTTGCAACCTCATCTCTGTGTAATATATATGTTACCAGTAGAACTAATGAAACTTCGTTGCAATAATTGGCCCATCAAATTGTTATATTCTCCACCGGCCCCAAGCCAGCTTGGTGCTAGGGCCGGCATTGCGTATAACGTATTTTGACTGTTAACTTAATCTTATACTAATCCACTGCATTTGCAATTGTGTGTATATGTCAAATTAGTTGTTCTACGACTACATGTACCTCTACTCGAATTGATAACTATATATGTTCTATAAAGTTAATTAACGCACCATATCTTGCTAACTATAATTGAATTACTATAAACTAGTTTAGGTTTCTAATTCTAAATAATATGCATGCCAAGGTATAACGTGCAAATCGTTGCGGTTTGGTCTTTATCCAAGATGTTAGGTTTGCCTCATACACAAGAAGATAATATATACTGTCGTCAGGTAATTGTCTTATATAGATACGAATCATTTAACTTCATTTTTCATTGTGTGACGTGTATAAATACTTTTCCGGTGTTGCTTTGTGCATTTTGGAGAAACTCAACGTACTTAGCAATTTTTGTCCTTTAATAATTTTAAGCCTTTCAATTTAATTTGAAAATTATATCAAGGATTAAAATTCTTCATTGTTTCTTTTGTGTTTGCATTTTGATGTTATAATATTTACATTTAGGTTTGAGTATAGGAATTCACCACTACTCTCTCAGTCATTTAGTGTTATGTTGTTGCTACCGTATATGAAAATTTATTCAAAAAGAGGCTTTTTAGTTTTGAAAACGAAAGAATATAATAATTTAATCCATGGGTTAATTTGGTTAATAACTAAACTAGATTAATAATTATCAGTCTAACAAAAAATGGGATATATGTGTGGTATGTAGAGCAATATTAGCCACAAGATGGGGGGGGGGGGGGGGATTGATTACTTATTAGGTTTTTTTCTTATGGTTATTGTTGCCAATTTCCCTTAATGCATTATGATCATTGAGTCGAAAAAATATGCTTAAAAGAAATCAGTGTATGTTTACGAGGGATATTTCTCAAAGATATTCGTGCATAAATATTTACGTAATTGTGAATAAAATAAACGAAAAATGGTATCCAATCAGAGATTGTATCCTAAAGCCTAAGGTAATTAAGACGAGCCTTTAAGTGTTTGTTAGAGGAAGATCAACTGTAGCATTGCTGTCTCCTTCGGGTTAGTTGGAAACTTCCGCCATACGAATATATTACCGTTTGCTTTATTAATTTTTTTAATAGCTTAAGACTCTTTTTTTTGGTAATTGTTTTTGCAATTTGATTGCCATTTAATACTGTAATATTTTTGTTAGAGCTTCTTTCGATGTACTTCTCTTTTAGTATAAAATAAAAATATAAAGAAGTGTATAACGAAGATTGAGGTAGAATCCGACTCCTTAATTATTATCTTAACCATCTTATATGGCTCTAACATCTCTGATTTACATAGGATTCTAGCTGCCATAGCTAAAATTACCATTCGCTTTGATGATATCGATCTCCTTTAAACATATCCTTAGATTAGCATATATTGTAGTAAATCTAGATTCATTAGCTAAAAGTGCATTAAACTTGATGCTCCCTTTTAGTTGAATGAGAATATGATGTCCAAAAATAAAATAAAATAAATAAAGATATAAATTTGTAATATAATTATATAAGCAACTAAAAGGAGAGGTAATTTAGTAATCTAATGTACCAAAACTTTGCTTTAGTAAAAACTGTATCACTAAAAGAAAGGTACAAAAATTGTAATGTACGCCTCTTTTATACGGTATAATATCGTTCGAGGAGTTCCAATAGAATAATAATTAACGAATTGAATGATAGTTTACCAGTGAGTGAATAATTGTATGTGGTTGATTCGACCATGATAAAATTGGTCTAAAAAATATAGCAATATATGTATTGACAATTGATTTATATACGCATGGACGATTGATTTGCGAACACGTACGTCCGAAATCGTAACTCTACATGATCTGTGAAACCTTTTTTTTTTGGTTGCAATCAATAGTCTTGTAGATTTCGATCTAGGTCATAATACATATTAAATCCACGTGGAAATATTTCATGGCCAATTAACGTCAACGTAGAAGCATCTAAAAGTAGGTATGGACACGGAGCGGATATCCGAAAAAAATGAAGTATTTGTGATTCGATTTGTTTTTAACGGATATCTCATTTTCCGATTTGCTTTGCTTCGGAAAAATTTGGATATTCGGAATTACGGATATCCGGATTTTTTTACAGATATTTGCGGATATTTGGATACTCACGGATCTTCGTTACAAACCAAAAAATTGAAACCATAACACTATATTATTTATTTTAATGTGCTATTTAAATTAAATAATGAATAAATATAATAAATTATACTCAATATAATTACAGAAAATTAAAAACAGAATATTTAAATGGTGAAAAATGAAATATTTGTTTTTTATTTAAGAAAAATACGAAAACATATGTTTTCAATTAAAAACTAGTAACTACTTATTTTTACTATAAATATTTTTTTTATCTAATGTATTTATAACAGACTAAAAATGCAAATATGTAAATATATATATGAAACTACGGATCGGAATGAATATTCAGATTTTTAAAATTAATATTTATGATTTGCTTCGGTTTAGACATATACTAGATTTTACTATTTGTTGTGCTTTGATTGGTAACGGATATCCGAATTATTGGATCGAATCAAAACGAATATCGGATCGGAACAAATATAACATATAACTAGATTTTGACCCGCACTTTGTGCGGGAATATACGCTTTATATGTTGTAAAGTAAAATTTCGGATTGTGTCTTATATAATATTTTCAAATTGTGATATTGATTTTTTTTTATAATAAATAATCATTGTAGTTGGTATACATAAATTATAATATTTAGTTTTGTGCATGTACGTATGTATGTCGTATCAATTATTTAGTTTTGTGCATGTACGTATGTCTGTTGTATTTACTTATGGAATAAAAATGGATTCTAATATGGCAAACGTACTTAATCTCTATGTAATAAAACAAATATAAAATAAGTTAAATAAAACAAAACATAAATTGTAGGTGTAACCCCGAAGATTTGATCGAAAATGCAAAAAAATAATACTTGAGAGTCTCCATCGCCGAAGATTGATCAAACTCTCTAATCAGGTTCAGAAACTAATCTGTTAAAAAAAAGAAAAAATAATATTTAAAAAATGAAGTACTTGTTGTAAGAGACGAATTTGAAAGAAGTTGAATAGATGAATATCCATACCTTCATCACACAACAATTGCGAGTCAATATTTTGGAAAACCTCTTTGAAAACAACGTTCATAGTCTTCTTCTGAGTCTTACCATCGCTATCTACAATAAGAACCTTCAAACCTTTCTTCGAAGTCACTCTAGAAATAGCCACATATAGCTGACCATGCGAAAACACTGGTCGAGGCAAATACAACCCAACTTCTCTAAGAGACTGTCCTTGACTTTTGTTGATGGTTATCGCAAAGGCAACGGATAAAGGTAGCTGTCTTCGACGCATTTTGAAAGGTAATCTTGTGTCTGAAGGAGTAATCAGTAACCTAGGAATCAAAACCTTTCGACCAATATTGTCTCCTGTAATAACACTTGCTTCAATCATAAAGTCGTACAATATTGTCATTTTTGTCAGAGGATATAAACGAATTAGAAGTAGAGATAAGAGAGATAATCTGTCCCAATCCAAGTCCGATTAGAGTCTTCTTCGTCTTCATCTCCTTGAAATTGAAAAAACACACCATTGTTGTTTCTTCTTCCTTGAAACCGGATTTGTAAAACTGGAGAAAACAAATCCTAAAGTTTCAGAGGAAGCTGAGATCAGAGATTCAGAGAAGAGACTACGTCCGGGTATGTTGTTTACATAAAATACCAAATGTTTTTAGACTATTATTAGTTAATGATATCTATTATATCCTGACTATATTTTTTAATTCTAAGTTTGAAGATTATTGACTATTGATGATAAAAAAAAATGTGACGAAAATATAACAATTGTCTTTAATCTGTAGTTACGATTTCGATTTTGGTAGTTAAATCATGTATTTTATGTTTAAATATTTTGATTTCTTACCATTGTGTATCTTATATAGAATGAAATATAAATAACATTGTGTGTTAGTTAATCTTTTCTTCTTCTTCAAATGCATAAGCTGTCAATTTTTTTTTCCATTCCAATTTCTCTTCTACAATTTTCTATTCTCTGAAACCAGGGAACTTAACTTTCTTAATTCTTTCATTTTTTTTTGTTTCAATTACGATATTTAATGAGGTTTGCCGCTTTGTTTATATAGCATCTAAATTTTGGTTTAGGAAAGAAAGATTTTAGTTACATAAAACTATTTTGATTTTGTTGTACATATTTTTGCAAAGCTAAATAATAACCAAGAAACATTTTGTAGCAGAAATCATCAATCTTATATTAGTTATACTTGTATTATAATATAGATTAAAAAAATATTAGTTCAAATACAATATAAACTTTAATTGTAAAACTATTTACAAAAACAACTTTTTGTTCTTTCCAAAATGACATAAACAAAATCTATTAAGGAAGCAACATAAAAAAACATAAAGAAAGTGAGAACTTACATATCTCTATCTTTACCAAAACTATGATCGCTTCCATTATTTCTCTTCAGTTCTCTATTGTGACGTTTATTTTATGTGTGTTGAATTTTTTCCAACTTCACACGCATTATTCATGTTACTCTGTCTTGCGATCACCAATCTATATTCCACATCTCATATCCCAATAATTCCTCTAAATCCATTTTTCTTTTGTCTATGTATTATATTTATAAACATGTTGGCAGCCTCTCTTTTTCTCTAACGGCCCAATCAATTATCATCATACCCGCCTTATGAAATTCAATTTATGGTTACCGATAGAAAACATTTTACATTTTACATGAGAATGGTTACATATAAGTATCCAGAAATGACTTTCACATTAGTTTCCATGATGCCCTTACCAAAAAATGTTTTTAAGACTAAGTTTGCTAAACATAAGTATAATCAATTCTAACTCCAACCATATTAATGGATTTCAATATCTCCCTTCTTTTGTATCTTTTCTTTTGTATCTTTTCTTTTGTAACGTATCGTGTAAACCCATTATTTGATATAAGGCTCCACACAAGGTTGCAAAAAATCAAGTAAATAACCATTGTTTAAACTGGAATGTGAAAACTCATCAACTCACCGTAATAGTCATAGAGATTCTCAATGGAAAATACTTTACCTTTTCATTCTCATGTTGTTGACACTTGACACAGTATGATGATTTAATTGTAACTTTGTAAGAGTTAAGCATTGACGCAGTTCTATAAAAGACAGTCGGCCCAATGATTAATAAATTGAACATTAGTAAATGAGACTAAAATTAAGCAGAGGTCATGAACTCTTTGTAAGGGTAAAAAGATTGATGTGAGAGGAAACGAAAACCAAGAGTAACAGAGCGTGATTTAGGGCCGCTAGCTACTGGAATAGAATGTTAACAATGACCTCCTGCAGATTATGTGTCCATGAGTATTCTTCAAAATCAAGCCCATTCCCAACTTTCTACAATTTCGAGTCCCTATAAGTGCAAAGAACCAGAAATCTTTCATCAAATTGATATTAAAACATGGAAACAAACATATAAACAAAACCCATGACTTGTAAGTTTTAACGCATACCTTAATCATAAAGAACAGAAATTCCTGATTCTACTTACAAAAATCTCACCTTCTCGACAATCCATCTTGCTCATGCAAGTCATAAACTTTTGTAGAGAGTCTACATTAGAAATAGCAGAGACCCAAAAGACCTAGCCAAGATAAGATAACTTGGTGATTCTTCTCTAGTCAACTCACATAAGCTCAACATACAGTACCTTATCAACATGATGAGAGTTTTTCCTCGGAAACTCCTCATAGGTCCATCCTTCAGGCAAACGGAAACTCTTCGAGGTATTTTTGACACTGCGATGGTTTCACAAAAGAATGACACAGTGATTAAGCTTTTTTAATCCCATGTACCATATGTTTGTGCAATTTCAAATCTAAGATCAAGACTTCAAGAGTACCTGATTGGTTTTGGATCCTTCATAAACCCTTGTGTTATCATTGTGTTATCATTGAAGAAGACTCCTCCTGCTCGAGTAAAGCGTCTGTCATCTATGTGGCTCGATATAGTATTAACCCACATAGCAAAAAAACGGAAAAAGATAAGATTTTTCATAAGACCACTATAAGCTTTTTTCACCAAAGAAACCATAAAAAGAGAAACAATCATAAACGACCAAGAGCTATGTGACACAAAATCACTGATTGGTCTCAAAAACCATGAACGCAAATGAGAAATGACCATCTTGAAAATGACTTAAAAATAAGCAACTACAAACATTGGAGGCAGAGCATACATACTCTCTAGTGGTATGGATTTCAAGCCTTGAGAAGTGACCTCTCTCTTCCTCCCCCTGCAACTTGCTCAATCACGATTCTGCACTTAATTGGGTTAATGTTCTTGACCCATAAGAGAGTTTAATTAGTAAAAGATTATCATTTGTTATAATCACATATGGGAAAACTTTTTTGTAAATAGACAACTTGAATACAGAAACATAAACAAAACTAACATTTCAAGAGAGACTTGCTGAATAAAGATTGCACATGCCGAGACATATTTTATACGAAACCTGCTTTCGAGCAACACGGAATGATTCCGGTGTATGAAAGCAAATCAGAGAAACTGGGAGCAATCTCCCACACATCGACTTCTGCAAAGTAAATGAATCAGAGATCAAATCAACACACAACAGGTAGCAAGGATGAACTCAGAAAGATAGAAAACTAACTCTTACCTCCGAAGAGTAGTTCATACATCATCGGTTTGAACAAAACGTTCGGACTGGTCACAACCAAAACCATCTGATCAATATTAGAGCATTAAAATTTATTCAAGACTTAAGACTTGTGCGAAAGATTGCTTAAACTAAAAGCTAATGGATACGACCACATAAATCACCTGAGGTGTCTTGGAACAGGCGAAGACATTGTACGTCCATTGAATCCATAGTCCATTAGCCGCTTGGCCACATCCTCTGGTTCTACTCTAGCAGTGGTCTGTAAACACATGTTCAATCAAGAACCAACAATCTCGTATTCAAAATATTTTTACATACATCTATTGAAGCAATTTTCACCAAGAACGAAAATATAAATAGAGAAGAAATTTGCAACGATTTTCACCAAAAATTACCATAAAGTTTTTGTGGAATTGTCGGGAAAACAACAAATAAGCGGCGAAATAAGGGAGAGAGGTAAAATGAAAAGGATTAAGCTTTGTACCGGAAAAGCTTCCTTCATAGCCATATCTATGAGTTCCTCATCCGTAAAAATCGTAATCATATGGAGTATGATCGATCAACAGAATGAGTCCTGCAACAACAAAAGAGAAAACCCAAATAAAAAATCGATCATATGATGACGAAGTATAATAATCAATACAAATACTCGAGAAAGAATTGTAAAAAATCAAGAAATTACACAATCCCGATCCCATATATACACACAAAAAAAAACCTCTTTCAATCCCGATCCCCCCTCTTGAGATCACACAATCCCGATCCTGATTTTGTAGCGATCTCAGAGGATATAAACGAATTAGAAGTAGAGATAAGAGAGATAATCTGTCCCAATCCAAGTCCGATTAGAGTCTTCTTCGTCTTCATCTCCTTGAAATTGAAAAAACACACCATTGTTGTTTCTTCTTCCTTGAAACCGGATTTGTAAAACTGGAGAAAACAAATCCTAAAGTTTCAGAGGAAGCTGAGATCAGAGATTCAGAGAAGAGAGTAGTCAAGGCAAGTCTTTGTTTATTTACTCTGAAAGATCAAAATGCAGAGATGAGATCGAGAGAGGCGGCCTTTGAAATCTATTCTTCTCTATCGGAGAAGAAGAAAAAAAATTTGAAGGGTTTTTTTTTTTTTATGAAAAATTACCATAATGCCATTAATGAAACGGGTCGGAACCGGGTCATCACCCAGGATCCGCGTTTTTTACCGATTTCAGTCCAAAAAAATGTCCGAAATTGAGCTTAAAATTACTGAAATTGCCATTGAAAAATTCCAAAATTACCCATTTCAATTGAATTTCTATAGTATAAAACCAATGGCAATTTTAGTAATATTAGATAGGATTTTGGACATTAACTCTAAATGACTTCTCTTTTAATATAATAGAGATTTGCCCACCCTATCTAAAAGCGGTTAAAATAGTGTTAAATAAGAATTAGTTTAGTTTAGTCGTTAGAAGAGTTAGGGTTTGCGCGGGGCCCAGGGTTTATGAGTTTGCGTGCCTTGATGTGCTTAAAACTAAGGCCTTGAATGGAGACTCCAAAGCGGTGCGGTTTTTGGTAAAAGTTAGTGGGCCCATCAGTTTGTTACCAATCACAAAATTAACGAAAGTGCGGGACGGTTTTCTTTGATAAGTGATTGATGAAGTGCGGTTCAATTTTAATGAAGGAAAAGAGTAAACCGCACAAAATTTTCAAAACACATCAATTATGGTGCGTATTATTGTAGATAGGTGCGGTTCTTTTAAATTTTGTTTTTTTTGTTAAAGTCTTTTAAAAATAATACAAAATAGCTTTAAATATTTTGCAAAGTAATATGAAAGTTGATAGCATAAATCAGTGAAATTTTAGAACAGTAATTATTTAAGGATTTCACTTTAACTTAGAAAACATTTAAATTTCATTAGGTTTTTAAAGTAACAGAATTTATCATATAAATTTTATTTTAAATAAATAATACCAAATTACTTATTATTAGTTTCTTCTATTTATATGTTTTTATGTATTGATGTTTTTTATTACTAACAAAATTTTTTGAATATTTTAAATTCATATTTTTACTTGTAAAAAGTTGTTACTTAAAACTTAAAAGTGGTCGATTAATATTTTTTTTAATCGTCTGGTCTTTTGAATTTTTACAAGTTATGATAATATGTACACAAACAATTATATAAGGAACAATTTTAGTCTTGACATGCGAGATCACTCCAAACGATTCTCTTTACACCACACTGCAACTCTTTTGTTAATTTGTTGTCTCCAACAGATTTGCATTCTCGGGGATTCGAACTCTATATATGCTGGTGTAAAAACATTAACCATTTGTCAAACTACTGGACTAAAAAAACTTCTACAAATTGTTTTTTTGCAATCTGAAATATTAAAAGCAAAAATTTTGTATATGATTAAATTTCATCAGCTATTACAAACAAAATTATTATTAGAAAATGTTCATCTAAAATGTTAAATATATATATATATATATATATATATGTATCTATAGCAAATTAAATTTATTCTAGCCGCACCGCATTTGTAATAATCACCAATCAAACATTGTTTCGTCCCGCTTTTTTTACATAAACCGCACTCATTCCGCAAACCGCACGATCCGCAGTTGTACCGTACCGCACCTCACAAATTCTTGACCCGCACCGCCTTATTTAATGTCACCATTCGGAGCCTAAATTTACACCAATAATCAACCACCATATCGAGACGTTTTTATTCTTTTCTTAGAAAATATAGAGACATGATCTTGCAATGTATGTAATGGGAAATGATACTATTTACAGTTTTTACTGATTTGTAGCATTTGTTTTTTTCCAAAAACAATAATCCAACATATTATCAATACCCGCCTTTTAAAAAACTAATGTTATGTCGATATAATATCACCTTAACCGATTAAACATCCGAGACATAAAATAGTAAAATAAATTTTGATTTTTTACTTGGTATATTAATTACTCCCTCCGTATTATTTTAGTTGTCGTTTTGATAAAATGTATCTGAATGTATCTGGATGTGTTTTTGAGTTAAATACATCCAAATACTAACAAGATACATTTCTCAAATTGACAACTAATATGAAACGGAGGGAGTAATATATATATATGAATTTTAAAAAATTATAATTAAACCATTTGTTTATTGGAAACTTTCTTCTCAATATGGCTCTGGCTAGCTAGAATAGAATTGGGCATAATGGAATCACAGTTTTTTTTTTTTTTTGCTGTGTATGGAATCACAGTTTCTTCACCTTTTTACTTTAATCTTTTAGATAACTTGAGATGTGTTATTGATTTTTTTCTCTCTTTCCAACTGTTATATTGGCCAGAACACGATATAACCAATAATGGAAAATTGACTTATATATATATATTTTTTTTTTATATTTATTTTTGCTTATACGTATTATAGTTGAGATGTGGCATGGTGTGGATCATTTGTTGACCAGTGACCAGTAATACATACTGTTGAAGACACTGTTTTATGCAAAATGTTTTTACACACACACATATGTATAGGTTGGTACGAATAGGTTTTATGTATATTTTGAAAGGGGATGACAAACTTGCATAAAAATCATAAAGTTAAATAATTAATTAAACTATATATTTTGGATTAAAATTTAAAACACATATTATTTTCATTTTTGTACACATAACTATACTTCACGTACAGTACGAAAATTATATTTGTTTATCGAAATAATTTTAGATCAACTCTTCATGTAAATTACATCACGATCATGTTAATTATTATGTTTGACGCATCAAGCTTTATATAATAAGATATATTTTTTTTTTTGTTAAAGGGTTTTCATTGATATTGAATTTAAAAAGGAATTACATAAAGGTATTTTAATTAAATACCATGAATTACATGATATATCTCCTAGCTAAGTCAATACCAAGGTATTTTTATCTTCAAGAAAACACGATAGTTTTAATTTATATAATCATGATATACTTAATTGATGTTCTTTAATACACTTATATTTTAATTAAAAAGCTCTACAAACTGCCTTTTGTCAACATATGGATTAGTTGCAGCAACTTTTGTGTACCTACATTGCTTCACAAACTTGATCATCTTCTTCTCTTCCTTTCTATTTCTTCTTCTTACAAATAATATGATAAGTTTCATCAAGGGCATTTTCGTCCTTCTCCATCGGGTCATTAAAGTCAAAAGCTAAACTAAGATCTTCTCCGTCCGACAAGATACAAGACACGAAACACAAAAGCCCAATTTAAAGCGAAGATCACACACACACACTTTAGCCTCATTAACTAAAACCCTTAATCTGATTTCCTTCATCAAAATTTTTCTCTCTTGTGACCAAGTGAGCTTCATCAACAGGTTCGGCAAAACACACACACACACACAAACACATTTTTAGTAAACTTGTTTACAAATGTTTCTGTTCATACACGTTTAGAAAGTTCATACCTAATCATGCATATCTCTAATTACAGATAAAAAGTGTGTTTGCTTTATCCTAGTCTCTTAGTTTGATGCAATTCTATATGTTACCTTTTTTTTTATAGTTCAAGGACAATTTCTAAGTAAATATATACTAATTATGGCATTTATGTTATAGAAGAATGGGTCGATCACCATGTTGTGATGAGAATGGGTTGAAGAAAGGGCCATGGACACAAGAGGAGGATGATAAATTAATCGATCACATTCAAAAAAGCGGCCATGGAAGCTGGAGAGCTCTTCCGAAGCAAGCTGGTTTAAACCGATGCGGAAAGAGTTGTAGATTGAGATGGACTAACTACTTGAGACCTGACATCAAGAGAGGAAATTTCACTCAAGAGGAAGAAGAAACAATCATCAACCTCCATTCCCTTCTTGGAAACAAGTAATTGAATCATTTTCTTACAGTTTATAAATCCTTAATTAGTATTAAAAATCATATGATAATTCTTCTAGTCAATTATTTAATTATATATTTTATAGTGATATATATGGTCTAAAAGTATATGTGAAACGATCGAGAATGAAAGGTATAACGAGAATCAACAGTAGTATGATATATATATTGAAGATGGGTAAATTAGTATACAAATCGATTATGGATTAAATAATATCATTGAAACACCTACTACACTGTTTCTTCTCTTGGTGGATACGTATGTAGCCGTTTTTCAATCTTGAAAACTAATAATTAACTTGTTATTAGATATTTATGTTAAATTATCCACTAGGAGAATTATATCGATTTATATATATAAATTATATTAAAATTGTGTATATGTTTTTGAAAGGTGGTCGTCGATAGCGGGTAATCTTCCCGGAAGAACGGACAACGAAATAAAAAACTACTGGAACACACATTTGAGAAAGAAACTTCTCCAAATGGGGATTGATCCGGTGACCCATAGACCGAGAACCGACCATCTAAACGTTCTAGCCGCCCTCCCACAGCTTATGGCTGCCGCAAGTTTCAACAGCCTCTTAAACCTTAATCAAAATGTGCAATTGGATGCACCAATACTTGCCAAAGCCCAGCTGTTGCACAATATGATTCAAGTCCTTAGTACCAATAACAACAACAATCTCTCTTCTTCTTCATCAACCATTCAAACCAATAACAATCTCTTTGGCCAATCTTCTTACTTAGAGAACCAAGATCTTTTTGGTCAATCTCATGAAAACCTCTCTCAAATTCTTGAGAACAATCATGATGAGAATTTGATGGTAAAAACTCCTTTCGAGTCTTTTTCTTCACCGTTACAAATCGATGCTCAAGATGTTCATAACTCACTCCCTCTATTGGTTCCTGCCTCTCCTGAAGAATCTAAACAAACCCGAATGATGAACATGAACAACGGCATCGGAAATTATCATCAGCATGATTCTTCAAACCCTTCATCATCAAACTCGGCCTTCACGCAAGATCATCATCAGCCATGGTGTGACACTGTTGATGATGAAGCAAGTGATTCTTATTGGAAAGAGATCATAGAGTAAGATTCCTCATTACTGTCCCACATACATTTATATATTTTGTATAAATTGCATTTCTTAGTTCAATTGAGGGTTCAACTAGTTTAATATTTTTAACTCTCCGTTTTGCAGGCAAACTTATTCCGAACCATGGCCATTTCCTGAATAGACAATTGAAGAACATAAATTAAAGAGAGTAAAATTTTCTAATTATAT
Source organism: Draba incana (assembly GCA_963576765.1). NCBI lineage: Eukaryota > Viridiplantae > Streptophyta > Magnoliopsida > Brassicales > Brassicaceae > Draba > Draba incana. Next base: position 12,273,228 of record OY755205.1, read on the forward strand.
TATTTGCTGTCGATAAGAGTTAAATGCATATTTATTATTCACTCATCTTTACATATTTATGTAGGTAAACATTGATCTTGTTCTTGTACAAAGTTAACCATTTGATGTATTGAATACAAGAGGTCTTGTTTGTATATTATTTCTATTTCGAAATACACACATTTAATTTCTTTTTCAAATATCATTTATAAAACAAACACAAATTAATTAAATCACAAACGATCATCATTTATAATAAGATAAAAAGATATAATTATACAAGAAAACAGGTGCATTTGCGACGGAAATTTTCGACGGAAAAAAACCGTCGCAAATTTGCGTCGTAATTGCGACGGTTTTGCGACGAACAGTCTTACTTACTCGCAAAACCGTCGCAAATTTGCGTGGGAAGTTTCCTACGCAAAATCGTCGCAAAATTGCGACGTTTTTGCGTCGATCTGTACGTTTGGATGCAAATGCGTCGCAATATTTGCGGCGATTTTGCGTCGATATAACGTTTGCGACGGTTTTGCGTCGCGGTTTAAGTTTAGACGCAAAATACACGCAATTTTGCGTCAAGTTTGCGACGATAGAACGTTTGCGAGTGATTTGCGACTAAAATAGGTAGAACACGTTTTAATTGATTCTTACTTGTTTATGAGTGTAATATTTTAGCCGCAAATTAGTCGCAAAAGTCTTGCAAATTAGTTGCAAATTAGTCGCAAATTGAAATGAACATTCTATAAAATCCACCTTATGGATCTCACAATATTATATAATTCAACAAATATGGATAACAATCGATCTTTGATACCGGGTCCGGCTGGTGTGAGACAAGCAGAAGAACGGGCAAGGAAAAAACTTGAAGAATCGATGTTGGAAGAATGCAATTCTTATGAGAGACATGTACAGATGGTTAACTGTGTTGTTGAGGCAGAAGATCCATCGTTCACCGATGTCCTTTGGAAGACGACAATTGGAAATGTCATCAAATTAACAGGTATAATGAAATGTTATTAATACAACCTTTGAAATATATATTAGTAATTAAGAAACAGAAATGTTTTATTCACATTTAATTATATTTTACTTATTCTACGTAAAATATATATAGGTGGACACACACGTGGGTGGACACTGGTAAAAGAGTTGCATAAAATAAAACCACAATGGCGTCACGTACCATATGTGGTAGCAGTGATTCATAAAATGGAACCTAATGGATTGGGGGACGCGATGGGCATACTAAAGGTAACATGTATATATAAGTTCTAAGAAAATATGTTTTTAACAAATTATATATTTAGTAATCTATAAATGTTATTTAATTTCCTTGAAGGATCCTACCGGGACTGTACAAGCGAGCATTCATAGGTCCGCCATATCTGATAACAAATATGGGCCGCACATAAAGGAGGGTTCGGTATTGGTTCTAAAGGAGGTTGTAGTTGTTAAGTTTGATAGGGCGCCAACATATCTTAACATTATTCTTGAGAACATAAGCAATGTAAGTTAATTATAATATATATTTTAAAGGTATTGTATTAAGTAGTATCCGTACACATAAATCAAGTTTTTATTTCACAGGTTATATCTAAAGAAAACCTGGCTACAGCGTTCATAGAAGAAGGTAGTAGCAGTCGTGGTCATCGAAATCCAAACAATTGGTTATCCCAGAATGACGACGAAGGGTCGACGACGGAGGGTCGACGACGGATGATGGTGAAGAAATTGATGATGAGTAAAACATTACGTCATCAATAAAAGAAATAAAAATAAATATGTGTTTATGTTATCAGCTGGTTATTTGTATTACGTTTTTAAGCAATAATGTACGTACGTTTATGAACATCGATGTTAATGTTAAAATATCATAATAGTATATTAATATAAGTTTCCAAAAATTTACTTGTAACCCTAACACATTAATACTAATAACAAAAAATTTACTCCGAAGAAAGCCGGACTAGCCGGCGGCGACAAGAAGAAGAAGATGAAGAAGAAGAGCGTGGAGACGTACAAGATCTACATCTTCAAGGTTCCGAAGCAAGTGCATCGAGATATCGGCCGGAATCTCGAGCAAAGCGATGGGAATCATGAACAGTTTCATCAACGATAGCTTTGAGAAGTTTCCAAAATTTAATACTAATAACAAAAAATTACAAAGTAAATCTTAACTTACCAAACTATAAATACGCAAAATTGCGACGATTTTGCGTCGATATGTATGTTTTGCCGCAAAACCGTCGCAACATTTGCGACGGAATGGCGAGGGATTATTTTCCCTATATAAGCAATTCCAATCCCTCGCTCATTCCTCACACCTCTCTCTTTTCTCTCTACAAAAAACCTTTCTCTCTCTATAAAAACGTTTCTTCGACATTCCGAATCCCGATCCCTCGACCTTCCGAATCCCGATCCCTCGACCTGATAAGGTAATTTTCTAAATTGTTCGTTTATTTTATGAATTTAAAATTTTGCTTTTAATGTTATCTTTAAAGTTGTTCAAATTAATATTAAATTTCTAATTTTTTTAATATGCAATTACTAATTTCAAAATTATAAAATTTATTTAGATGGCGGAGAACGACTATACCGACTACTTAGAGCCTGGTGTTGGTCGTGGTAGTGGTCATTCACGACCAGGACATCGTACACTTTCCGCCCGCGTCTCTCCTTCAGCGCGCGCCTCTCCTTCCGGTACCGCTAACAGGGTTCCGGAGTCACAGCCGATGCCACCTCCCGAGCCAAACCCTGGAGCAATTCCTTCATGGGAGGACATGACGTTCGAGCAGCTTCTCGTTACTCCCGGACGGCAGGCTCTTCCCCATTTAGAACCTAACTCTACCGGCAACACTGTGTGGTAAGTAATTTTTTTACATTATTTTTGTTTAATAATTATTAATATATTTATTTAAACATAATTTTTGTTTAATAAGTAAATATCATTTTTATAACTTTTTTTAGGTTTTGCAAAAACAAGGTGGGAAAGGATATTAGAAAGATCATAGAACGGGATTTCAAGATGTGCCACACGAGTTGGAAGTATGTTAACCTGGAGACCAAGAATCGGTGGTTCAAAACATTCGCGGTAAATATTTTTTTAAATTTTTATTTATTTATTCAATTTTGTAATTTTATAACTTATTTATTCAATTTTCAGCAAAAATATTATTGGGACCCCGCGATTACTGGTTTAGTTCGTGAAGAATTTGAGGGGAAAGCGAAGAACCGTCTCAACAACCAAATAGGACGGTGGAAGGAGAAGTGGCAAAAGAATCCGGATCCAAAGGTATGTATGCCATCTTTCTTCGATCCCAATATTTGGGCTGCTCTTGTCGCCTTCTGGCAGTTGGAGACTTCTGCGGAGAAGTCTGCCCAGTGCTCGGCTGCTCGATTGACGAAGGTTGGCGGTAGTGACCAGCCTTCAAAGCACTGTTCGGGACAGATTTCTTATGCTCAGCATGCGGTTGACATTGTAAGTTAATAAATTTTTTTACTTTCAATTTTTATGGTAACAAAAAATTCAACTTTTAATATGTTTCCATTTTCAGACTGCGGAAACAGGAGTTCCCGCAACGATGACATCGGTTTGGGAGAAGACCCACCGCAGGCCGGACGGGACATGGGTTGATGAACGTGTCCACAAGCTCCACGACGATGTCATTGAGCGAGTGGACGAACTTTCAACCCAGCTTACTCCCGATGGTCAACCTACTCAGCTGACACCGATGGAGGTCAACCGTGTCGCATTACAGGTAAAAATTTAATTTCTTTTTATTTTTATTCACAATTTTAAATATTTATTATACTATTAACATTTTCAAAAATAAAATTATAAACTTTTAATTTTTTTTGTAGATGGCTCCTCGAAACCGTAAAGGAAAGATGACATTTACAGGATCTATCCGGACGGATGATCAGGGAGTGCCATTTTGTCCCGTTTCGAGATATGCTTCTGATCCGCAAATGCCCAAGGAGCTCCGGGAAACAAAATAACAGCTCAGCGTAACGGAGAAGAAGTTAGAGAGGACGGTGAACGTCTACGATAATTTGTTTCGGGAGTTAGCGAAGTCGAACCCCGCCATTGCCGGGATTTTAAGGAGGGAAGACGAAGAAGGAGGCACATCGAGCCAGGATCCGCTCGATAATTTTAACTTCGATTAGATTTTTATTTGTTTTTGTTTTTTGTATTTTTAATGTTTTTTTTATTTTAAACATTATTTTATGAATTTTTTTTTTAATAATCAAAAACATCTTCGTTGCAAAACCGTCGCAACCAAAAGCCGCAATTACGTCGCAAATTTTTTTTACGCAAACCCTTCGCAAAAAAATGTCGCAAAATCGTAGCAAAACCAGTTGCAATTCCGTCGCAAATGTGGCCGCAAAACCGCCACGAAGTTGACGCAGATGTTTGCGTCGTAAAACCGATGCAAATCCATCGCAAATTAGATATGAACAGTATTCGTCGCACATCCGTCGCAAAAATGAACGTCGCAAATTCGTCGCTACTATTAGCGACGAATTTGCGACGATTCATAAATTTGCGACGGTTTTGCGACGCTTTTTGGTTTGCAACGAGCTAGTTGCGACAAACCAAAAAGCGTCGCAAATCTCCGTTTGCAACGGATTTGCGACGGAAACCTCCCTTGCAAATGCACCTGTTTTCTTGTAGTGTAATGTAGAAGATGATACAAAGTAAAACTGAAATCGCAAACATAAATATTTTCTTCTATTCAAATTTATTTTAAACCAATCACGCTTTCTATCACAAGCAAATACGAACAAAAGTGTCAAACTTGTACGTAGTTTCTTGTATTATTAATTAATTGTATTATAGTCAGAATTTAGAAAGGAAACAAATTCTTGACTCTCGCAATCCGAATGAACAAATAAATATGATTACTTTTTCATAAGAATTATATATAACTTTTGTTTGTTTTACCAAATATAATTGAAGAATAAAGATTTAGTTGGGGATGGGTAAGAAGAAGTGAACTACAAAATGGTCTCTCGAAAGTGACATAATCTAGTTTTCATTTTGACTTTAGTAGAAGACAAAAGTCTACTTGAATAAATCTGAAGAAGACTCTAGTTACATAACTTACGCTACATGCCTCGCGGGACAGAATATCTTGGTACTATTTTTAATCTTGCGGCCGAAACTTAACGATGACTCTTGACATTTTTAATCTGGAATTTACATGGAATGAGGGAAGACAAAACAATTTTTTGTTTTCTACAGAAAATACCTTAAATCAATAAAAAGAACACTAGTTTAACGTAGAGAGTTATTTTATCTTTAGTTTTTTTATTTAACCAAAAAGGTTTGTTGATGTAATAAGAAAAGATGTGTGTGTAACCATTAAGATGACATTCGGGATTCTGCGAAATGGGCGTTTGGCGATTTTTTTTGTCCACCATTTAGGAGCTTTAAATGACTTCTGCATTTTTTTTGTCCGTTGGGTTAATTTGTATGTCTCCATCGTTCAGTAATTAAAAAAAAATCCCCTTGTTGTCATCGTTTAACACGTTAAAACGCTTCACCTATATATGTCTCTTCCCTTCCTCACCTACCAAAAATGCTACCAAAAAACGCAAAAACCACCAAGAGCTACATCTAGGTATAGATAGATGATCATTGAAGACGATTTAGTACTGTAGAAGAATCATAAAGAGTATTTTGAATGCAATTTAAATCACCCCAACCAGAAATAAGGCATACTTCTTTTGAATCTTGAAATCATTTGGTTAAAAATCTTTTTAAAGTAGTTGGACAGAACAAAATTTTCCCATTTTAGAAAGAGAGAGTTAGATGTAGGAGTAATGAAATCCGAACTTTATTAAAGCCACTTATCAATTTTAAAAACTAAAATCCCTAAAGGCTACAAATTAATGTCCTTTGAAAACCGCACTTGAAAAGCCAATCTTCAAAGTCTTACGCTCACTAAAGTAACATGTACAGAATGAGGTATGAGTAAACAAATTACCTATATAAAGTGAAGTGGTCACGTTTAATTTAAGTTTTTTTTTTGGTTAATTGTCTCTCATTTTTACTCACAAAATTCTACTATAAACCTTTCTAAATAGTTAATTGTAATAAGATTCACATTTTTAAAAATAGCGATGTTGATTTAATGATCTGAACATTACTAAAGCAAACTATCGAAACTGAAATTTTTTTAAGGCTACAATATGGATTCAAAACCATATACCTGAAAACATAATCCCAACTACACGATGGCCTCTAAATTTTTCTAAACGTTACTTTTCACCAATATCACAAAATGAGGCACTAATAAACGAATTACCTAGTAAAGTGGTCATTCCCACCCATATGCTATCAACATCATGATCATTATATTTCATATATACTCCAAGACAAGTCTTAATCAACATACAACAAACACACAATCCTCATAATGACAAGATAACACAATTAGCACAACAATGCATATAAGGATGAACGGATAGCTCGGCTCTATGAAAACTGTATATACCCAATCCCATATTATCGGATACACTGGCCTCGTAACAACCAAGATCTATCCTGATCCAACACATACTCGCCATCCTTGCAAGATAAATGATCATGTCTTGTGATATGCTCAAATTTTCCCTAGAGCAACTCTCTCAAATTAAGAAATCCTGTAATACTTAGGGGTCGAATTCCACAGAGAATCAAATTAACACAATAGATTTCAATGTCACTACAAGAAAACAGTCCAGAAATGACTAGTGTTTGTGACTGCGAAATCAGTCACTAATATTTGCGACTAACTTAAGACAGTTTTGTGACGAATTTGCGACTATGATAATATCAGTCGCAAAGGTGTCACACATTAGCGACCGATTTACGACTCTTTTTCAAAGGTTCCCAAGAAGTCGCAAAGTAGTCACAAAATTAAGACTGATTTGTGACGTTATAGGTCGTGGCACATTTGTGACACTTTTGTAATGATATTTGGAGTCACAATTTAGTATCTACCAAGATGTCACAACGTAGTCACTAATTTACGACTGACTTGTGACCGATTTGTGACGAAATAGGGTTTAGGGTTTGGATATTTGAAACACTAAAGCGATGTCACAACGAAGTGACTAATTTACTACGCATTTGCCACAATAATGTCTTGAGTTCGAATGTAGGTAACAACAATTTTTTAAAAATTGGTAGTCACGAATTTGTGACTCTTTAGTGACCATATAGGGTTTAGGGTTTTAGATTAACAATTTTTTAAAAAATTGGTTGTGACGAATTTGTGACTCTTTAGTGACTATATAAGATTTATCTGAAACCCTATACTAACGTCACAAAATAGTCACAAATATACCATTACTTTGCGACACATTTGCGACGCATAAGTAAATCTGCGACTGATTAGTGACTACTTTGCCACTCCATTTTACATTACTACACATTAAAACCCGAAATGTATGTTTATATGATTCATAGTTGTATTAATCTTGTACTAAAGTCAATGACAAAGTAGACAAAATGTGGTTGTAGTGAGAAAATCAATTTCCAAAAAATATTTATGTGAGAACAACATTAATGTACTTTAGCTTATAAACATTTAGAAGTTTTAAAGTAAGTTTATGTAAAGTTGATGTTTTTGTAAATTAGCTTTGTTAGTGGTGGTATAATAGTTATATCAGTTTATTTAGGGTATATGGTTTAGGGAAAGGGTAGAAAAACAAATTTTGGGTCTAAATGTTTAGGGTTTAGGGATTTGATTTGTGACTAACTTAAAATCGTCACAAATCAGTCATAAATTAGTAATTATTTTGTTACTCTTTTGTGACTAATATCTGGGTCTCCTGTTGGTGAAAATATTTGGGCTTTTTGGATTTTTGGTGAAATAATTTGAGTTTTTAGGCGCTCATTTATCCCTCCAAATTTTTGGTGCTACTAAATTTTTTTTTGTGTGTAAAACACAAGTACTCTAAAATATCTAATTCCCAAATCAGTTTTACAAATCCTAGGTTTTTATTTTTCTCTAGATCTCAAACTGATTCAACTAATCTCTTTTTCTCTCTATTTCATTCATGTGATTTGTTCATCTCTCGGTCTCTCGTTCGAGTTAGGTCTGAACCTTCACCTCTCTTTCTCCCTATCTTTCTCTATTTCTCTCGATTCCTTCCTAAAATCAAGAAACACATCGAAATCCACTAGAGGTCGAGGTGCTAAGTCTCTCGGTGAGAGTAGACCACCCGGCGAAGTTGGTTCAACCTCTGGCAGAAATCTTCGACCCATCCCCGGATAAGGACCTATCTCAGGCGGAGGTGTTCCAGCCAATTAAGAAACCCTTACTGGCTTGGAGTCGGTGTCTTTGATTCTGGTGTTGAAGGTGAGTTTCTGGCTTGGAGTCGGTGTCTTTGATTCTGGTGAAGGTGAGTTTTTCTCTTTTTGATGATTTTTTGTATTTCTTCTTCTCATTTTCAATTTCTTGATTTGGAATTTTCGGCTCGAAACTACTAGTTTGGTTGCTAAAAAAGTGATGGGCGTACCGATTCCGAAAAAGGTTTTTGAGATTGACATGTTTCTACATCAATTGATTTATTGATTGATTCTTGCTATTTCTTAGTTGTTGAGTTTAGTTATCAGAAAAAGGGTTTTTTGTTAATTTATTTTGATTGGATTCTTTGTGGTGTCAAAAGGGCGCAACAAGCTACTAACAGGGGAAGATTGAAGAGGAGCAATGTTTTGGGACAGACAAGTGCAATCTTTAGGCAAGAATCTACTGAGATATCACTTTCTCAGGGGAGTAATTTCTGTCTTACTTGTAAAAGGACTCAACCCGTGATAAGAAGATCATTACCGAGCGCCTTTCAAGATAGAACTTCGTTTAGTTTGTCAAAGTCTTGGTTTAACTCTTCTCTGTTCAGTAAGCTATTTCATTTTCCTTTTATGTTTTTGTTTTGCGCTTTGTTTGAGCTATCTAGTTGACAGACTTGAACATGTGCCAACTTTTTCAGAGAATGAAATAATTAACATGTTTTTCTTACATAATATTGATGTATCATTTATTTTCCTAGAAAAACAGCAAAGAAAAAATAGATAGATGGAGATTGTTTGTTTCTCTTCTCATTATAGCTTAAGTTTATGGTGGGAGCCTCTAAGATCTTTCTCTTGTTTGCTAAGTATGGGCTGAAATGTTTTCAAATGCTTGATTTGAGGCACACATGGAAGTTCATGTAGGATCAATTGATGATGAAGATGATGAGCAAGGGATTGCTCATATGATAGAACATGTTGCATTCCATGGGAGCAATAAACGTGAGAAACTTCTTGGTACAGGTGCTCGCTCTAATGCCTACACCGATTTCCACCATACAGTTTTTCATATTCATTCTCCGACCCACACAAAGGTTAGTTTTATTGGACACCTAATTTCCACCTTATAGTTTCTTTTGGTCAGTTCGGTTTCAAAGTTTTTTTTGTTTCCTTTATTTTTTGCTTTAACAAATGTGGTGCTTATCGTAATACTGTAATAGCATTGATTTTACCATATTCGTACATTCTCTTCACTCTAGTTCTCCTTTTTACATTCACCCAAAGACCTCTCTATATTTATATATCTGTATATTGCAAGGGAATATTATTTCTTTATAAGCGAACGTAGTGGGTTTGGTGTTGATCTTGATTTGTTTATGGACCTTGAAGTCTGTTTTTAGTTCGAGTCATGTCTAGATCTTATTGTGAGAGTTTAGGAGAATGTGTCCAGGTATTCATGAAGAGTTTTTTTTATCTATATCAGCTTAACACTTCTTTCTCTTGACCATTTTTGGTGGATAACCTGTGATTCATTGTGTTTTATTTCTTGAAACTAGTTGTTGCAACATCTACATTCTGAGAACAAGCTAGGTAGAAGGTTCCCTATTGGATTGGAAGAGCAGATTAAGAAGTGGGATGTTGACAAAATTAGGAAATTTCATGAGCGATGGTACTTCCCAGCGAATGCTACACTATATATCGTGGGAGACATTGACAACATTCCTCATATACCATTTCTCTTTGTTTTCATGTAACTGTATTTGGAAAACACTGACATTTTTCTTGTTTCTTCAACTCTTGAACTCTCTCTTCTTAACAAATTAGCATGTTGTAATACTTTTTGTACTTTGGTTTCAACCCTTTTGTACTTTAAATGTTTGATTACGTAGTATGCTTTTAATTTCAAGGTTTTTGGTTATCCATTCAATTTGGACAATTCAAAACAAAACAAATAAACAATTAGTAGCATATAAGTGGCAAACGAGTGGCAAATTAGTGACTAAAATATGACTAACCCAAAATGTGACGACAACAATATAGTCTCTAATTAGAAGCTAATTAGTCGTTAATTTGCGACGAATTTAGTTAGTCATAACTCAGTGGCAAAATCAAAAGTCACTAATTAGTCGCTTATTTGCCACGCACAATACAGTCTCAAATCCGTAGCTAATTAGTGACTACCTGCCTGAGTCGCACAAGTGTCGCTTATTTGCGACTGAGTTATGGAGTCCTAAATCCGTCGCAAATTACCGACGAATTTGCGACTGATTTATGGAGTCATAAATACGTCACTAATTTGCGACGGATTTGCAGCATCGCAAATTAGCAACGCACGTTTTGCGATGCCGAGTTGGCATCGCTAAGTAGTCACAAATGGGTCATTAGTGACGAATTTGTGACGCTTCTGGGAGTGGCAAATAGCTTGTTTTCTTGTAGTGTGTTCAGATTAAGCTAAGTGATAAAGATGATAAGTAAAAAAGGTGCAAAAACAGTAAATGATGATGATGATTGATTTAACTTTTATTCAATAAGATACAAACGCTAGGTCCTAGGAAATTCGCAGGAATGATTCGAAGCTGAAGGATAAACGTACTATCCGGATATTTATGAAGTGCAATTCTAGAACTCAAACTAATGTAAAATAAATCAACTGTCGTTGCAAATATTATCTATGTTTAAACCCTAGAAGACCAACTGTCGTTGCGAAATCAGATTAATTTAAACAAGCATTTAAAACAGGTTTGATTTTGTTCACAAAGATCCAAAACCAACTGTCGTTGCGAAGCAGATCTTTGCTCACCTATGATTCAATTCCAGTTATTAAATAATACTGTCGTATCTATTAAACAACCTAAAATATCTAACCTAAGGTGATCAATCTTAAATCAGAGTTAATGCAATCAAGGTGAAGAATCCTATATGATGCAATCCCAATAGTAAATAAATCCTAACAGAAAACCCTAAAACCTATCTAATAGATTACTCAGACATGATGAAAGATGCAAACATGATTTCTGAATAAATACTTTATTAAAAGAAAGAGAATGATACAAAGATCGAAACCGATTGGAGACGAGGAACATATCTCTGAAGTATCTCTTGCTAAAATCTCTGAATAAAAATAAAGCTTAGCCTTAAACAATGGCTTAGAATAAGTATATATAAGGTACAAAAACGATCTGGGCAGAACTGCAAACATCTGGAACTTCTGGGGCAGAAATTGGAAATCTTCTGAATTAGTGTTATGGTCTGAAACTTGGTCGTGTCGAGCGACATAATAAGTGCGTCGGTCGACATGCATATTTTCTTCACGTCGATCGATTTGCAAGCTGTGTCGCTCGACGTGTTTGCTGATTTTCACCTCCGAACTTGTGTCTTTGACTGTTGTTTCTACAATGCTCCAAAATGCTCCAGTAAACACCAGTAATGCTCCGAATGTCCAAGTACCTAATAAGAAAACCAAAAACTCGAAAAACACTAGAAAGACTCTAGAAAACATACTTATATCATGGCTTAAAAACCGTAAAAACCATGAATATCATCTTGTAATTAGAATTATCATTTTAAATGTTCGAAATCAGAAAAAACGAATTTATCATTTAAAACTTAAAAAAAATGAAATATCAAATTATTATTTTTTGTTAAATGATTTAGATCTCTTATAGATAACACATTGACTAAATTAATATATCAGTTTTCTTTCATATTATAGGATGCATATTTACTATATAGTTGGATTTAAAAAAATATAAACGAAACACAATATAGAATGCTAGTATAGTGATACTATGCATTCTAACAATCTACCTTTGAAAAAATAATTATCGGTCATTATATAGTTTGTGTAGTATTTTAAGATCGGTTGTAAGTATAAGTATACACATATATGATTTATTGGTTGTAAGACGTTAATATATATTTAAAGTTATATTCAAACGATTAAAATAAAATAGTATATTGAATCCGGTAAAATAGCTGTTTTAGGTCTGCCCCTTTAATTACAACTATATTATCCGATATATATAACATGTCCACGTTGTAACAAAATTGAAATGCTTGAATTTTTTTTATTAAAATTAATATTAAGGAGGGAAAACGTACTAATTCCCCCCCCGGAAGTTTCATATCCTCCTAGATAGACCCAATACTTTTGGCTCGTACTCTTTACCCACAACGTGAAAATTTGACAACCGTTTCACCCTGAATATGGGTTTCTACCTGTATATATCACCATGACTGGAAATTCAACTCTGTTTTTCCCCCTAAAACGTTTTAATTCGGTGTACTGTAGACCAAGATTTGATTATTGATAACAAAACCATAACTTAACCGTTTAATGCCCGGCTACAAAACAGTAAACCGAAATCAGACCCGATTACGACCCAGTTACGAAATCCGACCGATTTGATCGAGAACCCTCCTCCTATGGCCTCTTCCAGTGAAGAAGAAGATGAATTTGCTTCTTCCGGTGAAGAATCCGACTCTTCTGGTCTAGATTCAAAAAACACGAGTCAAATTCAAATTTCGATCCCGACAAGAGCAAGATTGTCGACAACAACACTCTTGTCACAAAGACAAAACCAGAGACCTTAGGATCGATGGCTGTTCCGGAGAGCTCGACGGCGAAGCGTCCATTGAAGGAAACAGAGGAAGATGTTGAGGTTAAGAAGAAGATGAAGAAGAATCAAGAAACTGAAGAAGAAGTTAAGAAGGTTTCTGGTGAAGAAACGAAGAAGCAGCTAATGTTTCAGAAATTATTCTGCGAGAACGACGAAATTGCGTTGCTTCAAGGTATTCTTGATTTTACTTCAACAAGAGGTGACCTTTATGAGAAAATGGATGTGTTTTGTGATTATGTGAAGAAACTGATTAATTTCGATGCTAATAAAAGCCAATTAGTAACCAAGATTAGGAGATTGAATAAAAAGTTTGCGAATACGATCAAGAATTCGCTTAATAAAGGAAAGAACGAAGACGAGATTGTGTTTTTGAAGGATCTTGATCAAAAATGTTTCGAATTGTCGAGAAAAATTTGGGGAAACAACGGTGTTTGGGCTTCTAAATCGAGGAAGAAGCTCGGAGAAAACTCGAAAGAGATCATCAAGTTCAAGAAAGAAGAACAAGTTGAAAAGCCAAAGTAAAATGTAGTAAGCACTCGTGTATCGTCTACTAGAGGAGGAGAGATAGAGTTTTTCTTTAAGGAGGAGAATGTTACTTCTTTCGGTTTGGATGAATCATCCGTGAATGCGATTTGGGATATGGTTTCCGATGGACCAAAGAAGAAAGAAATGGAAGAGAAATTGAAGAAGCTTAAGCCATTACAGGGAGAGTTGTGTTTGGAGAGGACTGAAGTCGTGGCCGAGACCGCAAATTTTATATTCAATGACAATGCATCTTCTTCTTCTTGTAAGTAGATGAGATCAAGAGATGATTGGTAAAACTTGTTACGTGCCTATAAGATTATGCAAAATGTTGAGTTATCTATGCTAGTATGCATTTTGAGACTTTAGTTTGTGAAACTAATCCTATCATTAGTCTTTGTTGGATGCTTCTGTTTATGTGTATTAGGGCCAAACCAACACAAAACCAATTGGAGAATTAGGGTTCTTCAATTTTGAAGAGTAGAAAATTTGGGGGTTTTTGGATTTTAATTTTGAAACCGATGGACATGGGTAAAAAACGTGGGTCTGGGTCGGGTTTTGATTTCGGTTTACTAACCAATTTACGTGGTTCATGATCGGGTTCTGTTGGTAACCGAGAAAACCCAGATTCAGGGTGAAACGCTTGTCAAATTTTCACGTTGTGGGTAAAGAGTACGAGGCAGAAGTATTGGGTCTATCTACGAGGATATGAAACTTCCGGGGGGGGGGGGGGGGGGGGGGGGAGAGAGAATTAGTACGTTTTCCCTATTAAGGAAGGTATAGAGTTTCGAAAAATGGTAATTTAGTTCTCTTTTGACCAGAAAATAAGAGAAAGATTAAAAAGGTAGATGATCTTTTTGCAGATGTGCATCAGTACTTGGCCACATACAGAATCCTATTTAGATAAATAGATAGGTATTAGCTCTGTCCTCGTGTTTGGCCACGTTGCTTGACTAAACCCTAATTAAACGCCGCCCTATAAATATCACAAACTTCAGAATCTTGAAAAACGTTTACAAAAAAAAAAAAAACTTCAGAATCTTAAAACCTTGTCACTTTTGACAAAAATAAAATAAAATATAACTAGTCCTCCAAGACCCTCTTCGATTGGCTGAGCTGGCCATTGACACTGTTATCGAGTAACTTGTAAGTAATCCATATATTCACAATCCATTCCATTTTATCAGCTTTTTACAACTTGAAATATGTTTGGGTTATTATAGAGAATTGTTTGTTTGGGATATGCCATAGTTATATGATATAACCATTGCATATTCTAAGGGTGGAACGAATCTGTTGGATCCATGATTTAAGTATTACCGATCCGGATTTGTGGTCTCCGGATATTGAATTTTAAATATTTAACAAAAAATTTAGATATTCGGATCTGATCAAAAATAACAATAAAAATAATTAAAATAACTAAAAATTTAAGAAAAAATATATTATAAAATATATTTTTTATTTCTTTTACATAAACACGATAGATTATAAAAATATCAAATTCAACATATATATATATATATATATATATTATTGAAAATAATAGTATTTATAAATAAAATAGATGTGTTTAATAGATTTAATGAATACAGATCTAGATATCGAGACCTTAAAATTTTATTATAATTTTAGTATCCGGTTAAGGATTTTTGCTTTATGGGTCTGATCTTTTATCCAAAAATGGAATACTATATATTCTAATTTGTCAGAGCGGATATGTCGGATCGGATCACGGATAATAATTCTAGCCCTAGTTATATGATACGATGGTATCCAATTTTGTGTGTATGCCTAAACAATACATAATAAGCTTAATTTCGTAAATGATTTCATAAACGATTTTTCATTCAACGGATTTTCTCTAAACAACCGATAACTCAAAAATTCAAAACAAAAATTTGTTTATATAATAGCAAAGCCTTCTCTCCATCTAAGATGTCCACATAGGCAAAATATTTTTCTTTACAATTATTTTTAATTTTATTTAATTCATGTTTGTGTATATTTTTTGCTACTTATAAATACTATTTTTTTAATTAAATAAAAATCGAAAATAAGTCAATAAATGACTTAAATTATTACATTTAATTTGAGTATTTTATTATTGTCAATACAAGATTATAACAATAAATATATTTTGTTATAAGTGATGACGATAAAATTTTACATATTCAATTTTAAAACTAGGATATATGTAAAATGAATATATATATATATATAATATAAATAAACGACATCAAAGAATCAAAGAAAAAAATTATTAAATATAACTATATATAATTTCACTAAAGAGGTTGGTGATCTAAAGAAAAAAAAAATTCACTACAAGAATGAACCATTTCACTAAAGAGAAAGATTTGTTTCATTAAACAATATTAGACTCAAAACTATTTGAATATGATGTTCTTGTGTATTATTTTTAATTGTACACTTGAAAGGTTGAGGTAGGAATTTGTTGCTTTAAAGGCTGATTTGTTGATGCCTCAAGCTGCATAAATCATAATAAAAATTGATAACAACATAGTTAGAAAAGTAGTCTAATAATTGACCATGTAAATCACAACAACCAATACAATTAAACTACAATGACAAATGAACCAAGAACCATTAGAAAATTCATTTTAGCAAATAAGTAAGACATTATAAATCAACTTATCTGCTCCACGTGACCTTCCAGAAAATAATAAATTATTTCCCTTTTGCGGGTTAGAGTTACAAGTGTTCCAGCACACTTGTTCCATAGATTAGTATACATAGCTTCATTCATAGCCAATGTAAACAAATAGAGAACACAAAGGAACAAGTTAGGAGATGAATATACAAGAGTAATTGAATATCTCTCAGAAATAAACTTCCAAACTCAACAGTTGATAGAACAAGTTTGGAAGTTTATTTCTGATAGATATTCAATTATTCTTTCATATTCATGTCCTAACTTGTTCCTTTGTGTTCTCTATTTGTTTACAATGGCTATGAATGAGGCTCTGTATACTAAGATATGGAACAAGTGTGCTAGAGCATTAGTAACTCTAACCCGCAAAAGGGAAATAATTTATTATTTTCCGGAAGGTCACGTGGAGCAGATATGTTGATTTATAGTGTCTTACTTATTTGCTAAAATGAGTTTTCTAATGGTTTTTGGTTCATTTGTCATCATAGTTTAATTTTACTGGTTGTTGTGTTCTACATGATCAATTGTTAGACTACTTTTCATTCTATGTCATTATCAATTTTTTTATTACGATTTATGCAAATTGATGCATCGATGAATCAGCCTTTGGAGCAGCAACTTCGTACCTTCAACCTTTCAAGTGTACAATTGTAAATAATACACAAGAACATTATATTCAAAGAGTTTGAATCTAAAGTGCATAATGAAATATCGAATGGAACACAAAATGAAACACAAATTCCATAAGCCTAAAATGAAATACAAAATATTTTAGGACCAAAACACAGAGTCTAAAATGAAACACAAAAGTACTTGATTAGTTGTCCACATCCATGTGACTTTTTAAAGCTTATTTCCCACACAAACCTTTTTAAAAACCTCTTTCCTTCACAATTCTAACTTTGCAAGTAAGACGAAGTTCATATACATAACTGAAAGTAAAACAGAAAGTATACGAATGAAGTATTTGAAGATCTCTTACCTCTATGTAACTTGTCTTGCAACTCATATATGCAATCAAGTCGTTAATGGTGATTGCTTCTTTTTGAGTGAGTTGTACCTCACATTTAAACCACTGTTCTGTGCATATCAAAGCCTCAATTAAAGTATGTTTGAGAGCACTTCTGAAATGGTCTAGGATACATCGATAATTGCTAAAAGCATTTTCGGAAGCAACATAAGAGACTTGCATAGCAAGAATATCTGTAGCCATTTCAAATAAGACAGGAAACTTTGGAGTATTGACTATCGACCAACTAAGAACATCATACTGTATATCCTTTAGCATCATCCTTTAGCATCAGTGAATTTTCCACTAATTCTTTTGACTAGAGGCGTAACTCATTACTCACTTTCTTGAAGTCTCTTTCATTGATCATCTCCATATAAACTTTATCTATTCTTTCATAACCACCAAAATCATCATCAGTATCAAATGCAATATGATCTTGTATATTGTAATGGTTTTACATGTGCATAATTAGCTTAATATCCCCTTTTCAATATATGAAACATAAATCACTTTTTCTTTTATTTTCTTTTGGTGTCGGTTTTAAAAATTATGTTCAATCCTTGTATAAAGGATTCTAATCCAAAAATGATACATAACCTTTAGATATAATTTAAATTATATATAAGATATTAAGTGATGTAACACCGCGAATCATACACAAAAAATATGAAAAGTATTGATTGACCAATCTCTCTGATGTAGCGAACAAGTTCCATCTGAATGTGAAAAAATGCTTCCGCGGTGCACTTGTTTGATTTTATAAGGAGCTATGATGGAATGCATGTGGGGACCTATAATAACCTAACTCCGTAAAAGAGATCAAGTGTATTCTCATGAAGAGCTTATTACAAAAAAAAAAGTGGTTTAATCAAATAAATATGATATTATACATACCATAATCATGAGAATGAAAGTAACAATCAACCTACGAGCTCTATGTGACTTTCTGGGATGTAATAAACTTGCTCTCTCTTGCTGAGTAGTGTTCCAATAGGTCCAGCACACTTGTTCCATAACTTTTTATATACTCTTGTAACTGTATAGGGAGCCATGGAATGCATGTGTGAACCTATTATAACTTTACTCCGTAAAAGAGAGAGTGTATTACATCGCATAAAGAACGAGTGTATTACTTCCCACAAAAAGCTTATTACAAAGAAAAAAAAAGGGGTTTGATCAAATAAACATGACATTATACATACCAGAATCATGAGAATGAAAGTAACAATCAACATACCTGCTCTATGTGACTTTCTGGGAAGTAATAAACTCGCTCTTCTTTGCTGAGTAATGTTATAATAGGTCTAAGCAAGCATTCCATAGCTTTTGATACAATTATAGCTCTTGTAGCTGTATAAAGAGCTATAAAATCCATGTGGGGACCTATTATAACTCTACTTCGTAAAAGAACCTCAGTGTATTACTTCCCATAAAAAGCGAGTTTATCTTTGTGGTGGATTTGATATGTATTAGGAATCATGTACTTATAAGTTAAACAAGACATACATTCTATATAATTAGGTTACAAAATAATATATATGTAAGAAAATGACACTACCATATTAACGAAAGAATTAATTTTTAGAAGTTTATTGCCTCAATGGCTTATTTGTTAATGTCTTAGGGGCTTATTACAAAAAAAAATCGGTTTAATCAAATAAACAAGACATTGTACATACCAACGTCA
Source organism: Draba incana (assembly GCA_963576765.1). Classification (NCBI taxonomy): domain Eukaryota; kingdom Viridiplantae; phylum Streptophyta; class Magnoliopsida; order Brassicales; family Brassicaceae; genus Draba; species Draba incana. The sequence continues at coordinate 12,291,999 of OY755205.1, forward strand.
TGAGAATGAATGTAAAAATCAACCTACCTTCTCTATGTGACCTTTTATGAAGTAATAAACTAGCTTTCCTTTACCGAGTAGAGTTACAATAGGTACAACACAAGCATTCTATAGTTTCATAAGTTTCATAAGCGTTAGGCATATGCGACTTTTGGTTCATGGACATTTATAATCAGATGATATGGATTTTTAATATTGTAGGAACTTTTAGTTGTGTAGGAACTTTTAGTTGTGTTTACAAAAATAAAACGGTTGATTCATAACATTGTGTTGCGGTGCAAAACAACAATTTTTAAACCCTCCTAAGAGAAAAACAACAAATCCCATGACACCAGTCGACTCATACGACAAATACGAGATTGCTAAACTAAACCCTTCGGAGAAAATAAGCTTGACCACGTTTTGACTTTGACATCACTAAAAGAGGTCCAAAGCAAGCAAACTGACTCTTCATGAAGTAATATTTGTTACATTTTTGCACTATTTTTACCAATCACATGTGGTAACATCTGATTGGTAAATTACTAAATTAAAATGGTACAAATATTACATATGTAAGCTAGAGTTACAGAATAGTGCAAAAATGTAAGAAGTAGTTATAAAAAAAAAATATAAAGAAAGTTTAGTGTAACACTTTTGATAAATTTTATGGTAAGTTTATGGATACCAATGAAAGCCATTATATGCTTACTATTTGCATATGCCTTTTAAAAAAAAAAAATTAGTTTGTGCAACTTGAATATTTTCTAATAGGTCGTTTGATTAAAACTTTTCTTCTACTATTACATATATACATCGGGCTTTGATTGTTTGAAAAATATTTTTAACACATCATGATGAACTGAGGAAAGCCGTATCAAACTATTTTTTTTATAAAATGCAAGGTTTAGATGTAGGCATACCTGAGGAATCAACTGTTTTCACAGACAATGAAGATAAGATGTGCTTGTTGGGAACGATCCCGTGAGTTTTCTCTTATTGGAAGATTGGTCATATGTGGGGAAATAGTAATGTTAAATTTTGAATTTAGATTTGTGTGTTGTGAGTTTTACAATATGACGAGGAAAATTTTCATATCCCAAAAAATAGGTCAAGAAAATGAACTCATGACTAATGCTCTCGAGGTGAATCTCCTTTAGCATTTTCTGACGTACACCAAAACAAATAGCCTCTCTAGACTCTAATTATTTGCTCTTTTCTCCTAGTTCCAAATTAGATTAGAGAGCTTTGTTTTATCTTTAGTTTTTTATTTAACAAAAAATATATATATTTGTTGATATAGTAAGAAAAAAGGGTGTGTATAACAATTACGATGACATTTGGGATTCTGTTTCATGGGCGTTTGACGATTTCGTCCATCATTTGAAGCATTAAATGACTTTTCCTCATCTGATCATTTATATATATATATATATATAAGCCGAAAAGAGAGAAGGAAAGTAGAGATACATGGCTCACAGTCTACCAAACTGGAGAATGAACTGCAACCGAGTTAAAACCAGAACAAGCAAGTCCAAAAACATCACAACCACTTCGACAAACCAAACTAGAAACCTCCTATAGAGAATATAATGTACCTCAACATTTAATGTTTAGGCTTCACACTTGTAAAACTTACTAAAGACTACATAAAGAGAGCTAATTGGAGACCCACACCACTTAAAAAAACCATGGACATGACATACCCCGAACTAGTCTGAGAAGTAAAAACAAGGAACAACTTAGCCGCATGAGCCACAATCAAGAGGAAGACAACAGAGATCCGGAACCGGTATAGCAACAAGCGGCAAAGTGAAGAACCTAGACCAGCAAATGAAAGCATAGAACCCAAGAGACATGCCATACTAATGTCGTCGATGTTGAAGATGAAACTTGTGCACGAGGAGGAGGATCTTACGTTTGATATGCCAGATCTTAAGCAATACAGCTCCAGTGAAGATAATGTGTTCAGCTTGGTTGGTCAGGTTCCAAACCCAGAGAAACAAAAAGTAACAACTTTGATTCTTGACTTACCTCAAAGTGGCAGAAAGTGGGAAAAATAAGAGGAATTGCTTTGTCTAAGGAGTGATTCCAGTTCATTTTTAACTCAGAACACAAACTTGTGGATATCTTGGAGAAAGATCTGCACACTGATAACGAATGGGCTATAGCCATAGGGCGTTGGGTAGAGGTTCCACCTCCGGAATATCTTCAGTTCGTGCCGATTGGGTTTGGATTAGCCACATTTTGGTAATCACTACACAGTTACATCCATTACGGCGCTAGGAGAGATAGTGGGTAGGGTAGTAGAGATTCCTTACGTTGGTATGAAATTATGTTTATTATAGAAAATAAGAATATTATGAATGTAATAGTAGACTTGCAAGAATGGTAAAAAGTAAAAACATTTGGCGGTGTTGCCCTAAGTCTTTTTGGTTTTAACTACCTAGGCTAAGAGACCGTGGATTTAGTCGGATTTGGTATGTATGCTGCGAAAAATTAATATATCAACTAAAATTCAGATGGAAAATATAACTAAATAACAAGAATTCACTCAATTTTATTTTTATATTGGTTTCAATCATTTTAATCTAATTTAGATGAAACAAAAATTAGTATTGTGACAATTTCTACAACGACAAGACTATTAACTTATTAAAAATAATCAGTATGTTTACATATAACAAACTTTGAAAATTTCTAAAGCACATTGGCCAATAAAAGTTTAGTGCTTTATAAAGTTGCTTACTTTTTGTCAAAGGAAACTGAATATCAAATTCAAATTCAAATTAATCACACAAAACATATTCCAATTTTTAGATTGTCTGTCTTACAAAGGGGAATATAAGGAGACACGTGAGCTAATAGTAATATATCTTGCGTTTTGTTGTCCTGAAATTCATACAACTACGATGGCTATATTAATTGTCGTCTGAGCAGCCGCGGAAGCGTGTTTTCGAACAAGGATACTAACGATTTAAGATTATAACAAAAAAAAGGTACTAAAAAATATTTTGATCAAGAAAAAAAAAAAAGCCAATTGTTGACTAGATTCGGTTCAATTTCTTCTTAAAAAAAAAAAAATGCCATTTTGAATTATTATTTCCTAAAAGAGAAACTTTTTACTTCAAACCGAAGACGCCAATTTTGCTCACTTCAACAAAATTGTCACATTTCGTTCATCAGTCTCGGCATGAACCACATATATTGAGCTATGTTTCTTCTTCTAAAGATTGTAACAAAATACCAGAGTAATCAGAATCCTTAAAAGAGTTTTCCAGAGACAAATCTATGTGAAGCAAAGACGGCTCAAGAGGACCTTTTCATTGTTTATAAAGTCTCCTTCAATCATTGCTTTGGCCTCTTTGATGGTGTATTCGAGTTTCCAGGCTCCGTTTTCCGCTTTATTCCCAAGAAATGCTCCACCTGAAATGTTTCAATGCAAAGATCAAACACGAATCCTAGATTAACAAGTTGTTAAAGAGAAATGTATTAATCATCAAGATTCTGTAACCTTTTTGTCACCAAGCATTGGTGTTAAGCCTCCAGGAACATCCTTCTCAACAGTCGCAAAACCGCTCTGAAGATCACTAGTTTGTCTGCAAAAATGCAATTAAACAAAATTTAAAGGCATGTGTTAGTTAAAAGAAACTCAGTCTCGCTTGATGCCTATAAATCGGAAAGAAAAAAAACCTAAAACAAATGAGTAATGAAGCATATATATACCCTGGTTTGACATTGCCACTGAGGACAAGGTAAGGAGTTTTCAATTGTTCTTGAGCTTCCCTCATTCTTTGAACAGACTGAGACGGTGTGTCCGAATTTTTCATTTGCTTTAACTTGAGCTCCTCTTGATACTGTTTCATCCGCTTCTCTTCCTTCATTTTTCCAGGTCCCTTCCCGTGGAATTTGTGAGAGAGTAATCGAAAAGCTTCTTTTGGGGTTAACTGTTAACAACGTGAGAGTTGAAGATCGATCATTTTACGATACACGAGGACGGGTTTAATAAGACTTTGAAAAGGAAAAGCTAAGAAAACTTACAGTTCGACCAAATTCGTCAGTTCTCTCAATCCGGATATTCATGAATCTCTCATTACCTCCCTCATCATCCACAATACCCACAAGCTTGCTCTTTTTTTTGTCCATATTTCTACCACCCCAATCAACCTTCTCCTTTAGGGTTCCTCGGTCTTTGAGAAGCTTCAATGCACCAGATAATCCTTTGCCAACCGCAACCTCGTGTATAGTGTTATCAGGAGTTATGTCTTTGGTGTCAGATGAAAGCTCTGCTGCATCCATATCCGTGTCTTGTACTTCTGTCCAACCATCGGCTTGCTCTTCTTTAACTTCTACAGGAGCTTTGGGTGCTTCATCTTCCTCCATGAAAACATCTTCGCTTTCAGACTTCCGCACACCTGAAAGACCAAATCAACAGATCAAAAACTCCATACCACTTTTAACAACAAAAGCATTTATCTGTTTAGGGAAAAAAAAAAGAAAAAGATCACACTCGTGCAGAAAGTCACAAACTATCTGCAGATAAGTCGAATCCCATGCCTTGGATTAGTACATGCACGAGTGTGAGAAATTGTATGTATTTGACAATTTCTCTCACACTCGTGCTATAGCAGATCAATATAATAGAGGCAAAGCAATAGATAGCAGCATAAAATATGTCAGGAGAATTAAATGTTTACCTTCATCGCGCTGGAGACCCCAGACAAATCCTTCCATCTCGGTGAAAACCACTGTATTTTCTTGGGTTTCAGCCCCAGTGGCGCTATTATCATCTGTTGTTTGGTTGGTGCTAGAAGCCACAAGATGTGTGACTGCCTGAGGACCAGAAACAGCTTCCTCTTTCATAGTGAAAGCTAACTTTCTAGCTCTCTCTAACGATTTATAAAGATCTTCAGCATCATCAGCCAACACTGTACTCTCATCTTCTTCTCTTATAATAGGCTGAACTCTGAGTAGCCTGGATGCCTCGTCAGCTTTAGCAATGGCTGCCTGATAGGCATTGCTCCGTTTTTCATTCTCTGACCTTTCTTTTTCTTCTTTCATGGCTTGCCTTTTGCCGTCTTTGCGAGAACCAAGATCCTCAGCTCCCAATCCAGATGCAACAGCTTCTGCTTCAAGTGCACTAATGTCCAATTTATCCTTTTTCCGCAATGATTTCTTTTTCTTAGGTTTTTTGAACCGTAGCATTTCTTCAGGTGAAAAGTAATCTGATGAGACCTTTGCTGATGAGTTAAGGTCTTCAAAAGTATTTGTTGTTTGACCCTGAATTCTCTTACGTAGCTGATTGGTAGAACACAGAGAACAATGAATTACATTAGCCTATACTTACTATCATCGATTGATCATTAAAAAAATGTAAGGAAGAAATATACCTCCTCCAGCTTCTTCTCTGCTTCACCTGTAAATCGACCCTTTGCATCCAAAAATACCCCCTAAAGACAAAAGCAGCAACGTTAGACTGCCTACAATTCTAGTATCTGTTAGATAGAGTAACTTACCTCATCAATAGCAGGCTCATCGTACTGCGGAAGCATCTTCTTTTCTGCCCCAGGATCATCATTAAACCTAAAAAAATCAATACCATTACCATGTGTCAAACTTAACTTAAGCAGCACAGATATGTTCATCTAATTGCCATTAAAAAAATCCTCAACTTACTTATCATCATAAATTCCCTTTTTCTTCTTGGCTGCTTCGTAAGCTTCGTTCCGGCGCTTCTGTTCTCCAATTTCCACATTTTCCAGCATGTCAATCTCTGCCAGAATAGTTGTGAATCTCGTTTATACCCTCACATCATCCATGTCAATTACATAAATGTAAAAGAGTATAAGAAAATACTAACCATTGTTAATGTCTCCATCAGCAAGGACATGCTGGTCTTTTAGTGTCAAGATAACTGCTCCGCCTTCAACCACTTTCTCCAAACCATGTAGAACTTTAACACCAGATAGATGATCTGTAACCAAAATGTATGACGATAATTATTAACAAGGAAGCACCAGACGAAGAAACTTAATTTAAAAGGAAGAAAGAGGATAGATTATATTGACTGAATACTTGAATCATTTCATGGACTCTTTCAGGCAAAAACTAATCATACTAGTTTACATGATCAATTTCTTTTAAAAATTATTATTAGGTGTAAAAAAACTGAGATACTTATATCAGCATCACCCTAAAAATCTCTCATCCCACAGTAAATTCGCAAGCCATTTACATATATATTTTAATAGCTTTGAGCAAAGGAAAACTTACCACCATTCTCGGTATCTTCATTTTCACCTTGATTCAGATTGTCCTGAACAAACAAAGCATAAGGTAGATTATTAAACTGTAAAATAAATGGAAACTACGGAGAATTAGAAGGAAACACATATGTCCAAGGGATGGCGGAAACACCTGCTCCTCAAAAACTCTAGAGAGCTGATGAGCTCGTTGCTTCTCAGCATTTCTTTTTTCCTCAATCTTACGGCTCCTTGCAACCCATGATAAAGCATCAGAAGCCTCTTCAACTTTCTTCTTTCTTTCCTCTCTCATCCTAAGGAAGAAAACACAAATATTTCAATTCCTACACAATCTGTGTGTGTGTATGCATATAAACATAACATAATTAAGTAGAGCCTTACCTTATTAGCAAAAAATGGACTAAACAGCAAGAAACTTAAGATATTCAAAAAAGCAATGCTCATTAGTAAATCAGACTAATTAGTTACGAGCATGCCAAACAGCAGCACTGCCAGGCTCTAATCAACATCAGCAAAGTGATGTTATTCATCCTTTCTATTACATGCTAGAGTAGTGAATAATTTGTATTACATGTTAGACTATTTATATATAAACTAAGCTCACAGCATCAAACAAACAAAAAGGGCAGAAGACAAAGAGAATGCCTAGAAAATCAATCTACCAAAAAATCATGTGAAGGGCATAAAATATTGAAATACTTGAACTAAGAAACTCTATGGTTGAATAGTATAGCACGAAGAAAACATCACTTACTTCAAAATGCGAGTCTCAAGTTCTGACGCAGATACTTCTTTCCCACTTGATGCATCATCAACCTTATCCTCATCTTCATTCTGACCTCTGTTGTCATAATGTTCATATCTTTCCGCAATCTTTTCCGTCTCATCACCATCTTCATGGCTTTTCTTACTCGATATCTCCTTCACTCTTAACCTATCCTTGTCTTTGGATGCTTCCTTCTCCTTAGACTTCTCTTTTGATTTCTCCTTCTCATTATCCCTCTCCTTTTCTCTATCTTTATGTTTACCTCTTTCTTTTTCCCTCTCCTTGTCTTTCACCCGATCTCTTTCCCTATCCCTTTCCCTGTCTCTTTCCCGATCTCTGCTCTTTTCTTTCTCCCTCTCTTTATCTCTACCTCTAGAGATCTCTTTATCCTTATCCCTTCGCTGATCTTTTTCCCTTTCACGCTCCTTATCCCTGTTCTTTTCTCGGTCATAGTCTTTATCTTTATCCTTGCTCCTATGATCTTTCTCTTTCCTCCTTCCATCTCTGTATTCTCTAGCAGGCGACCCCTCGTTGTCAGCCCTCTCTTCCCTGCTCTCATACCTTGACTTAGACTTTTCCACTTCCATTTTCAAACACCTAAAACAAATACCAAGAACTTCAATCAATACCTAATCACAAAAAGACACACAATTCAGAAAGAAAGAAAAAAATACAGTGGCTGCAGACTGAGTAACAAAACTATTCTAATGGCAATATCTGAACAAGCTACCTATGAACTATTCCGACGACTCAATTTGTGACGAATTTGTACAGAAAAATCATTGTTCAACCTCCCAAACGAAGCATAACAAACGAGTAAACCCTAATCTAAGAAGGATTTCATTATCACAGAGAAAAATCAAATCCTAATTACGTGTTATAGCACGAAGACTGAATCCGGAGAAGAAACAGAAAAAACGGAACAAGGTCAAGCGATACGAAGTTCATAGGAAACAAAAGCGCATCAAAATCCGATTCGAATTACCTCGAAATCAAGCCTTCACTGGAAAGTACTGAGATATTCGGATCCACGGAAAAAGAATATTGAAAACGCTTTGGAATTGCAGGAGAAAAAAATTCAAGGGTTTAGAGATCAATTGTGAGGCTATAACGACGAATAAGCAGCCCTAATAAATGCGAAGAAAGCGAGAAGGAATCGCCTCAAGCCAGAGATACGGCGGCTAACAGTCTACGCCGGAAGATCGCAAGCTCGCCGTGGAAACACCGGACAAAAGGGCGGAGACGAAGAGAACTCTGGTGGAGGACGAGATTGTGCGAAAACTGGAGAAAGAAAGGAGATATACGTGTAAATATAATACTCCGGTATAAAAGCAAACCGTTGGTACGTGAATAAATCTTGATCAGAATAATTTGGGACCGGTTATGTTCCTAATGCAACCTCAGTAATTTCTAAATCAATTGCTTCTTGGAAAAAAAACTAAATAATTCCCTGACCGGTTCAAGTTTATCAAGGCTCAAAAAGAGCTGTTTTCAAGTACTCAAAAGCTTGAAAAATTTTGCCATTTTTTACATAAACTTCTTGAATTTGCAAGTCACAAAGAAACATATCCTTTTTCTTCACCATTCCTCACCCGATACACCGAGTTCTGCAACCGCAAAGTGTGACTTATCATTGCAATTGCGGTTAAGAGATAACCAGAAACCGGCAACTGAAAAAAAACGGCAGTAAAAGGTTTCTTAGCATTTAGAGGAGCTAATCGATGGACATGGCTTCAGCGCCACCAGTAGTTGTTGTTTCCTCGCTAATGTTCCTCTGCATTTCCTCCACCATACTCTTCTGTTCATCCTCCATTGTCTCCTGCAACTCATCCACCTGTGGATAAAAAAGTTTACAACTTTAAAACAAGAGGGAAGGCAAAACCAAATGTTTAGAATTTCAGCTATAAAACAAAATGAAACCCGTAAAAATCGACATACCACATGCAACAACAAAGCAAACTGCTTCTTCCTTAGCTCAAGAAGTCTCCAACTTGCAGTATTCTCAGCCTCAAGTTCCGCAATCTCCTTCTTCAACTCATGTATAACCTTCTGCGTCTCTGACCTCGGTGGTTGCGCAGAGATAAGTTTCCTAATTGCTTCACACTCCTCTTTATGCATTCTCTCTATTTTACTCTCTTCAAGATGTTTCTTAAGATCCTCTATATCAGCTTGTGCCTGCATTATCTGCCTATTCGTCTCATCTTTAAGCTCGTTAAAGTTCTCTTTCTCCCTAAGATTCGAAGCAACAACCGCTTGGCTCTTGAGAAGCGGAATCTCGAAAGCCGAAAGTTCCTGTAAGAAAGCTTTCGCGAGCCTAGTGCAGTCGTTGTAGTTATCTTCTTCTTTGTCTACTTCGATAACGAAAGAAGTGAATTTCTTCTGAAGCTTCTTCAATGGAGGTTCGCCTCTCGTGGTTGTCGTGCGTGTGAGAAGCCTGTTTCTTATGATTTTGTCATCTTCTAACGGATTGAATGCGTAATTCGCTGCTACAGTCTCTGACCTACCGGAAACAATCCTCCTAGCTCTCACTGACATTTTAACTACTACACTCTTTTACACAAATCTGCAAGAAAATACAATAAATAAACAAAATTCATAAGCTAAGCAGATACTTGGACAATTAAATCTATGGAAGCTAAGAATTGCTCAAACCTATTGAGAAACTAAGAACATTAACTTACTAATTAAGCAATACAGCATTTAGATTTCTTCTTCTCATCTACAAAATCGTTCTAGGACAAGTTCCGATTCTCAAATTGTTGCGTGTAATAATTCGAAATTCCAGTGAGAGAGATATTTCCCAATAAATAATCTGAAAAGAGAGAATATTTTACTTACTTGAATCGAACCCGAGATCCAGACACTTTCTACAATCAAAGATTCCAAGAATGATAAAATTAATTTATCTGCAGCACTATGAACCCTAACCCTGTGATTTCATTCCTATTACCTCTTTCACTCGTTCCTCAATGTTTTCGTTTTTTCACCCTTTTGTTTTTGGAACAAATGCATAAAAGCCCCTGAGCTTTCACCTTATTGCATACTAACCCCAGTTCTTTAACAAATTACAAAATAGTGGGTTGGTTAGTGTCTAGTGATTTTATTAACATCAATTAGTTACTACTTACTACAATAACAATATAGTGAATTTAGTAGTTTGGACATAGTTTCATTTTCATCTTATACAAATTACAATTTTCTCGTATACATAACAATGTAGACGGCCAATTCGCTTTAACGAAACTGAAATCGTTTACAAAAACCGATCTAAAACCCCTGAAATGAACCAAAGTAGCGGCTTCATCCGCAATTGAGAGTAAGTAAAAACAAGAACGAGAGAACGCTATTTTTTCAACAAGCTAAACTAATTTAAGAGAGGTTTATCAACTATCACAATATATTTACAATTTTGTACGTTTATTAAATTTTATTAACTACACAGAACACACAAATAGGATCATCATAACCAACAACCATATATATCTATACAACTCAAGACATGGAAATGAATGATTTTACGAATCGGAGATGAACACACTAGACGTAATCGTACCCTGATGATAATCTTTCGGTCGCAAGGTTTCGTTTGGTCTGAGTAGGCAAGAGACACCTCGTGTTGTCTTTGCATTTAAGCCATCTCAAGCTTTTCTCTTCGTGCTTCATTGTCAGCTTCGATGCAACTGATTTTATTCCGCTCCTCATATAATTCAGAGCCAACACCGCAAGATCCCTGCAATGCGTTATTGATTCAACCATATATAACAGCAATAAGAGCTTAAATACAAAAAAGGCTTGTTTTTTTGTACTTACAAGGGTGAGCAAGGAGAGCGAGAATCGTTTATAAAGTAGACGAACAAGTAAGAATCGAAATGCTGGCCGTTGATTAAGTAGAATCCGTGTAAACTCCTCACACATCTGAAAGACATTCTTTTGTACAATCGGATTGCGGGATTGTTGTGTGCAATTACATGAAGGTAAACGCCACGACACGCTGGGATACTAGAAGAGTATTTGACTACCTCCTTGATAAGTGACTTAGCTGCCCAAAAAAGTTAACAAAATAAAGAAAGAGAAGAGAAGAACCAACCAAAATCCGGATCATTGGATTACCTATTCTGCGGTTTCTGTATGATTCCACAACTCCAAGTGTTAGGATGTACACCAATGTCTCCTCTCCCTTCGACGAGTCGTATCTTATTAGATCCGATATCTGTGCAAGGCATGGAAAATCATCAACATATAAACCGAAACAAATATCCCTTGACTTGCTACATTACGCGGAAAGAGTAAAAAATAAGTTTGAATCATATTCAAAATGTTAAAAAAGCTACTACACTTCACAAGACCTTGCAGCTTCTTCAAATCATAACTTAAGCCTTACAAATACTTATTGAAACTGTCGAAAGTTTCGATTTTTAAGAAATTTGTAAGAACCCCAACTGTTTTTAAACATTCAAAACCTACACTTTACAAGACCTTACAGCTAGCTTCTTTACAAAAACCCAAAAATGCAATCAAAACAAAATAAAGCCTTGAGCTTTTTCCTTCCAATTATAAGAAACCCATTTCAGACATTGAAAATCTTACACTTATCAAGACCTAAAATGAAAAGCAAAAGAAGGAAAACTGACTTCACTTTCTTTGGCAAGCACAATTTTGGCAGTAACAAATCCAATAAGTTCTTCAGAATGACCATCAGGACGGCTCCGATCAACAGCAGCCCAAGAGACAATATCTCCTCCGTTTACAACATTCTGAAAAAACTCAGACTCATACCTGAACAAAATCACAATCCAATGCTTAAATCTTCCATAAAAGACTTTCTCGGAAAAAATAAAAGAAGGAAAGTCAAATCAGATATGTAAATCTTCTGAAAAATGGGTATTTATTGAACCTGATCGGGAATAAATCTCGATGGATTTGCTCCAAACGTTCTAAATCAGAAGGGTTTATAGGCCTGAAGCAAATAGTTGGACGAAGAGGGATTTTGGGTTCCTCCTCCATTGATGAATTCTCCATGAATCCACGAGGAAAACGCGACATTATCGCAATAAACTAACTAAAGACTCAAACAATCTGAAATTCCCAGATTTCTAACGCTTTTCATTAGATCAAAATTAGCAAGGAAGAAATCGAGATCAAAACCCGATCCGGGTGTGTTATGGATTCGGAATCCGAAGATGGGTTGGGTTTTGATCTTTCGTTTAGTGAAGTGAATCGAAAGAAATGAAAAAGGAAACGACTTTTTCGAGAAGAAGAAGAAGAAACGAGGAAAGGTACTTGCTTTGCCGTCTTCCCCACATCCTTCTGGTTTCAAGCGAAGCATCTTTAATTTTTCTTGGGATCACCACACGTGACTTGCCACATACAAGCACGTGCTTCCTCGATAGTAACTCATTTTTATCGGGAAAATCCCTTAAAAATAGCCCAACTATTTTACATCTAAAACAAAAATACATGAACTTTTAAGACTCCCTGAAAAATACACGATCTATTAAAAAGTGTTATATTAATACATATACATTGAAAAACGAAACGTAAATAGTGAACCACCGTTTAATTTTTCAGATCCGAAAATCAAACATGTCGGAATCAAATAAAACATATTGGGCTTTGTTAATGTTGGTTTCATAAGTTCATACAGTAGAAACTCTATAAATTAATACTCGATAAATTAATAAATTCTCTAAATTAATAAATTTGGCCGGTCTCGAGTCGGGCCGGTGTAAAATATAACACAATTCGATAATATAATAAGATAATAATTTTTTTAGAAATCTTATGTAAATATATGGTCTCAATAATATCATAAATTAATATATGCTATATAAACTTGACCAAAATATATTTATATATCATTTTAGTGTTGTTTATTTTTTTCTTAGAACTGAAATTTGTTTATAACTCTATCATTATTTGATATAGTATAAACAAACAAAGAGAATAAATTAAATTCACAAAAATATAGCATAATATAAATTAAAAATTTTAAAATAAAATTATTTTAAAAAAATTATGAAAAGTTTCCATTTTCGGTAAATTAATAACTCTATAAATTAATAAAATATCGTGGTCCCAACATTATTAATTTATAGAGTTTTTATTGTATATGGTTTCGATTTTTCAAAATACACAATAATTCAGAGAATTTTAATTTTAAAATTTGAAAACCGAAACTTCATTGATAAATTCAGTTAGTTTTAGTTAAAATCATGCGGTGAGCTCGCAACCATTAGATTTGAAATCTTAAGAGCTTTTCAAAGAACTATAGATCGCCACATATAGTACTTGAAATCAAAATCCGCCATTGATCAACTTGAAAGCTCGGAAAAATTAGGTGTTAAATTGTTCGATTTTCAATGTATATGTATCAATATAACACTTTTTAATAGATCGTGTATTAATATAACACTTTTTAATAGGTCATGTATTTTTCAGGGAGTCTTAAAAGTTCATGTATTTTTCTGCCAAATGTAAAATAGTTAGGGTATTTTTAAGGGGTTTTCCCATTTTTATCCCTAGAAGTCATCTAATGAGACAAAACAATCTTTAAATTGTGTAATCTTGTTTAATCTCTAGTATATATTAACTTTATCTTACATTTATTTGGTAATTAAGAACATATAAAAATCAATACAACTAATGTGTATAAAGCTTAGAGCATGTCTAATGCAGACACTTTAGTGTCTTAAGTTAAAATTAATAATAAACTTAGGAAAAGTGATCCAAAATAAAGTTAAAGTGTCTTAAATTGGAGTTTTTTTGAGACTTTAGACACCTTGTTAAGATTCTAAAGTGGAAGTTTGTAATTAAATTTAATTTAAAACTACTTTAGACACTCAACTAAAATGTCTGCATTAAACATGCTCTTAGTTGCTGGATTTGGTGTGTATCCTCCGGTATGCTCTTCTTCCTCTTCTCTCCCATATGTACATGTCAATATGTCATATATAGCTTGGTTTTTGTGGTCCTTGGTTATTGCTTCCTTTGATTAGAACTCTGGTGGTCTCTACCTTTCATTAGCCTGGTGCCACAACCTTGTTTGAGTTAGTAGTTTTTTTCAACTAAAACCAAAATAAGAAATGAAAACATATATCAATGCCGTATCCCCATAATTGTGAAACAGGTATGATATTACGATTAATTGTGATTTCGTTACTTAAGGAATGTAGATACACCCTTTCAAGTATATATGTGTAAACACAGTCAAGAAGAAATGATACACACAAAATCTTCTCCATTCATCTTCTTCCTCTATTATCTTTTTAGAAATGGCTCGAAAAATGTGTATGCTGATGGTGACGGTGATGGTGATGGACTATTGGTCGTAATGGATTGTGGTCTAAAAGCATGCGATGGAATGGTTACTAATGATGAAAAAAAGATGCTGCGTGTTTTAGAAAATGCATTGTCAAATGCCGCATAGATGATTACCAGTGTCAGTTGCACTGTCAGGCCATTTGTCAGATCAAATCATCGTCTCTCCTAAAGTACGTTTGACATATTTCTTGATAAAAAATGTTGATATATATATATATATACACGTAACATTTGTCTTAATTTTTGATGATACAAAGGGAAGACGCAATAACACGAGAACAAAACAGGAGCCGTGTCTGATGCATAAAATGTATCATAAAATGTGGCCAGTGGCGGAGCTAGAAATTTTTTTGAAAGGGGTCATTAAAAAAAGAATACTAAAATATAGTTTATAAATTGCTAAAAATATCCAAAGAAAAAAACATTAGTTTACAAATGCATTCTACGATCACTTATAAATCGATATATGTTGATGGAGATTTTCTTTTCAAAAATCGTTCCACTGTTTATCTGAAGAATGAAGGTAAAATTATAATCCAAAAGCAAACACCAACAAATCAAAACATACTAGTATCTAAATTCATAGAAATTCGATATAGTTTATGATTTCAGAGTATATTAAAAAAATTAAAGCAAAGTATATTAAAACAAGGAATCCTAACCTAAATTTCAGTTTGAAAATCAATTTTGATTTGGGATTTGAGAGTTAAGACTTGAGAATTTTGGTAATTTGTCAAAGAGACTAGAAGAAGAAGAGACGAAGGTTTGTTTATTTTTTTGCCAAAATCAACATACAAAACTAATATTATTAATTAGGTAAACATTATGTAATTTTAGTTGGATCTTAATTTTAGTTAGAGCCCAAATGTTATCATGAGCCTAATACAAACTAAACATATAATTTGGACTTTATTTTTTAGATTAAAGATTTTGGTGATAAAGTCAATTACATATTTAGAAAGGGTTATTATAAAATTGTTTATAAATAAAATATATATTTTAAAAACTAGTAGGGGTCAGCTGACCCCCTAACCCCTTTACTGCCTCCGCCTCTGAATGTGGCCACGACGCAAATTGTATGGAACGTTGTTCGAAGACATGTCCTAAAACTACTATCCTTTTTTTAGTTTTCACGTATAATGTCCTGAATTCGATATGACGATGTATGTTTTTTTTTACCACAATTATATTTTAAATATCAAAATGTTTTAACTTCGATCCACAAATAATTAACCTGAGACTAGTAAAACTATTGTTTCTATGTGGTTCGTGATTGTATGACAGTGGCAAAAGTTAAATGGAAATTAATACATAAATTATACGACAATGCCATCCAACAATAATCAGTTTCCTCCATCCCATTGTTTCGCCAATAAAATTATGCAGTATACGTATACACTATCAAGGCATCAACCATTTTAAAAACATAATAAGTATATATTACAAATATTGAACATAATCCTATTTTTACTATTGTTTAACCTGCCGTGGTCGAAAAATACATATTTACCTTTAGAGAAAATTACTTAATGTAGCACTAATTCATTGATATATTACTAGACTAGTATTCATTCAAAAACACTTAATAAAAACCATGTAAAAAGTCGGTTAACCCATTCTTTCGTTGGATTTGGAACAATTTGAATACAATGTTTGATTCCTACAGAAAATACTAATTTGTTTAGAATTTTTGTAGCCTTTTTCTTTCAGTTTCATTAAAGAAAAAACTTCAACAAGAATTTTATAGTGTATATTTGAAACTGAGAATTTTAAAAGAAAAGACTTACTTATAGATCCATAAGGAGCAACCGGTTAATAATCAAAGCTGAAAACTAGAGTCATATTGTTGAGATTTGGATGTTGAATTGCCAAAGTCCATAGTGTACGTAGTAAGTGTATGTAGTGTATATTGATAATGTCTTTTCAGATTATGGCCCGGGGATAAGAAAGAGAGTTGAAGTCGATTAATTTTTATTTTTGCTCACTTGATGTAGCTATTTTTGTTCTCGCGATTGCAGGTGCAAGACTGGAAAAGAGTTACAGTGTTATTGTAGAAAGAAGAGAAGGAGACGCAACATCTTGGATGCTTCCAGGCTAGAAACTGTGAGTACGTGCATGTAACATTCCATGTAACTCATAAACATATAAGTTCGAAAGAACAAAAGCTATGGTATTTTATGGTTTTCATACAAGAGGTGTCTCCAGTGCCGACCTTGAGAGCAACCCACAAGCACATGCTTATGGCCCCTAATTATATTATTAAAATTTCAACCCAATTTAATGGAAATATCATTATGACAGTTGTATCTAAGCCTTGATATTGAAGGAGAGGTGAGTAGTTCAACCAACCTCTTCATTAAGTTTATTTTGTGTTTTTATTATTAATCAATAAGCCCATAAATATATTTTATTTTTGGCCCACGAAATGTCAGGGCCGGCCATGGGTGTTTCTCATGTTTTTTAGCACTAGTTTTTCTCTAGAATTAATTCATCTTGATGAATAGAAAAGAAGTAGGAGGTGGAATTGTGGATGTGTTCTGTCTTTTATCTTGATGAATAGAAAAGAAGTATGTTTCTCTTCAAGATGCATGGCTTCGTCAAGTACTAAGAGTAAATATTAACTCTCATATTAAGAAAGTGATTTTCTCATTAACCAGAAGTAAAACTTACAAGTGTGTATTATATAGAGTAAAAGCTAAAGGAAACTTTACTCGAACAACTCTAACTACCTCTCTAACTAACTTTTACTATCAACATTATAAGGTTAGTATTCCCCCCTCAAGCCGAAATCAACGAAGGTGAAAAGAGGCTTGACACAGATAATCTGAGGAAAATTGAGTTGAAAGGACCCGGTTGTAGAGGTTTGGTAAGAATATCAACTAGCTGATTTCCACTGGAAACGTGCATTGTCTTCAAAAAACCATTCTTGATCTTATTCCTAGTAGTATGACAGTCTACCTCTACATGTTTTGTTCTCTCATGGAACACCGGATTATTAGCTATATGCAGAGCTGCTTTGTTGTCACAGAATAGCTTTGCTTGAGCCACTACTTCAATCTTCAAATCTTGTAACATCTGTTTAAACCAAAGAAGCTCCTTTGTTGCTAAAGCCATACTCCTGTATTCAGCTTCTGCACTACTTCCACTTAATGTTTCCTGTTTCTTGGATTTCCATGTGATTAGAGAACTACCAAGAAACACACATATTCCAGTGACAGACCTTCTAGAATCTGAACATGTAGCCCAATCTGCATCTGCAAATGCATTTAAGCATAAATCCGTGTTAACAGAGTAGAAAAGGCCTTTTCCTGGATTGTTCTTCAAGTATTTGAGCACATGATGAGCAGCCTGAAGATGTACATCAGTAGAACATGACAAAAACTGACTCAAAGGATTCACTGCAAACGTAATATCAGGTCTTGTGATGCAGAGATACAACAATCTTCCTATCAGTTCTCTATAAGGTCTTGCATCTTCAAGCAATGTACCAGTTTCAGTACTCATTGGTATCTTAGGATCCATAGGTACAAACTTTGGCTTACATCCCAACAAGCATGTATCTGATAAGAGATCTAAACAATATTTCCTTTGACACACTGAGATTCCATCCTTATTTCTAGCAATCTCCAATCCTAGGAAAAACTTTGTTGGTCCTAAATCCTTAGTTTTGAACTTAGCAGCTAAGACTTCCTTCACTGATTTTACAGCCTCATCATCATTGCTAACTATGAGAATATCATCTACATAGAGAAGAAGAGCAATGAAAGAATTATCTGTCTGCTTCACAAACATTATGTTGTCTACTTCTGACTGAATGAATCCATCATCAAGCAGTGCCTGAGATAAGCATTTGTACCACTGTCTTGATGCTTGTTTCAATCCGTATATAGATTTATGAAGCTTGCAAACAGGATTCGGAGGCAGAACAACACCAGGAGGAGGAGTATAACCCAATGGTAAACTCATATATATCTCTTCTTCAAGATCACTATGCAGAAATGCATTAGTAACATCCGTCTGACATAAGCTCCAGCCTTTCCTTGCTGCCAAACCCAACATCAACTTGACACTAGCAAGTTTAGCCACTGGTGAATATGTATCAAAATAATCCACACCCTCCTGTTGAGTAAATCCTTGAGCTACTAATCTTGCTTTGTATCTCTCTACACTTCCATCTGCAAGATATTTTGTAGTATATACCCATTTGCAACCAACAACATTCTTCTCAGGAGGTAAAGAAACTACACTCCATGTCTTGTTAAGTTCTATTGCCTCAAGCTCTAAATCCATGGCGTTAACCCATTTGACAGATACGATGGCTTGTTTAAAATTCTTTGGTTCAGTGTCAACAGAAATTGACATGATATAGGTTTAAAAAGGAGGTTTAAGTTTGGAATAAGAAAGGACAGAGGATAAAGGATAAGGGGTGGTAAGTATTTTTGGTGGTGGTGTTGCAAGGCGGGTGAGGGCACAATGGTAGTCAGCTAAATATCCTGGAACTTTAGCTGATCTCTTTGGCCTCTCATTGTTCCTTAAAACCGGTGGAACCGCTGATGTACTAGTGACATTACCACCTGTGACATGAGAAGGAACAGAATGTGTGGCACTGGTGGATGTAGTGGATGTATGAGATGAATGCAAATCAACATCTTCAGAGATATGATCATTATGATGAGTATTGGATGCAGGACATGGAACTAAAGATGGAACTTGTGATACAGGGTTATGTGAAATGGATGATGCAAGATTATTATTATGCAAATTCCTAGACTGAGGTAATGTGCAATAAGCATGGTCAAGTTCAACTGGAACATGTATAGGTAAAATACTAGAATGAAAAAGATCAGAAGATTGAGCAGAATGGTCAATACCCATAAAAGGGTATACCTCTTCATGAAAAATAACATTTCTAGATACAGAGACTTGATTAGTATCTAAATTCAACACCTTATAACCTTTGTATCCAGATGAATAACCTAAAAACACACATTTATCAGCTCTTTGACTAAATTTATGCCTATTCTTTAACAATGTAGAGACATAACAGAGGCAACCAAATGATTTCAAAAAAGAATAACCTGGAGCTTTAGTAGTAAGTAACTCATATGGAGTTTTATTTCCTAATGAAAAAGATGGTATTCTATTTATCAAAAAAACTGCAGTCTGGATGCAATCAGGCCAGTAAGGTAAAGGAATATTAGACTAGAATAACAAAGCTCTAGCTACATTCAGTAAATGTTGATGTTTTCTCTCTACAACCAAGTTCTGTTGAGGCGTATAAGGACAAGAAAACTGATGTAACATTCCATGAGATCTAATCAAATCAGTAAAAGCAAGTTCAGGAGCATTATCAGTCTAATTGCCTTAATAGTTGAATTATATTGAGTTTGAACATGAGTAATGAAATCAGTAAACTTTTGCAAAACATCACTTTTATTTCTCAAAAGATATATCCAAGTTACACGCGTGTAATCATCAACTATTGTAAGAAAATACCTAAAACCATCAACAGACTCAACTCTAAATGGACCCCAAACATCCATATGTATCAAATCAAATGAAGTACTAGATTTATTTTCACTAGACTCATATGGCAACCTCTTTTGTTTTGCTAAAGGACAAACACTAAAAGGTAAAATGGAAGAAACCTTGGACTTAGACACTGATAACAGTGGAGAAAGAAGCTTTAACTTGTCTGTAGATGGGTGCCCTAGGCGTTTGTGCCATAGATGTCCATCAACAGCCAAGGATCCAACAAAATGTGATGATGTAGATGATGCATCAAGCTGTAATATGTAAAGATTGTGCAAAAGAATTCCTCTACCAATCGTCAAGTCTTGAATATACTCCTATATATAACAGAAATCAGGGGAAAAATGAGCTGAACAGTTATTTCTTTGTAAAAGACTACTGATGGAAATGAGATTAAATTTAAAATCAGGAACATGTAAAACATCATGTAATATGAGATGTGGAGATAAATGCACAGTGCCACAATTCTTAATTGCTACTCTTGTTTCATTTGGTAATGTAACTTGAACACCAGAAACTCCAATAGTGTTACTGAACAATGCTAGATCAGAACAGACATGGCTAGTAGCCCCAGTGTCAAGTATCCAACTACCTTTAGGGAGAGAATGAGATAAAGAAGATAGGCATTGGTGCTGAAATGTAAGGTGATCATTCTCATATCGTAATGAAGTAGAAGGAAAAGTGTTTGGGAAAGTAGGATTACCAGAAGAAGATTGTGAAGCCATAATACCCTTATCGGTGATAGATGCCACCAATGGAGATGAAGCCTGAGGTTCTGAAAGTTTAACTTGAGTTGCAAGTTGCTGAAGTAGAGATTGTATCTGAGAAGAGTCCATCTGACCAATATCCAAGTTTGTAACTGTACCATCAATAGGAACTCCAGCCTGGTCAGTCATTATATTGGCTATTGCATGATTGGGTGGTCTTGATCCTCCCTGGAAAGCATTCTTATTCTGAAAATTATGAGTGAAAGTCTTAGATACAGAATTCATACTCTTATATCCAGGTATATATCCAGGAGGATATCCATGTTTCTTGAAACATTTTTGGATCACATGACCTGTCTGACCACAGTAAGTACAAACTGGGTTGGATGATTTATTCTGGAATCTATTATTCTGAGTTGCAGCATAAGCAACATGATCAGTCGAAGAAGCTTGAACATTCTTAAAGCTAACATTATCATACGCTTGAAAGACAATAGATCCAGCTGAAGATGGCTTAATATTCTTCTGTCTTTCATCTTGAGTAACAAGATTGAAAACATCTTTAATACATGGGATCGCTTCATCAAGAGAATATACCTTCTTGTAGCCTCATATGACTCATTAAGTCCCATCAAGAACTTAGTCACACGACTTCTTTGTTGTAACTTTTCCCATAGCTGAGCTGCATTACACTCACATTTGCCACAAGTGCAAACTGGCAACTCTACATAGTTCCTATATTCTTCCCACAATGTAACCAACTCAGTGTAATATGTACTAACATCTGATGATCCTTGTTGAATAGAACTAAGCCATTGCTCTATCTCATAGACCCTAGGAGCATCATCTTGCTTAAATCTTGACAACAAATTTTGCCAAATTCCCTCAGCCGTAGAGATAAACAATAAACTTTGGCCTAGATCATGACCATAATCACGATGTGTAGGAAAAGGTTTACCGATAGTACCGTCAATGAAACCAAGCTTGTTACGAACATTTAGAGCCAATCGTACCGATCGGCGCCAAGAATGAAACTCTGCACCGGAGCTTAGTCGATATGAGATAAGAATTAGCCCAACATGATCAAAATTGTGAAGAAAATATGGATTATCGTACTGATCAACCATCGTAGTAGTAGTTGTCATCGCCGGAGGCGTAGAATCAGTCGGATTTGTCATTATTGAAGAAATTTATGAAATCCAGAGTAAACAAAACGGAATCGCACCGAGGAAAGCAAAACCTAACCAGTAATTTGAGATTTCAAGCTCGAATCAAAGAAAATGAAGAAGACGAAGACGAAAGTGTACGAACTAAGCCAAATTTGAGCTCAGAAAGTAGCGATGAAGATGATAAGAATCGATTCGATGTGAATCGATTCGATGTGAATCGATTCGATGTGAATCGATGTAAGAAACGATGATTTCCGTGATGAAGCGAAGGAATTTGAGCTTAGAAACTGGTAGATCTGGATTTTCTCGGGAAAATCAATGAGAAAGTTGTTATTTGCTCTGATACCATATTAACTCTCATATTAAGAAAGTGATTTTCTCATTAACCAGAAGTAAAACTTACAAGTGTGTAATATATATAGTAAAAGCTAAAGGAAACTTTACTCTAACAACTCTAACTACCTCTCTAACTAACTTTTACTATCAATATTATAAGGTTAATAGTAAATACTCAAAACTACTCTACGCAAAGGGAAAAGCGCCAAGTCAGAAGAAGAGTATGAGATACTACTCTTACTTGTCTAATTTCCAAATGGTTCAAAGTGGAGTTGGCGTTGTGCGCGATGCATTGATCAAGTCTTCTGTCAAAAATATACTTAGGTTTTTAGGAAACATTTAGCTCAATCCACGTTGTAAAGTTGTTTCTCAATCTTGTACTCGTCATTCGTCAATCACCATCCCAATAAAATCTTCAAAACAAATTTTTTTGTTTGCTCTTATAAATTTATTCCCTCTTTTGTTATCAACACCAAAAAAACCATTTGTTATTTTGAAGAATCTATTTACCACAAATCAGATTAATTAGTGCCATAAATTTGTTAAAAATTAATGAAGCGGAAGAAGAACGTGACAAGAGGAAGAAGATGACAAAAGAGGGATAATTAAAACCCTAATTTTTGTTTTGTTTTTTAATTGAATTTTTGGTTTATTTTGGTTTAAACGGCCTGGTCCGGTTAATATGGCATAGTTTGGTTTGGTTTAACCAAATCAATATGATTAGGTTAATCTATATAAATTAGTCTATGACTAAAAGGAAATAAATTTATGGTCAAAAGAGTACAAAACTATCATACAAATATGTGGTCTAAAGAAATAAATCTATCGAATACTAATAAATCTGTCAAAATCAAAAAAACTTGTGGCCAAAGGAAAATAAATTTGTGATAAACTAGTTACATCTGTCAAAATATAGTAAATTTGTTGCCAACGAGATATTAGTTGGTTGAAAGCTAATTAAGTCTCCCAAATTTAAGAAAATTTGTGGTCAAAGGAAAATAAATCTATTGAAAGCCTATTAAATCAGTCAAAATTAAGTAAATCTATGGCCAAAAAGAAAAAAAATATTAGATAAATAGGTGGGGCACTTATAAGTGTATCAATATTAAATAAATTTATGGCTGAAAGAAGTCATGTCAATATATTAAGTTTGTCATATGATAATATCGTAATTATTTTCATTTTATTTATTTTTCTCAAATTTTTGGTAATGACATTTTTTATAAATAAAGTTTTTCCTAACAAAAAAATTTGGGAATAAAATAAGCATATAAAACTTGTCAGTAATAACAAAAAATTAAGAGCTAGTCTAGTAATAAAACAATAAATTATAGCCAAACTAACTTTATTCCCTTTACCTTTATTGTATAATTGTATTAATAAGAACTAGATATTACACCCACGCTACGCGTGGGTTTTAGTTTATCAATGGTTTTAATATATATTTTAGAGTTGAAATATGTTAAGATTTTGAGGTAACCGAGTAAATTCCGGTTTGTTATCAACTGAAGAAACCCAAACAATTGAATGTGTAATCTAGAATTTGAGATCAAAACGTATAATTAATTACTTTTATCTTCTTCTAACTAACGTCTTTCTTAAGGAAAACAATCAAAAGAGTCACCAACGATCCAATTATTAGCCTTGTCCACTAACTTTTTTTTTCTTGTCAACTAACTTTTCCACAATCTTACAGTATATGCCTTCTTAGATAAACATAGGAGGAGATTTTACATATTAGATTTGGTGACAGAGAAACAATTTTATCTTATTTTCATCTTCTTATTAATTTAAGACAAATTGAAGAACGGTGCACGTAGGTGCAAAGACCCAAAACACTATGATGGGTTTTTTTTATTTTAAATTTTAGAGCATTTCAATGTACCACTGAAATATAACAGAATGCAAACTAATATCAGATTAATTTTAACAAAAAAACTATAAAAACTATAAGCACAATCTCCATAAAAATAATAATGAAAATAGAGAATTAAAAAACACATCATCAAATTAGCCGCAGAAGCTTGTAAGAAATAGAAAATATGTGATCAAATAGAGAAAGAAAATAAAACCTTTGTAAACACAAAAAAATAGAGAAAGGAAAAACGAAACAAAAATCAACAAAAAATTCAAAATTAATTAAGAAAAATTGACATGTATAAAACATAAAAAAATAATATATTAGACAAACTAACAAAAAAAAGACAAAAATAATCTCACCTCACGTTTTTTTTTCATCTCTTTCTCTTTTTTTTCTATGTTGTTAATTTTTTTTCCCACCACCGTAACTATCATATGTCACTATTTAGCACCACCACTACCATCTTTCTAACCGGCACTGCCACTATCATCACCACCACCACCACAGTCATTCTAATCGTTGCCACCACCATCTCGACCACTGCTGTAATCACCATACCATCACATCAACACCCTAACCACAACTATCACTACCATCACCACAACCACCATAGCTAGATTTTACATTCACGCTACGCGTGGGTTTATTTCATCAATGTGTTTAATATATATTTTAGATGTGCTAACATTATATAAATTAGATAATATATATGAATGCAAAAATATAATGGTAAGAAAGTGACACAATCATATAAAACTAAATAATTAATTTATATATGTAATTTTTTACGCGGGTAGAAAATTATTTTTGCTTTTCAACTTAGTTTATTTTTTCTTTTATCTATAACTTGATATTAGAAATTCTATTATAGAAAATATGAAATGTCGGACTCCAACCAAACTATAGTTCTCACTTAGTGACATCATTGTAAATGCATGTTTACGGCTTGACAATTAGATGTAATTAAAGTGAAATGACAAACCAAACAATAAAATTGTGACGTACCAAATTTTCCATGTTTAACTGTACAATTTTTAGTTTAATTTGTAATCTTGTTGATGATGTGGTGGTCTGTATTTTATGGAAAATGATAAATCATAAATAGTAATCATTTTCGCTTAGGTTTGGATAAAATTATCCTTGAGGATAAGTAGACCTTGTGAGACGAACATAACTCTGGCTTTAGACTTCAATAACTCGTTCTTTAATTTGCCTCTATAGCAAGCGACACCAATCATGTAATGCATGTATAGCTTCAGTATAAAGTTACATGATCATGAGATGCTAAAAAGTGGAAAAAAATCATCCAACTTCGCCATCTTCTCTTATTAGATGTTCATCCAGTTGAGAACATAGATTATCTACTTTCGTAAGCGCTCTCACTGTTTTTGGGGGGTTTCACATTCATTATGGACTGCAAAGAATAAGAGAAAAAACAATCCAGAAATAATATTATAAAAATAATCGAGATGAACATGTTTTAGCATTTTCTAGGTAACACCAAAAATCCCAGTAGCACAAACAAATCTTATTGGATAAAAAAACTCTCAAGAGTCAAGAGTTTAGTGGCTTTTGGTATATATAATAAAGGGAGAGTGAAAGACTTCTAAATTTTGTAGGAACTTTTACTGAGACGGCAGATCTTGTATGC
Source organism: Draba incana (assembly GCA_963576765.1). NCBI lineage: Eukaryota > Viridiplantae > Streptophyta > Magnoliopsida > Brassicales > Brassicaceae > Draba > Draba incana. The sequence continues at coordinate 12,317,583 of OY755205.1, forward strand.
GACATACCCTATTTGAGGATTTGACGATGTTGCTGTCGATTTTCTTTAAAAGCTTTTTTAAGAAACCAAAACGTCAAGCTACACAACGACAATAGCTAGAAACTCAAGTAGAGTATATAAGTATTTCAGGAAGGAGAAAGCAAGCACTAACCAAAAATCTATGCAAAAGAGATTGGACATTGATTCTTCAAGCTTGTGCCTCCATATTGTCTTAGACTAACCCATTCTCAGACGAAAAAGTTTAGAACCCAAGCCTAAAAATCATAAAAATAAAAAATGAAAATCGATTTTTTTTTGTTAGTTAACTTATTTAAAGTAGAGAAATCAAGAGAGTGACGTGAACAAAGATGACGGTTCTAGAATGGACAATTACAAAGGATTCATTGACGAAACGAAATTTAAAATATGGACGATGCGTGAATTTCATGTTGAAATTCCATACCTTTGTCTTGAAATTAGTCAGATTTCAATTGTATATAAAGTATATCACCAATTCCAATGAATCAAAATATATGATTGTATTATATATCTCTTTGGCCTTTGATCTCAAAGAAAATAGAATTTTAAAATTAAGTCAAGAGAGGAAGACCTTTTTTAAGAGGCAGCTTCTGAAGTTTTGAAATTCCTTTCACTTCATTTTTCGAACCGTCATAGCTACGATCGTCGCTCTATTCGTCTCATATGAAAATATTCCATTAGTTGTAATTACGTTTCTTAAAAGCAATACTGTTATAGAAACCAAATTTTGAGACAAAGTTGGTACCAAAGTCATGAACGCAATCTAACAAAGTTAAAGGATGATTCACGTGTGCATAATACAAAAGAAGATTTAGGGTTTACCAAACCACATGAATGAACCGACTTACCTATCCTTTTTTGGTGGTTTTAAATCCATATGGATGCCTTAGGAGCGCTCTATCATCAACTATGTGGTTTTAAATAATTTACTCTCTTGAGCCTCTCCCCTTTTCTTTTATTTGATGGCAATCCAATAAGTCTCTCGTTAAATACTAAATGTCAACGAATTGGAATAGGAATTGCGAGAGAGATGACGAAAACCTATGGAGAGGAGGAAGAGCCAATAGAGTAAGCTCGCAGTGTCTCACAAATTTTCCGATTGTTAGGTAAGCAAACATTCAAATCAACAAACAAATAAAACACTACAAGAAAACAGGTCGTTAGTCACTCCGGGAAAAGTCACAAAAGAGTCACAAATGAGCCATTTGTGACTAATTAGTGACTCAAAAAATGGAGTGACAATAGTCGAGTCGCTAATTTTCCGAGTCGCAAATGAGTCGCTAATTAGCGACTCATCCGTGACGATCATTTTGGGTCGCTAATCAGCGACTAATATGTGTCTGTTAGACGTAGTCGCAAATTTGTGACTAATGAGAGACTAATATAGGTAGTGGCTAATTAACGACGAAATAGCCACTATTTTGTCACTCTATGAAGATATAAGTTGGTCACAAATTAGTCTCTATGGTGTCACCTATTAGCCACCAAATGTAACTTATTTAGTCAGTTCTTTGTTACTAATTTGGTCCTAAAATTGGTACTAAATTGTTACTAATTTGAATGTAAATGTTTGTTTTGAGAAGCTAAAATAGAAGAAGCAAAAGACTTAAAATTAAAACCAAACAAAGTAGTACTCAAGCTTTCAACTTGACACAATAAGTTAAGAGTACAAAAGGAGAGTAACTTAACAATTTTGTTCAAAAGAGAGCGATCAACGTTTGCCGCCACCATCACCCATCTTAGCAGCTCTGGGTGCTGCACTCTTGGGGATATTACCCTTCACTTGATACTTCTGTTGCTTTGAAGCAAACTCAGCTTTCTTTGCCTTCTTCTCGTCCTTAGTCTTCTTGATCCTCTCCTTAATATCATTGCAGAATCATCATTTCCACTTCAAGTCAACAACATTTCACGTTTAAAAGAGACTGAAATAATATAGGAAAAAGAAACAAACCGTAGAGCGGCTTCTCTGGCTGCATCACGAACTTCGGGCTTCTCAGCTCGCTTCTTCTGAATAACCTCCAAAGTAGGACCGACGATAGACCTCGAGTACGGCTTCTTGGTTGAGCGTCTCCTCTTCTTCACAGCCTCTGCAGCAGCATCCTGGAAGGTATCAAAAAGATCACAAATCAGGGTTCTTGCCACACAGACCAAAACAAGAATCCAAATAGAAAAACAAGACCTAACCTTTTTGTGTTGCTTCCTGTACATGGCAGTCCAGCAAAGCTTGGAAGGCTTCAACTTGTTGTGAAAATACATCTTGCATTTGGAGTTGATGAACAAAAACACCTATTGAATCATACAATCAAACATCATAATCAATACAGAGATATAGGAACAGATTCTTAACACATTGAGAAACAAAGTACCTAAGAGTCAGATTGGATAAATCTGATACCTCTACCAGGGTAAATCTTGTGGCCATTGAAACGGTAAAGCTCAGTCCTACATTTCCAAACACAGTCAAAAGGGCTTAGAGATATAACCAAACTCAACATGTCTGAATCGAAACCAACACAATTCATATACACAATACAGTCCACACATTAAGCCATTTCATTTAGAAAATTGTTCTAATTCATCAATCTCAAAATCGAACATGTTTAGGTTAAAAAATCACAAACCAGATCCTCTAGGAAGGAAATCTCTCCCAACAACACTCTCTAGAACCGATGATTTTCTAGAACTCTACACTTAACAAAAGCAAAACCTTAGAGATAAGCGATTTAAGCGAATTAGGGCGAAAAAATCTAGAGTCGGGTTTTTTCCGATGAGACGGAACCTGACCACCAGTACCACGAGCAACCGCACGAGCTTTTCCTCTTCCACCGGATCTTTCAGAAGAACCAGCAACCTCCGCGGCTTTTCCCCTTCCACCGGTTCTTCTTGAACCACCGGTAACCTCAGTGGTTTTTCCGGTTCCACCGCCTTTACCCTTCCACCGCCTCTTCCACTTCCACCGCTGGCTGAACGGCCACGTCCTCGTGTACTAATTCCTCAGAAAACTCCAGATTTCACCATTAGGGTTTTTGAGAAGAACTTCAATCGATGCGATTCGAGTGAATGATGGAGATTAGAGACAGATATGAAGAGATGTGAAGAGATTAGAGACATATATGAAGAGATTAGAGACAGATATGAACAGATGGAGATTAGGGTTTCTTTGAATCTCTCAGCCAACAGAATCGAGAGAAGAAGAAGAAGAAGAAGAAGAAGAAGAAGAAGAAGAAGAAGAAGAAGAAGAAGAAGAAGAAGAAGAAGAAGAAGAAGAAGAAGAAGAAGAAGAAGAAGAAGAAGAAGAAGAAGGTTTGGGGTATCATCTTCGCCGGAATGAGAAACCGGAATTAGAAGCGTCTAATGTTTTTGTTAAGTGTCTAATGGACGGACAAGATTATCAGTTAAAGAATACTGAAAAAGTTAACGGACGGACAAGATTACCTAGGAGTATGTCAAAGATTGCCACGTCAGCGATCCTAGTGATCCTTTCTAATTGGCTCTCATCTTTTAATTGAGACACATTACGTACAACATCGCAGAGTAGTGGCTATGGAGTCACTAATTTGTTACTACTTTGCGACTAATTTGCGACTCAGTCACAAGCCTATACCCTAAACCCTAAAAATTTGGATCAACCACAAAAACCATATTCCTTTCCAATCAATTTCCAATGTATTTCTTCATTATTTGTTTGGTTTTATTCATTTAAACAAAAGTAATCAAAAATGTAGAATAATTTTCAAAAAAATGAAATGGAAGAGATTAGTTATATAGGTTTTGATGTTGATAAGAATACATTTGTGATGCAAAATTTTTAGGAAACTCTTTTTTTGTTTTTTTGACTTGTACTGTGTATTTACTACACACTTATTACTTGAATAAGATGTAAATACAAAACTAACTTATATAGATTTACATTATGGTGTTTTTTCCCCAAAAACATACATGTAGTGGGTAATGAGTCGCAACAGAGTGGCTAATTTGCGAACGGGATATGAACAAAGAAGGAGGAATATATCAGTTACCAGACTCTTTCTATAATTCATTTACACTTTACATTTTGACTTGGAGATGCACAAAACTTTTAGTAATAGAGAAGGTAATAGAATTACTACAATGCTTGTGAATAATCTTTTCGTGGAGATTGCTGCTGTTGTTTCTATGATATATTACCTGAAAACAACCAATGAGCAATTCCCTTGCTTATATTTTGTAATCCACTGTCTCTATCAATTCAATACGCAAAAGGATTTGTTTTGGGCATAAGTAATACCTGCTTATATTTTGCATATAAAGATCAGTATGATGGATTAGTACGTAAAACAATCGCGATATGAGTGTAAATGAATCAAACATCATAATCAATACAGAGATATAGGAACAGATTCTTAACACATTGAGAAACAAAGTACCTGAGAGTCAGATCGGATAAATCTGATACCTCTACCAGGGTAAATCTTGTGGCCATTGAAACGGTAAAGCTCAGTCCTACATTTCCAAACACAGTCAAAAGGGCTTAGAGATATAACCAAACTCAACATGTCTGAATCGAAACCAACACAATTCATATACACAATACAGTCCACACATTAAGCCATTTCATTTAGAAAATTGTTCTAATTCATCAATCTCAAAATCGAACATGTTTAGGTTAAAAAATCACAAACCAGATCCTCTAGGAAGGAAATCTCTCCCAACAACACCCTCTAGAACCGATGATTTTCTAGAACTCTACACTTAACAAAAGCAAAACCTTAGAGATAAGCGATTTAAGCGAATTAGGGGGAAAAAAATCTAGAGTCGGGTTTTTTCCGATGAGACGGAACCTGACCACCAGTACCACGAGCAACCGCACGATCTTTTCCTCTTCCACCGGATCTTTCAGAAGAACCAGCAACCTCCGCGGCTTTTCCCCTTCCACCGGTTTTTCTTGAACCACCGGTAACCTCAGTGGTTTTTCCGGTTCCACCGCCTTTACCCTTCCACCGCCTCTTCCACTTCCACCGCTAGCTGAACGGCCACGTCCTCGTGTACTAATTCCTCAGAAAACTCCAGATTTCACCATTAGGGTTTTTGAGAAGAACTTCAATCGATGCGATTCGAGTGAATGATGGAGATTAGAGACAGATATGAAGAGATGTGAAGAGATTAGAGACATATATGAAGAGATTAGAGACAGATATGAACAGATGGAGATTAGGGTTTCTTTGAATCTCTCAGCCAACAGAATCGAGAGAAGAAGAAGAAGAAGAAGAAGAAGAAGAAGAAGAAGAAGAAGAAGAAGAAGAGGAAGAAGAAGAAGAAGGTTTGGGGTATCATCTTCGCCGGAATGAGAAACCGGAATTAGAAGCGTCTAATGTTTTTGTTAAGTGTCTAATGGACGGACAAGATTATCAGTTAAAGAATACTGAAAAAGTTAACGGACGGACAAGATTACCTAGGAGTATGTCAAAGATTGCCACGTCAGCGATCCTAGTGATCCTTTCTAATTGGCTCTCATCTTTTAATTGAGACACATTACGTACAACATCGCAGAGTAGTGGCTATGGAGTCACTAATTTGTTACTACTTTGCGACTAATTTGCGACTCAGTCACAAGCCTATACCCTAAACCCTAAAAATTTGGATCAACCACAAAAACCATATTCCTTTCCAATCAATTTCCAATGTATTTCTTCATTATTTGTTTGGTTTTATTCATTTAAACAAAAGTAATCAAAAATGTAGAATAATTTTCAAAAAAATGAAATGGAAGAGATTAGTTATATAGGTTTTGATGTTGATAAGAATACATTTGTGATGCAAAATTTTTAGGAAACTCTTTTTTTGTTTTTTTGACTTGTACTGTGTATTTATTACACACTTATTACTTGAATAAGATGTAAATACAAAACTAACTTATATAGATTTACATTATGGTGTTTTTTCCCCAAAAACATACATGTAGTGGGTAATGAGTCGCAACAGAGTGGCTAATTTGCGACTCCTTAGTTACTATATACGTGAAACCCTGAAACGTTGCAAAGTAGTGGCTAATTAATGACTATTTTGCGACTCAATTACAAGTGGCTAATTTGTGACTCCGTTATGTGTCACTAAGGAGTCGCTAATTTGTGAATCTAATGTTAGTCGCTACGAAGTCGTAAATTTGTGACTCTTATGCGACTCCACCAAAATATACCAATCGTTGTCGCAGATTAGTCGCAAATTTGTGACTGGTTAACGACTACGGGATGGAGTTGCAAATGAGCGACTAATTTGTGACTCCGTCAAAAAGAGTCACGCTTTAGTCACAAAAGAGTCACAAATGAGTCGCAAATCTTTGTGACTAATTTGCCACTCGGTAATTCGAGTCACTAACGACCTGTTTTCTTGTAGTGAAACAACATGTATAACCTGTTTTATGGACAGATCTCGAACGCATAACACCAAGCCAAAAGATCTGTTTGAGAAACAAAGAATAATAATAAAAAAAGATTATTAAATTCACTATGTGGCCAAAACAATCATACATGACAAATAATAAACAGAAAAACAAAGAACAATTATGACCCTAAACATGATGTGGAAGGGGAGAAAGAGATCAATATATAATTCTGAAAATCTAGGGTTAAAATAAAACAAAAATATACAATGAAATAAAATTATTAAGAAGAGAAAAAGCTAACGATTTGTGTTAATGAAACAAAGAGGAAGCTTTATATAATCATCGATTGTTATTGTTGCTAAGTTGACAATTTCCTTTCTTTTTTTAATATGGATTTTATATAGGAAAAAGAAATATTGAATATTAATTGTTATTATCAATTTTTTTAAAAGAAGAAAATTAAGTTTACAATTACGTTTTATTAGTTGTTATCATCAATTTTTTAAAAAGAGTAAAACTTAGTTTATAATTTCGTTTTTTTATTTTTTTAATATCGATATTTAAAAGAAAAATGAAATATGGAATATTAGTTGCTATTATCAAACATTTTTTGTAAAGGAAGAAAAATAAATAAAGTTAATTAACGACGTGGACCAATCGAATCGCGTTTCTAAAATCCTATGTGGACGCCTTTAGAGCGCTATAGCATCAACTTTTATATAGTATAGATACTCGGTCAAAGATATTGCAAATTTATTGTATTAACAAAAAGATTAAGTCAGACAAAGAAACAAAGAGTATGGAAATGAAGTAATACTTCAATAATTTACCTTTCATCCATCATAATATATATATGCCCACAAATAAAATCAAACAGCAAGCAACAACCTTATTTTAGTTTTTATATCTGCTAAACAAACACTTACAACAGAAATGGCACAAAAAATGTGTATGATGATGCTAGTGATGGTATTAGCGATAATGGAATGTTGTGAAACGTTGGAAGACTTCCCCTTTTTATGCCGTGAACGCTGCATTATCAAATGCGGCAACGATAACGACCAGTGTCAGGTGGAGTGTTTCCCCGCTTGTGATCCCGTACCAGGCCAGTACGTATTGCATATATGTCAATATCTCATTCAAATTATTTCCTTATTAATATTGACGTGTATGTAAAATTGATGCGTGCTTTGTCTTCATTTGTGATAATGATATAAAGGGGGGAACCACCGGTACCAGACCACTGCTACAGAGATTGTAGCGTCAAATGTGGCACTGACGCAGATTGTTTGACACTTTGTCTGAAGAATTGCCACAAAACTACAACTCTTTTTTAATTCTCATACAGTTTCTATTATGATCATGTTTTGTAAGAAATGTTATGCGACCATACCATCATCATGGGAAAAGACCCACCATATAATAAAAAAAGAGATTGATCAATGATTATCAAGTGTAGATAATTACGTAAATACATAATCTTCTCTCTTCTTAATTAGCAACGCCGTTCAAAAATCGGTGACTAAGAACAGCTTTCGCCACTGGACGTTTCCTAGGGTCAGCGTACAACATTGCCTACCAAAAGACCACACACACACAGAGTTCAATCTCATTTCTGAATTCTGAAACAATTTTTCTTTTCGGTTTTTGTAAATAACACTTTCAAAATTTCATATATTATGCAGAAAAGTATGATGTTACTCAAATTTTTAGTTTACCATTTACTAAGGTTTTTTAACGGAAACTTTCTTCATGATTTTTACTAAGAAGAAGAATATTTGCCGATAAAAATTGGACAGACTAAATACCTGTAGTAATTCCCAACCAGCCTTATCACCAAGATCCAGAAACTTAACAGCTTCGTCAAGGCGTTCATCGGCTACACAGTACCTGTACAAGAGATAAGGGAGTCATTTCCAAACACACACAGAGGCTTGGAGGAACAATTGATTAATTGATTACAACTGCGCTTTGATGCTAAAATAGAGTGCTTTTTATGTAACTTGTAACTATAGAAAATGTTAGTTAATCTGGAGATATCAAGAAGCTTACTCTCTTACTGCCTCAATATCCAGCTGGAAAGTGTTTTCCAGTAGCCTCTGCAGTTCATCAGATTGCATTACCGTTAAATAAAAAAAACTACTTGGAGAAGGTATTTTCAACACAAAAGACCAGAGCTGATACATTTGTTAGATCAATAAAGAGATATCGTGTTAATTTGAGTAAAACAAAACTGTTTGTATTAGTCGCATCCAAGAATATGGCAATCTTGCCTGAAGAGAAAGAGAATCCATCACGCCTGCCTCACAGAATGGAACAAAGGTTAAGTATGCAAAAAGAAGACCGGCTTCATATCTGTAAACCACATGAATGTGTTACATCCTTAGCAAATAATATTCACATAGAATACTTAGAATAGCAAAAGCATTACATGTCATCTGCAATCCCAAAAGCTCTTTTCTCAAAAACTGTGTAGGCGCCAGAAGCAGTTGCCCTTCGCCAAAGTTGCTCTGATAGTGCACCAGAAGTCGCTCCTTCTTCTATGCATGAAGGACTGTACGATAAGCTCAGTCCAAAATGACATAAGAATATCAAAAAGCTACAATTACTGAGGAGAAACAAAAAATTTGGGAGAAATATAGAGAAAGAGAAAGAACCTTATGTCAACAGAAAATGCTAGATCTCGCAGCCGAGGTATTAAATAATTGGCTTCTCTCTCTGCTGGGGTACTAAAGATAATTTTGTCCCAAAAAAATCGACTAAATTAGCAGAGAGAGATGCGTGCTATTATCACTTTTAGATACTTATAGAAGGACTTACTTAAGAACAATTGAGGATGGCCCGATGCTTTGGTGTAACCTGTCTTTGTCATGCATAAAGGCTAGACCTTTCATTGCACCTTGTAGGATCTTAATGACAAAGTTTCTCCTACGTTTTATCGTCTGCTCTTTTTCATAAGGATTCCATACTCCTTGGGAACGAGTTCTGGATGTTTTTTCACTCGCAGTCCGCGCATAATCAGCTGCACTATTTCTCCCACCATCACGAAAAGCCAGCCACTGTATGCATGAATCAATTCAACCTATGTTCCAAATTCATGCCAAAAAAATAACCACACACTAGTGCAGCTTAGGCTCAACACTCAAGTGCTTAAAATCGTAAGCCTGACCTGTTCCCCAAACTGTGTCTCGAAGCCACCAACAAGTATAAGCAGATTATCAGGCAGGTTCTTACTGCTCTGCAAAGACAAGCAGAATAACAAGGTGATTGCACTATGATCCACCGATGAGATGTAATTGCTAAGAACCCATTTTAACAATTTTGCATGGCTATTTATCCAACCTGTAGAAAAGAATGTGCATTCAGCTCGTTTGCCGCCATCATGTCAGCTTCAATTCCACCAGCACGCTGTCCGGGATAGACCTTTACAGAAAATGAAAAGTGCTTTCTGAATAACAACAACCTTTGCTAAATCAGAAAGTGTAACAAGATTAACAAAGCATGCCGAATCACCTTAAAGACAATAGGTGTTCCTCGAAATGGACCTTGGGATATTCTTCCTTCATATAGTCTGCAGACAAACTGCCGTGGCTAATACATTTTTAACTTGACCTAATCTATCACCCTCTAATACATTGTCTACATAACGCCTATAGTGCACCTGATCTTAACGCCGCCTTCTCCAATGTCTTGAGCTTTTAATCGTCCAATATCATCGGATTTATTTTCAAATTCAGGTCCTGACTGCAACCCTGAATAACTAGGGTATAAAAGAGGTGATAGTTTAGATAACGAAAGCAAGATGCACAATAATCATAAGGTAAGTCAATGTAATCCAAATCGCACCAACGAAAGCATATACACAGAAGAATCAATGAGATTAACGAAATTGAAGTTCATGAGATTTAGAACCTTCAAGTAATTGTCAAGCTCACGTATACCTGTGGCAACTACAGACTCACACATACAAATTTCAATACACTGTGCTCAGAAATACATGTCCATACGTATACAATAACTAATTGAAACATTTCCTCACCCAATATCTTCCACATATACACAAATTCGATCTAAATTTGAGATTTCTTTACACGAAGAAGAAGAAGAAGAAGAAGTACCTAGTTACATTCATGAATCCATAGCTTCCGATAAGCCGTCCTACCTCGAACGAGTCAGCGCTGGTGATTAAATTCGCCGTCACCGCATGCAACCGCCGAGTCGGCCGATTCCGTCCACGCGAATTCAAAATCCGACGACCAGAGAATCCATCGCCTGATTCTCGATGGATCAAAGAGAAACGCGAAACGCATTCGAAGGTAACGCGATTTACAGCGACCGGATTCATCGTTTTCTTCTTCAAATTTTTCAATTTCAATGAGTGACAGTATGAGAGAGAGATAAGGGCAAGCAAGGAAAGATTTCTCTTCATCCTACGTGGCATTTCTTTTTAAATAATTAAAATGATATAATCCAACGCCGGATAGAAAAATCTTATTTATTTGAACGGTGCATAATACGCCACGTACGAAATTCACCGAGTAGAAGAAGCTGCCATCGATGCTACGTGTACTTTCTAAACCGAGTTAAACCGAACCGAAACACCAAATGAAATTCGGTCTCAAAACAAAAATAAAATAAACCGAACAAAATTGATGAGCTAAAAAGACTCATAAATTTTATCAAATTTGCTATTTTGACTGAAATTTTCATCATATTTTCTATAGAAGTGAACCGAATTTAATATAACCGAACTGAATAGAACCGGAGACTTATACCGAAATGCCAATTCCTCCTCCTTTCTCGAGAAGTCTTCGTCTTTAAAGGGAAAAGGATCATAATTGGGTCTTTAACACTTGAGAGAGAGTCTCTGAAGGTGTTTGAGCTCGTCAAGAACGGAAGAGAGATTATCTTCGAAATTGGAATCGATCTAAAGAATTTTTTAGCGAGTAGTTCTTGATTTCGATACGGAGTTATGGAATCGGTTCAAGAATCCGCACCGTCGGCGAACTCGAGTTCGTCGTCTATTCCGCCGCCGGTGAACTCCGTGCCACCGTTTTTGAGCAAAACCTACGATATGGTTGATGATCCTACTACCAATGAAGTTGTGTCATGGAGCAGCGAGGGCAACAGCTTCGTCGTCTGGAATGTACCGGAGTTCTCGAAAGTGCTTTTGCCGAAGCATTTCAAGCACAATAATTTCTCCAGCTTCGTTAGGCAGTTAAATACTTACGTAAGCATCACTCTTTCTCTTAAATTTTTCAATTTTATAACTCCGATTGATCGGTTTTATTTTCGTGGTCCAGTTTGGGGAAAATCGTGAACTGTTGAAATTCTTAAGGGTTTTAGTCTTAATTTCAGTCTCTCTCTTTTTCTCTGGTACAAATTGTTAATCAGTTTTGTGAAAACTGAAGTAGTAACACATCATTTTGATAATTACATAGATGTTTTACTTCCACAAAATTCAAGCAAAGTTTTGTTGTTGTTGTTACATTGTTTCAATTCTTTATGTATTTTTTATTTCCAGGGTTTCAGAAAAGTTGATCCAGATAGATGGGAATTTGCAAATGAGGGATTTTTAAGAGGCCAAAAGCAACTACTGAAGGGTATAGTTAGGAAAAAATCTTCTCAAGTGCAGCAGAATCAGCAGAAAGCTCAAGTTCAGAGCTCGTCCGTTGGTGCTTGTGTGGAGGTAGGGAAGTTTGGAATAGAAGAAGAAGTGGAAAGACTCAAGCGGGATAAGAACGTTCTTATGCAAGAACTCGTTAGGTTAAGGCAGCAACAACAAACTACCGAACACCAATTACAGGATGTGGGACAGAAAGTTCAGGTGATGGAGCAGAGGCAACAACAAACGATGTCGTTTCTAGCAAAGGCCGTTCAAAGCCCCGGTTTCTTGAACCAGTTAGTACAACAGAATAATGATAGCAACAGACATATTCCGGGAAGCAACAAAAAGAGGAGACTTCCTAGAGATGAACAGGAGAATGGGGGAGATCATGAGGCTAATGGTCTTAATCGCCAGATTATTAAATATCAGCCATCGATAAACGAAGCAGCACAAAATATGCTTAGACAGTTCTTGAATACTAGTAGCTCACCTCAGTATGAATCGGTTTCAAACAATCCTGGTAGCTTCCTGTTGGGTGATGTTCCAAGTTCTAGCTCTGTAGACAATGAGAACTCCTCAAATAGATTTTCTGAAGCAACATCGGCCGAGGTTTCAGCTAACTCAGCGATGAATCAAATGCCTGAACCAAGTTTGGCTCATCATCCTCAAGCTGGTCTGGTTCAGCCAAACTTAGGTCCAAGTCCAACCCAAGGAGTAGCAGCTGCAACTTCTTGGAGCCCTGAATCTGATTTAGTTGGATGTGAGACAGATAATGGAGAGTGTTTCGACCCAATAATGGCTGCTTTGGGTGGTTCGTTGCAAATTAAAGGTGAAACAATTTCTCCTGAAGGCGATAGCCAGATGAACGAGTTACTGGATGAGGTCGCTAAACTGCCAGGAGTCCAAGATCCATTTTGGGAACAGTTTTTTAATGATGAAATCCCAGCGAATGGAGATACCGATGAGATTCTGTCAGGGTCAGTGGAGAGTAATGACCTGGTAATGGAACAAGAACCGAACGAGTGGACCAGGAATCAACAACAAATGAATTTTCTTACTGAACAAATGGGTCTTCTTTCCTCAGAAACTCAGAAGAAATGAAGGTACAAACATCAGTAAAACTTTTAAAAAGTACGTGTTTCTCTGCGTTGTTTTGTCTTGAGAGTTATCATATGTTCCTCACAGATTTGGTTTTCAGGGCTGCGTGAACGGGATATGAACAAAGGAGGAGGAATATATCAGTTACCAGACTCTTTCTATAATTCATTTACACTTTACATTTTGACTTGGAGATGCACAAAACTTTTAGTAGTAGAGAAGGTAATAGAATTACTACAATGCTTGTGAATAATCTTTTCGTGGAGATTGCTGCTGTTGTTTCTATGATATATTACCTGAAAACAACCAATGAGCAATTCCCTTGCTTATATTTTGTAATCCACTGTCTCTATCAATTCAATACGCAAAAGGATTTGTTTTGGGCATAAGTAATACCTGCTTATATTTTGCATATAAAGATCAGTATGATGGATTAGTACGTAAAACAATCGCGATATGAGTAGTAATTCGATTGAATGGGAAGGACATGGAGTATAAATAATCTGTACAATGGATATATTTCTTTAATGGGTCTTTGTATTGTTTTCATCCTCCTCGCTTGATGCTTGATGCTCGGAAATCAGACCAATACAACGATGATAACAATGAGTAGAATAATCCCGAAAATGAGAATAAGTAGGCAAGTCTGCAACAAAGCAAACATAAAACTTAGCTTTAGCAGCTAAAAACGTGTAATCACACAATTATAATATTTGAGAAGAGATTTTTTCTTGAGAGCTTACCAAAGATGAGTTTGATTGTTGAGTTTTAGCTGCTTTTCTGAGTTGAGCAGTGCCTTGAGCAGTTGCAGCTTGTGAGTTATCAATGTTAGAGCTGATGTCATCTGCCAATGTTTCAAATATACTTTAGCTGAGATTTTAAAGGCAAAAGTAAACGGAAACGGGAAATTTGCAATGGGTTGTTACTTACCGATCATAATTCCTTGATCATTCACTAGAACAGCTAGATCTTTGAATATTTCATTCACTTCACCAATCTGTTCTTGAATTTCTCTAATTCCTTGCTCTCTTTCCTCGATGATTGCTTCATTGAATGTTATCTCGTTATCTAAGAACACCACTTCTTGCCTGGAGAATGAGAATAACAAGAAGTTTACAGCATGTCTCTGCAAGATATGAATTAACACAAAATGCCCAAACAAAGAGGATGGATCTAATGGGGTTTCATGGCCATACACTAACCCAACTTTAAGCTTATATCAACAATCAAGGCTACAGTTAGTTGTTTGAATTCTCAAACTGCATGCTTGACTCACATTTGGGTTCTGTTTATGCTAAACGAATGATCAAGCGAATTAGCAAAATAACATGCTATTGATTACAATCAAATCATACCCCCTTACCTTCTTGATTGTAGAAGAAGAGTTTGCTGCTGGGAGGTCCTTGAAGATTCAGTATCCAGTTCCTGTGCATTATAGCTGCATTGAGTGGCGTAACAATAAAGCACGTGTAAGTGAGACTCACATTCCACAAACAATCGGTTAAAATTTTAAGTCGAGTTCAAAGTTTTCTGAACATTGAGCCATCCTCTTCTATACCAAGGTTCATTTGCCATGATCTCTTCTTTATTAACAAGTATTAAAACTTAACTGGTCAAAGTAGTTTACCTGGTAGGTATTTCTTTTGTGACCACAGGAGTATATGTAATTTCTCTTTCAGCTGCGAGTCTTTGAGCTTTTTGAAACTCTTTGAGAACTGATTGGAAATCTTTTGCCAGTTTAGCATCCGCAATCTTCTTAATTTGCTGCAAATTAAACAAGTGAATATGAACATAACATAGAATTAGGAATCACGGTTATAGATAATAAACAGGTGCTGAGATGCTGAAAAAGTTAAACCAAGAGACGATGGGAAATTGGTACAATAGTCATCAATGTTCCCTTTCACATTCAACATTTCATTAGCACCAATATGAGAAGGACAACAGAAATGTGAGCATTTTCTTACACTAACTGCTCCATGATGGTCGGCTTCGCTAGCTTCTTTTAGTTTCTCTGAAGTATTTTTCACCAATTCTGATATTTGCAACCTTGTTCTCTGCCTGTCAACGTAAGAAAACTAACACTTAAGAAAATTTCGAGAACAAACTCTAAAAAAAAACAACTGCTTACTAACTCCAATCATAATAAGCTCATTGTTTGCAAAATTGTAAGGCATTAAGAGCAAATTATTAAGGTTTCTGTAACACAATGCAACTAACCATTTTCCAGCAAATTGTGTTTTGATAATAACCTATAAAAATCCTTAAAACATCAATTCTAACGCATCTCTAGCTGATATGCACGAGATGGTAAGAACATTAACAGTTAAATAAAGACTTAAGAACCCTAATTCTCAGCTTCAAAACAATCATAATCTGTACTCATAACCATAAAATACATAAGATAAGAGAAATTCCTAATCAAAACCACAATTTTGAATAATAAAAAAGAAAAAACATAAAAGCAATTGAAACAAAACCCTAATTTATTAACTCTGAGATTTAGCAAACAGAAGAAGAGTTACTAACAGCTTCTCTCGCAAATCAAGAGTATCCTTGGGCGTTCCGATCGAATTAACGAGACGGAAGAAGGAATTCACCGCCGTGCTAATCCGGAAAATTCCGGCGGCAACCTCCTGAGACGGATCTCCACGAGACGAAGGTCTCTGTTGCCTCCCGCCGGAAAATCGATTACCCGCCGCAAATCGAGAACCAGCTTCGAGATCTTGGAAACTCATTTCTCAAACCCCTCTCTCTCTCTCTCTAAAATTTCTCTGATCTCGTGGGAAACAGGAAACGAAGAAGATGGGAAAGAGTTTGGTAAATATGTTGTTTCCCTAAATTTATTGTTTTTTAAAAAAAAATTGTTTTAAACTATTTTATCTCATGTGGTCCGCGTGAATGTGATGGTGGACGATAGTCAATGGTGGACAACTTACGTAAAAATTATGTGGCGGAGGCTGCCAGGTCATTTCGGTGGGGAAGGAATCGGATCCTCCGCTGTATTGGTTTGACCCTTTTAAAATTCATAATCGGTCCGGTTTAAGCGGACCGAGTTTCGATTTCTAATTGTACCGTGCATACTTGATCAAACTAACCGTAATTCAACTTGCTTGCTCTTCTTTCATTTGGTTTTTAGTTGTTTCAAACGCTAAATCCAAGCTTCAAGGGTCGTGTGCTTATATTAAAATGTTTTTACTCGGCAGGAAAGTACATACATACCAACAATGAAACAATGTCCGTAGAAACTTATTACAATGCAAGGAAACACACACACATAACAATAGTTTTTCAAGCTGTTGAATCAAGAAATGGGTAATCGGTGTAACCGATGACCGGATCCGAAGTGTAGAACGTTGGTCTATCGTACTTATTCAGCGGCGCATCAAGTTCAAACCTCTTAGGCAAATCCGGATTGGCCAAGAACCATCGACCATAAGCCACCAGATCGGTTCGTCCTTCTGCCACGGCAGCATTACCGTCTTCCTTCTTGAAACCACCCGCGGATATGAAAGTCCCCTTAAAGGCTTTCCTCATTGGCATTAGCGTGTGAGGACACTCTGATATTTCTCCCATTACAATCATTCTTGGTTCAATCACATGGCAGTAGAGGATTCCGTATTTGTTCAGAGATTCCGCCATGTGAACCGCTAATGCTCGTGGGTTTGTGTCTGCTGATTCCATGTAGTCCGCGAAAGGAGATAGTCTCATTCCAACACAATCTGGTCCGATCTCTTTGGACACTGCTTCGACTATTTCTAATGCGAATCTGCAACGCTTTTCCAATGATCCACCGTATTCGTCGGTTCTATCGTTCACCGTGTCTTTCATGAACTGGTCGATCAGATAGCCATTAGCGCCATGAATCTCGACTCCATCGAAACCTGCAAATGCAACAAAAACAACACATTCAAGAAAACATATATAAAGAGCCTTAAATAGCTTAATATGCATTTCCGGAGTTTACTTACCAGCTTCCATAGCATTTCTTGCTGCAAGCCTAAAATCGTTGACAATGCCGGGGATTTCTTCAATACTTAACCGCCTTGGAGGGGTAAACATGGCTTCATCGATGCCGTTAGAACGGATTTGAGGCATCAATGGCTTGTCTGAACAAGAGATAGGAGCTTGCCCATTTGGCTGAAAACCTTCAAGAAGAAAACGACATACTCAATAACCACTAATTACGGTTGTTGAATGGTTTCTTTCACCAGCCTATAAACATGACAAATTTCAATTTGGCAAACCTCGATTAGAAACACGACCAACATGCCAGATCTGACAGAAGAAGA
Organism: Draba incana; assembly: GCA_963576765.1. NCBI lineage: Eukaryota > Viridiplantae > Streptophyta > Magnoliopsida > Brassicales > Brassicaceae > Draba > Draba incana. The sequence goes on from OY755205.1 coordinate 12,334,960, forward strand.
TACCGCCTTTCGCATGAACAGCATCCACTATTGGCTTCCATGCCTCCACATGCTCTTTAGTCCATATCCCAGGAGTATCTTGATACCTTCAAATGTGCAAGGATCAGCAAAAACAGTCTTAGATCACAAAACCCACAAATAAAAACGTAATCTTTAATCAAAATGAGAAGAATTGGGGGTAAGTAAATTACTTACCCTTGAGCTGTATCTGAAACACCAGTGGCTTCAGTGATGAGAAAACCACCTGGAGTGGTTCTTTGAGAGTAATACAAAACAGCGTGAGGCTGAGGAACGTTTCCGTATGATCTCTGTCTTGTTAATGGAGCTAGAACAACCCTAAAACAAAAAAGATCAAAAGCTTCTTCTTATTGAGATTTTTTTCAGCTGGGAATTTCATCGAACAACTATAATGCATTAGTGATCTATAAAAAAGGAAGGAAATTTCACATACCTATGAGAAAGATTGAATTTTCCCATCTTATAAGGCGTAAGGAGAGGGATACTCTGTTTCGTTACGGCGTTTCCCATTTCCATTGGATTCGATTGTAAGTTGCGTAACACTGGATTTGGTTCTCTGTGAATTGTTCGTTCTTCTCTCTCTAAAAACACTTGAGACTTTGTAAGTATTCGTGAAATGTGGAAGAACACGGAACCTCATATTTATACACATTTGATTTAGAGTAGAGAGAATTGGGAAAGCGAAGTGTTTTTTTTCCCGTTCTTGTGTGACGTCATTCAGGACGCATTCACATATTAATTAGACCCTACCAACTTGCATTTTTTCTATGACGCATTCATTGACGATATTAGAGAGAGAATTAACCACTTTTTGAACTTAACCCAAATTACTCCAATGATATTCGACATTTGTTACATTTTGAGCTAAATGCCTTAATGTGGGCCTCGTATAATTGCAATCAGCTTTTTTATTTGGTTCGACCCTTACCAACTTTGGACCACCGACCAAAAATAAAGGTATCACATCAAACATAAATAAGAATCCAAACCATCTCCAATGCATTTTACACCAAATTTTACATGTTAGGCTTTACTCCTATGCATTACACAATTTTTTACACCAAAAAAGAATATTCCAAGTATATTCTTTTATTAACTTTTTTGTTAATTGTTAATTGTACACTATATTTTTAAACTTTCCAAATTGATCCTAACTATTTTATTTTTACTAAAATTTTCAAAAAGTTCAAAATATTAACTAAAAGTTAACATTTATATATTATAATAAAATACATTACACCATATAAAATAACAAAACATAATTTATGCATCACCATTTGTATACTTCTCCCATAAATTATCAACTAATCCATTTCGAAGTGAAAAATGAGCATCTTTATTTTTGATTTTTTCTAAAAGAAATTCTTGGAACCGCATATGATCATCCATGACTACTTCGACTTCGGGAGGTGGAACTTCTCTTCCAACTTCAATTGGTGCATCGAGATCACGTTCATATTCAATTATCATGTTATGTAAAATTACACATATAATCACTATGTAATGTAAATCTTTTTTTTTCCCAAAAACGAATTGGTCTTTTCACAATAGAAAAACGAGATTGGAGAACGCCAAAGGCACACTCTACATCTTTTCGACATGCTTCTTGTCGTGAAACAAAATATTTTCTTTTTGGATATATTGGCTGTTGAATAGTTTGCACTATAGTGGACCACTTTGGATATATACCATCAACCAAATAATAACCCATATTATATTCTTTTCCTTGAATGATATAATGAACAGAGGGAGAAATACCTTGAAAAAGATTGGAGAAAAGTTTGGAAGCCTCCAACACATTGATATCATTATTAGTACCCGGCATTCCGAAATATGCATGCCATATCCAAAGGTCATAATCTGCCACAACTTCAAGAATAATGGTTGGTGATCCACTACGACCGGCATATTGTCCAGCCCAAGCAGTAGGACAATTTTTCCTCTTCCAATGCATGCAATCCAAGCTACCTAACATTCCTGGAAACCCTCGTTTTTCACCAATGTAAAGAAGCCTGGAAATATCATTTGATGTTGGTGATTGTAGATATTCTTCTGAAAATATATTCACTATAGCTCGACAAAATCTTTCCATGCTTTCGATTGCCGTCGATTCACCTATCTCTACGTACTCGTAAGACCATAAGCTAACAACCGAAACACAGCTGTGGTGACCTTTTGAATGGGCGATAATCCTCTCATTCCCCTTCCATCCCATCTTTGCGTAAAGTACTTGTCATGGCTTTCAACTGCATCAATAATACGAAGGAATAAGGTACAGGACATATGATACCTTCTCCGAAACATAGTATCATTGTAGACAGGAGTCTCTTAGAAATAATCGTTGAACAATCTAAAGTGTGCACTTTCTCGATCTCGATGGATGGACGTGCGGCTTAAATGTGAGCCCCCATGAATAACTTGATGGTTTTGTTGATTGAAAACATTTTTGGTGGACATTTTGTTATTAGCAATAGCAAAATGTATCGCTTCTTCATCATCATCTATACTCTCGAATATTTCAATATTTTTATCATCGTCAGAAGAGCAAGTATCGTAAACTTGGATTTTGGTCTTTGTGAATTTGTTCTTCTCTCAAAAGAAACTTTCAAGTTTCCGTGGAATGTGGAAGAACACAGCACCATATTTAATAGACCTCACTAACTTGCATTTTTTTTTTCCATGACGTATTCATTGACGATATTAAAAAGAATTAACCACTTTTTAAAAAAACTTAACCCAAATTCTTTTTTTTTTCTTGGTAAAATGTTAAATTTTATATATTTTTTAGTTGTGACAGAAATTACAGGAAAACTTAGAAAGCAGAAATACCAAAATCGACTATACATAGACAACGTTACAACACGAAAAAAAACGGACAAAGTTAACCCAAATTTTTCCAATAATATTCGACATTTGTTACATTTTGAGCTAAATGGGGCTCATATAATTGCTATAAGTGTTTTTTTATTAGTTTGATTCTTACCAACTTGGACCACCGATCAGAAAGAAAGAAAAAAACAAAGTAAGGAGGAGGAAGTGGGCACGTTGAGATTCAAACTATATCAATGTTCGAAATTAAAACAGAGAAAATAAATTAACCATCATGTTAGGATGTGGTCTCTCGAATTGGATCACAAGTGTAGAAGTAAACAACTGATCAACGGTGCATTGAGTTCAATGGATTAGAAATACAAACTAAATAGTTCAAAGGAAGTTTGAATCCAAGAATCAGTTTAACCAGTTTTTGGATGGATTTCTTGTACCAATTACGTATGAATTATTTATTGTTATCACAAATGCATGGTTCCACTCACTCCTTTAACATATTGCGACGTGCTTCAAAAATGGAACTAACTAACATTGGAATTGAAAAGAAAATAGTAGTATTCTAGAGATTTTGGTCGTAAAAATGGTAACTATTACTTTGAATATTGTAGATTTTTTTTTATCGAATTTAAATTTTACCATATTTTGAATATGAGTGATGACATGGCGATTGATACTCGCACAAAAAGATAGTGTGGTGAATCTAAACATTATCACTACTGGTAGAGTTTTATACTCATCTAGAAGCTGTTTAACTCACTACATGATTAAAGTCCTCATGTGTATTGAGCAATGATGGAGTGTGTAACTAAAATGAATGAAAAAGAGATAAGAAAAGAACATATGCTTGCGGATTTCAAGTTGTGAGATGAGCTCATGAGAGGTAATTTCTATCATTGTCAGTCTTTTCTATATGTCAGTATTATAATTCGTTTTTAATTCTGCTTGATTTTTAACCCTATGTTTTTTCATTTGTCTTTAGAATTTGAACATGTATTCAACTTTCAAGGACCTTCACACTCAGGTAAATACGATAATAACTCTATTTCAATTATCATTGATTAAGTTTTATATTGCATAAAAGTTAAATTGGCGATTATTGTTGCTTGAACTTGATGCATATGTACACCACTGACTTGTCCCTGATTGGAGATGCAAAGATGGAGAGGTACATTCATTGACTTGTCCTTGTCTCCTTGATGCCTTCAAGTTTCAAGACTGAAGTTGAAGACTCGAGTTTTTGGTTCCAAAAGACAAAGCTACATGTCCAAGTCGTAATGAGCTGATTTATGTGTTCCATGTGTTCTTTGAGATTTTTTGATGTTTGATTTAATGTTAACGAACTCATGCCTCAAATGCATTTTTGTTTTGTCATATTTTGAAGTAGACTGGACTTTGGACTTGCTATTTCTAATGTTTTGTTTTGTTATCGGTTTGGGTATTTTTTTGTAGTTTTCGGGTAAAAGAAATGGAACTAAAATCTTCATGTTCACTGTTCAGAAGCGAATCTCCTAAAACAAGGGTTTCAACTAATTCTTTTTGTGGGCATTTTTTTTAATCACTTTGTTTGATGATTACATGAAATTACAAGTATGTTCGGTTTTTTTTTTCCAAGTAAAGTCCGCTTGGATAAAACAAAGGGAAATTGGCAAAAACAACATACAAAAAAACTATAATAAATTTTTTTAACCATTTAATCTAAATTTAATGGCTATAAATATTTTTTTTTGGTTAGTTTTTTAATTATAATTTTTTTGATTGTTATTAAGCAAATTAACCCCAAAAAAATCTTCTTGCTTGATAAAATAAGGGAAAATTGGTTGAATAACAAACAAAAAATAAACATAATTAAAATACTAACCAAAAGTCTCTCATGTGGCAAAATTATATACATTGGATTTAGGACTTTTGATTAGTATTTTAATTATGTTTTTTTCTTTGTTATTCAACCAATTGACCCTAAAAATAAGACTTGTTTTTTTTCAACATTACAAAGATAGAAATCATTTTCATCTCATTCTGAGAACTAGTTAAATTAAAATGATTCACATCATATCCAAAAAGGGAATTAGCATGAATAACCATAAAAAACTATAATCTATAAACTAACCAAAATGGGTATATGTGGCCAAATCACAATCTTTAGATTTAGGTATTTTAGTTAGTTTATTAATTTTAATTTTTGTATGGTTATTGAGGCAATTGACCCTATCCAAAAATGCTACCACGTATATGTAATTTTATTAGGGTCTATATGTTAGCTAACAACGAAAAAAAACTATAAATAAAAAACTAACAAAGTAAACCCCCTTAAAATTGGTGTAAAATTAATTTACCAAAATATCTTATTAATGATCAAATAAATAAACTTAACACATGAACCATTTTTAATGATAAAACAAAAAAGTACTTTTGATAGAAGTACTTTAAAATGATCTTAAAAAAGTCCATAAATTTTTTTTGCTTAACAGTTGTCGTGATAAAGTCTACAAATCTTCTGTTATTTAATTTCTAATTTGTTTTGCTTGCAGTTGGATTGAAAAGCGAAAAAATATTGAAGTGTAAAAAAGGGAAAAGTGAAGTATAATTTAAACGGCAATTCTTAAAAATACCAAAAAAAAAAATTTTTGTTCCAAAAATACCACTTTTTCCAAAAGTTCTAAAAATACCACAAAATTAAAACTAACTTTAAATATTCAAAGCTAAAATCCTAAACCCCAAACCTAAATCCTACTCCCTAAAACTATACTCTAATTGTACAATAGTTAACCCAAACCCAAAAATTTAAATTCTAGGCTCTTGAAAATCAATTTTTGAAGTTATGGTATTTTTGGAATTTTTGAAAATTAATGGTATTTTTGGAACTTTTAGTGTGGTATTTGTGGAACTTTTTAAAATTGGTGGTATTTTTGAGAAAAAAAAAAATTTTGATAGTATTTTAGAGAAAATGTATTTTCTTATCTTTGGTGAATTAACAATTTTTAATTTGAGTTTAATAAATACAAAAATAGGATTAATAGCGTAACGCAAGCCCACACGTTGAGTGGTGCGGTGCGGTGGCATAAAAAGCATAGACACTCTTCTCCCTTGTCTCTCTCTCTCTCTACGCATCAATTCAATTTCCAAAACTGCGTTTCAGTTTTACGGCTAATCTCTGAATCTTCAAGCAATCACAGATCTCATCGCGAACTACGAAGATCCAAAATCCATGGCGGTTTGTTCTACATCCATGGCTATATTGCTTTTTTTCCTTTCGTTCCATGAATTTTGTTACGATCCATTTTGATTTCTCGTGAAAATGTCTGATGATTATTAGAACGATCGGTTATAGATTTGATTTCTTCCTCGGGGATTTGGATTCTATCGATGCTTTGATTATTGCGTTTCTCGTTATATATCTCTGATGCTATTTCGACGAGTTTGATTGTTTGTTATTTGTTCTAATCCGTCGCTAGTTAGTTTTTGGAAATCGAATTGATTCTGTATCTCGGTGTTGATCAGTATATGCAACTGGAAATCGTGCAATCAATTTCTATTTCATCGGTGAAATGTTCATCTCCGGTGATATTCTAGGTTTCGTTTATTGTCGAAAATCGCGCTTGTCTAATAGTCGCATTGAAAGCAGATATTTTAAATTCCTGGAGCCATGCCTTGAATCTTGGTTTTGTAATTGTTAGCTTCAAGTCCCAGAGTGGTAAGGTGTTATATAGTGATTGAATATCGATTTAACATACAGATCATGGTTCGTTCCAGTGAGTTTATTAATTGGATTTGGTTCCTTTGCGTATATGTGTGGGAACTTGCCTATTTGTGATTTTTTTGTTGATATTAGTGTGAACCATTGGAATGGAACAACTATCATTTATTTGTGTTTACAGTCAGATAATCTGATTTGGAATGTTTAGCTTCCTCTGAACCATTATTTGGAATCTGATTTGGAAGTTTTGATCGATTAGTTATACTTTGATACAGAGTAGTTTTACCATAAACGTTCCATCGAATACCAATGTTATTGTTTTCATTATTGATTGTATCCCTTAAACTCTTTGTGATGACAGACAAGGTCAGTAAAAGTTGGCAATCTCTCCTCAGGAGCAACTGAGCATGATATCAAAGAGTTCTTCTCTTTCTCTGGTGAAGTTGAAAGTATTGACATCCAAAGGTAAGTGATTGTCGAGAGCTCTTTTTCGATATTGTTTCTGGTTTTTTTTTGTTCTTTGAGATTGTGATTGTGAAATTAAAAGCTTTGTCATCAATGAACTCTCAAATTACTTGAAAGGATTTAAGTATGCTCTCAGCAAATTTAGATACCATTCTATTAATGTTATTGACGAGCTTCTTTTAATGTTCTTTCTTTCATGTTTTAACTTGCAGTAATGAGCACAGTGCTTATGTCACATTCAAAGATCCTCAAGGAGCAGAGACTGCTGTGCTCTTATCAGTGGGTTCACTTTTATTTCTCTAAAAAAATCTTCCTCTTGTCATAATATTATCTGTAGCATTCAGCTATTACACATATGCGAAGTTCATTAGGACTGTTAGTTTTATAACCAATCCATGATTTTCTCGTAAGCATGTAAACCTTCGATCGATTTGGTAGGAGAGCTACTTTCACTTCTCTACCCTCAGTGGAGTAGAGAATTACACGCAAACTTGGTTAATTTTGTATTACGAAAAATTGGACTGTGTAATTGGTGTCATACTAACAAGAATGGATGTTTTTTCAGGGAGCTAGTATTGCTGATCAATCGGTCATCATTGAGATGGCTCCTGACTACAGTCCACCTGCAGCCCCTCATGCTGTAATGTTTCCATCTTTAATGTATTGCCCATTGATGTTTGATTACTTTATAAAGAATCTAAATAGCAATCTCTCAGAGGTTTATAATTTGTGTTCATTTCCTCAGGAAACTCAGATCGGCGGTGTAGGCGGTGCAGCAGAAGCTGTTGTCCAGAAGGCAGAAGATGTTGTGAGCACCATGTTAGCAAAGGGATTCATTCTCGGGAAAGACGCAGTTGGCAAAGCAAAAGCGTTCGATGAGAAACACGGTTTCACTTCAACTGCATCTGCAGGGGTTGCAACCGCAACCGCTGGAGTTGCTTCACTAGACCAAAAGATCGGTCTAAGCCAGAAACTCACAGCTGGTACAAGCTTGGTGAACGAAAAGATCAAGGAGGTGGACCAAAGCTTCCAGGTTTCAGAGAGGACCAAGTCTGCGTTTGCTGCTGCAGAACAGACCGTCAGCAGTGCAGGAACCGCCGTGATGAAGAACCGTTACGTGTTAACCGGTGTGAGTTGGGCTGCAGGAGCGTTCAACAGAGTTGCTAAAGCGGCTGGAGAGGTTGGACAGAAAACAAAAGAAAAGGTCGAAGCTGAGCACCCACCAGAAGCACCACAACAGTCGCAGCCGCAACCACCACCAGAAGGGTATTCTCCGATTCATGCGTCTGAGTACTCGAAGAACTAATATCATTCCAGTGAAAAACATTTCGTTTTTTTTCCCTTCTCTTTCTTGTTGGTTTCTTTGATAAGAAAGTTGGAAATTTGGTTTTAGGTGCAACATAAAAGCTATGGCTGGATCCTCTCTTCTCTATTACTATTAGTTTTGGGTTTTTTATAACATATATATTCAATATTTTTCCTTTAGTAAAGACAAAAAACTTAGCCTGTCTAAATTAGGTGTTAATGTTTACAAATATGACTCAGTTATTATATAGAACCCAAAGGAAGTATCTCAATTTCAGAGGTAAAGGAATTTGAAACTGAAATACTACTAGTACTTCAACTTCCACAGCGAAGAAGAGTTTGACCGATCCATTGCATATCCCAATTCCGGTGACAGACGAGAAAGATTGTGTTTCAAAAATGCAGAATTCAAAGAGATCAAGAGTGTTCGATATCGTGAGTTTTTCTTCTTCAGAACTTGAATAAACGCGTGTAATCCAAGCCATATCACTTCGTCTTTGTTCACTTTAAGAACTGGTCTGAAACTAGAACCAGTGTTGATTTTGTGCATCCTTCGAGTCATGAGTCTGAACATGTACCTACCAGTTGCAAGGAATTCAAGAACACTACATTAGTTACCTTTCGGTGATACTTTCGTAACATTTAGGCCGAAAAATGTGAATCAAAATGAAATACTATAGCTGTTCTTCCATACCTGATAGATCTTGTGATGAATTTGGACAAAGTTTGAGGATGAAACTTCCAAAACCGGGACAACTCGTAGACATAACAGTGAAACTTCATTGCAGCTAACAAAAAGATCTGATAGATGTTTAGCCTAACAATTTCTCCAGAGTTGATATTCGAGTCGAAGAGAATGGGATGACATTTGGGAACCAAGAAGTAACACAATTTTTTCCGAAGATTTCTAACTGGTTTGTTCTGCCAGGCTACTGAAAATGTTGAGCTTATATGGCCACTCAAGTACCTGTTTCCATGAATTTGAGTGGCAAAATTAGACTCCAACATAAAATTCATGATAAAGCAAACAAGAATACTTATGAGGAAAAAGGCAAGAGATGAGGCAGACCTTGTGTAGTCAACTTGAATTTCGAATGTGCGGGAATTAATTAGCAAACCAGTCCATCTGATAAAAGGAACTCCATTATCACCCACATACATCTTGTTAGAAGAACACTTAGAATCTCCTTCATCTTCAAAATTTATGCAAAATTTCTTTTCGTTCATGAAGCACTTGTATTCTGGAAATCCTTGCTTCAACCTGTGATAGAAGCTAGTTGCCTGATCTTTCGAAGTAGAGACAAAGAGGTAGTCATCGGTAAATCTCAGTAACTTGTAGCTCGGGGGAGTAATTAGCTCTTTCTCTCTATTGCATTCTTTAGAAGAAGCAGCTCTAGAGGCTTTCTCGAGGAACGGATAGATCAAAGTCTTCTCAAGATGCCCGTAGTAGAAACAACATAACAAGGGTGATAACCTGTGTCCCTGAGGTATTCCAGATATTTGTACATAGAAGCTTTTATCCAACTGCAGCATGTTGGTCTTTAGCATATTTTCTATCCAATGCATCAGATCCCTTTTCCTCAATAGATGGTTTTCTCCCTAAAACATTGGACCAATAACCATAAAACTGGTAAGGAAATGAGTAAATACCACAAGCTCTAAGAAATGGAATCTCTAGAGCTAAAATCTGTCAGCAGTCCAAAAGTTTTGCGATTTACCCTCCCGAATCTATCTTATCGCGCAAAGATCAAGCAATTATGTAGATGTTTTTGGTTGCATAAATAGATTAACCAATAAGATGAAAATGCAACACAAACCAAAGCCTTCCCACCAACATAAATCAATGTCATGAATTGGAAATTTTGTTCTAATTGAGTATATTTCTCATCTTTTAGAGCAGAATGTGTTTTGACATTAGACTCACACAATTTTTTCAGAAATAATCCACAGATCCAGGTAATAGGGTTATTAAAAGTACCAAAAGATCAATAATCAAGAGTTTAGCCTAGCAAGAAGAAGCATACCTGATCCACGATGATACTTTGTAGAGCATTATATGGAACAGTTGATGTGAATCTTGAGATGGTAGCATTTTTATCACTCGAGACTAGTACGTTGTTTACCCAATGTGATCTCTTTCCACAGCAGACCAACCTACATTTGTTTAAGATATATTCATCTTTCAGGACACATTGAATAACTCGGAGCAGTTTACTCTGGTCGATAGAATCAAATGCTTTGAATACATCTGCAACCACAAAGAACAAAGGAGGAAGTTCTCCAGATTGACTCCTCAAATGGATCAGATATGGGCCTAGGTTTCTGTAGAAACCATCATGGTCAAAAACAGAAGAACCAAGGACATCTGGTTCTTTGAGCTGAATGTCCTTCAAAACAGCATGTGTATCACGCAGAGATTGCAACCTTGACGAGGAACTAAAATCTAACAACATCCTCACACCATTTGCTTTTGGTAAAAGTCTAAACTTCGATAATGCCAGCTTTCTCCGTCTTCTTTCAGCTTCAGCATTGTCCACTTGGGCATATCCATCAAGAATTTTGCTCATTTCTTTGCTTACTAACCTTTCCCAGTTGCATTTTCGGTAATAATAAATGTTTAGCCGCCCTTCTTGGCTTTCGGTGACGTAGAAGTTGAAGAGCACCAATTTCTTGACAATCTCTAAGAAAATCCAAGAAATCCATTTCGTGCACAACATCTGCTGTGTACTTCTCATTGACTCATTCTGGAGTTCATGTCCTTCGGCCATACAGCATAACTGTTTTCTGGCGAAGAATGGGAAATCTGATGGTTTCACTCTATGCAAAAATTGCTCCACTGTGCATTTCTCATTTCTTCGCCTAGAAATAAACCAGGCTATGTTTCTCGTAAGCACCCTCATCTGATGAGTGGTCCCAAGCAAACTTTCTGGAATGATGTACTTACATATGGCCAAAATAAAGGAAACTACTTGGTGATTAGTGCAATACAGCTTCGTTTCTTCAACATAACTTATCTGAAACAAAAATGCGCAAATACAGTATTCATACCTATAATAAATTTAATATGAATACAATCCCTGAGGGAAATATATCTACCTGGGAAGTCTCATTTGCGGACGTCAATGCATCCTCTTGCAAACGAACAGGACAGTGTTTATCTAGTAACGTTTTCAAATGTGAGGACTTTGTTTTTCCTATTAGACTTTTGAAAGACTTGAGCAATGAATGGTATCTGCAGAACAATGGAAAAAAACATTATGATATCATTTTATTCCAGCCATTAATTGCATCAACAAAACTCTAAGTCCTTCAATTGGTGACTCAGACTATTATAAATGTTCTACATTATCTGAATACATGCTGCAAGTTTTAGAAGTAGTTTAGTTTTCTTAAAACATTCAAATATTTTGGAATAGCTGATTGATCCCAATTAGGGATCCTTTTGTAATGAACTAAAACCAAAATGATATAGAACTAGATACATCTTCCTCTTCAAATTTTTTAAAATCTGATCATGGAATTCTCCCAAACGATATAAATCTAACTTCTCACTCGTTTCTTCAATACTATTAAGGAATCGTTTTTGTTTTCATGGTAAAAAAAGCGGAAATCATCTTTAGGTTCAACTCTTCAAAATGTACTCTTACGAAAACAAGACTGTGCATCAAGGCATGAAACTCCAAAGAACTACATGACTTACAAGCATATAGATCCACTGGGACAATTGCCTTTGCCATGAGATGGAGCTGTTGACCAAGCATTTACTTCACCAAATATATGGTTCATTAGGAGTTTTGAATCAGAGCAGTTGGCCCTTAAAGTTCTTAAAATGTCTGTATATCATAAGGAATCATAAACAATGCAGAACAACTGTATATAGAAGAGTCACATATAACACTACAAGCAATTGAACATGTTAAAATCTCTAAGGATACGCTTTCGTGGTATAACTGAATACGTTTCCGAGTAGTTGAACTTGAAATGTTTCTTTCTGTTTACCTGTTTAGCCTACAAAAAGTAGTGATTACATCTACCAAAGGCTAGAACAGGTTGTCAATTTGTAGCTAAGGAAGTGTCAGGATGATAAAGTTTTTATAATGCACCAACTACCAAGTAAAACTACAGAAAAATTCCCCATAGCAAATCAATTACCTGCTTTGTAAAATCAGTGAGACTTCCATTTTTACTGATGTGCAGAATTCTTTCATCAGCTTTATTCCCAGTTGAGGCTTTACCACTTGTACAAGGAGTTATACAAGGTGCAACATCGTCAACTTTTTGGAAATTGTCCCGTCTCTGCTTTCGCCGGCGCTTAAGGTACAATCTTGAACGCTTCCTAGGTTTTTCCTCTCTATGTTGGCCTACTTCCACAGAAACTGTGGGCGGAACAAATGCAGAGTTATCCTTAAGACAGTCATTGACAGATGAAGAAAGCCGCTGCCTTTTCTTTGATGGCAGAACGCTGTCACTCCTCTTTCTTTTGTTTTCGTGGACTGGCATCGTCTCTGTACCATGAAGAATGGAGACTTTACCATAAAATAAAAACCAGAAGTTGATAATAGATGGCCAAGAAAATCACAACATATCAAAGAAACAACGGAAGGTTTATGCTTGTGGTTCTTGAGAATTACCCTTTTGCTTGATATCTAAAGGAGGTCCAGAAACTTGCTGGTGTTTCTTTCCTAGAAATGGTAAGAATATTGATGTGTTCTGTACAAGGTAAACCATCAAATCATGACCGACCTACAAACAAGAGAACTCGAATATTAATAAACCCCATACTCGAAGATTGGAAATAAATCATCAAAATCGCTTGACAACAAACCCGGTTGAGAAGAAACTCCCACGATGAACTTGTCAATAACTCCAACATAGGACTCCACTGATCATACTGTCAAACAAATGAAAGCTATTAATTTAATCTGCCAATTATGAACAATCACATTGTTCATAATTTTAGTCACCTTGTCATATCTAGCACATATCACATTTTGACAATCACCTCCAGATTTCATCATTTCAATCATCCTTTCAAGAATCTGAAAAAAAATTAATTGAAGTTACTATGTTTTCAATGAATCAGCAACATCACAACAAAATATGAAGGAAATAAATCTCTCAAATTAAGAACCCAGTTTTTTTTACCTCTTTTTGTGACCACCAAGATGTGGGAGAGAAATCCAGAAGAGGAGGGGTATTTTCGTCAAGTACAACGAAACATCGGTGAAGAAGTTTACGGTAGTGACTGGGATCATCGGAACGCAACAGAAACGACGGTTTATCGGAGCTGCATCGGAGGCAACCTTTACTCCGGCACCGACATTTCTCCGGCTGGATATTCCGATCAGGAATCAGATCTACTATTGTGTCTTTTAAATTCTTCGCTTTCTTCCCGAATAGCTTCCATAGGATCTCCGGCACATTGCGTCTAGGTTTACGCGGCATTTCGCCTTCCTCCTACTTTCTCTCCTTCGTCATTTGTTCACCGGAGAGAGAGAGAGAGAGGAGAGTGGAACGAGCTTCGAGAATTTGAGTTCCGATGATGTGAAAGAGGCGGGAGATTAAAAGTTTTCTCGGAAATATAAAATCCGATTTACTGCTATCTATCTTTTTTTGATTTTTTTTTTGAACTTTTTTCAAAAGCAGAACCTACGAACGCCAGTTGAAGCGTTTAGCCAACTGCAAACGCAGAATCGGTCACTACATTAGTCTAGTATAATCGAACCGAACCAGCGAAACCGAAACTTGGTTATTATTCGATTGGTACATTGGGTTTCATTAGTAACCGGATTTAATTGTCACCAAAAAAAAAAAAAAAATCGAAACAGAATTTCAAACTGAGACGAAACCAAAAGTTTCAAAACGAGCAGAATTTGGTTTCTATTATCGATTCTAAATTTGTGAACAAAATCGAACTTAACCGATGCTAAACTGGTAAGATTTAATTTTAATCTCCGAGTCTCGTCCTATCGAAATCCAGAGTTCTTCTCTCGAAGCGAATAAATTAAATAGAGAAAGAACCGATTGGAATTAAATGAAAGATTTTTCATTTCCTATTCTTGGGTTTTGCTTGACAATGAAAGAAACCGAGGAATCCGAAATGAAAATCCTTCGAAGAATCGTCTCTTTCTTTGCTTACGATAATGGTGATTGGGATGAGCTCAGTGCTTGTATCCTTACGTTTGCAAAAACCAAACCTTTTAAAGCTTTTCATGTGTTCGTCCAGTTTCTAAGAGTTTCCATTGATAGGTTTATGCAGAGAACCGTTGAGGAAGCAAAGAAAGTGTTGCTTAATTTTGATTATGTTGAAGATTGGAGTTTGGGTTTAGAGACACTCTGTTGGAGATTTAAGTGAAAAGGTGTCTTTTACTAACAATTGCAAATGTTCGGTTATATGGTTATTTACAAACGTATAACAACTTTTAAACCATTATAAAACCATTTTTATTTGCATCAAAAACACAATAAGAAAACAGAGAGGAAGAAGAGATTTCTCAAGACCACAAGATTTATATCTTTGGTCAAAACACAAAAACAAAACACAAAACTCTAATTGTATATCTTGTGTCTTAGCCTAGAACAAGACGAAACTTTGGTTGTCTTATCCTACAAGGGATTTTGTGTAACCCAAGGCTTTGATAAGGGTCGAAATACTCTTTAAGGAAAGTGCTTTCGAGTACGATTCAATCACTATCCAAGATCACTGTTACGTTACCATCCCGGAGTTATATCGATCAGTGAACTTTCGGGGCGATTTCCCGTCGTTATACAAGGACCCAGAAGAGGATCAACATATCGTTGGAAAGTCCCGACTCTCAGCTTTCCTGTGATATCAAATTCGTATCCATCGGAGTTCCGATTAAAAAGTTATCGTTGCTTCTGTAAACCGCAAATTTACAACATTCTTAAAGAGTACTTTTCGTGAAGGATGGTTAACGTTTCGGAGCGTGAGATAACGTCAAAGTTTGAAAAGTTAGATAAGTCTGAAGGAGTCGATTTTCGAAGATGGCAAAAGAAGATGCACTTTCTCCTTACAACTCTCAATATGGTGTATGTTATAAGTATGTCAATGCCCACCGTGTCGGAGAATGCCGAGGAAGAGTTCGTGGAGGAGACAAGGAAGCAACTTAAATGGGAGGACAATGACTACATATGTCGTGGCCACATTCTCAACGGTATGTCTGATCCTCTCTTTGATCTTTACCAAAATATCGAATCTGCAAAGGAATTATGGGATGCGTTGGAATTGAAGTACATGGCCGAGGATGCTTCTAGTAAGAAGTTCCTTATGAGTAATTTTAATAATTACAAGATGTGCGATTCCAGACCCGTTATGGAGCAGTACAATGAATTACTTCGCATCCTAGGGCAATTCGCTCAACATGACTTGAAGATGGATGAATCCATCTCGGTGTCGAGTATCATCGACAAGTTACCACCTTCATGGAAGGATTGTTAAAACACAGAAAGGAAGAGTTGTCTCTTGTACAACTTGGTAGTCATTTGCGTATAGAGGAATCTCTAAGGGCCCAAAAAGGGAGGGAAACCCAAAGATAAAGAGGCTAGGACTTCTTCGATCAATATGATGGAGGAAAGTGGAAATTTCAAGATGAAGAATAAAGGGAAGAAACGTCCATTTAATAACAACACTAACGATGGATCTAACAAAAGGCTTAAGAGCATTTGTTGGATTTGTAACAAGCCGGGTCACTTCAAACGTGATTGTCGGGCGGCGAAGGATAATAATAAAACGGGACAAAATCGTTTAGGTCAAGGGTCTAAGGATCAAGGCCCATCCTCTCATCAAGGATGATGATGTAACGTGGTGGATTGACTCGGGTGCAACAACACATGTTTGCAAGGATCGTCGATGATTCAAGACATACGAACCGGTTCAAGATGGATCCGTACTTCATATGGGCAACGAGTTGACTGCTCCTATCCTAGGTCGTGGAAAAGTGGTGTAAGAATTTAGTTCCGGGAAAACTCTTAATCTTAATGATGTACTTCTTGTACCCAAAATTAGGAAAAATCTGGTTTCTGGTAGTGTTTTAAATAAGTGTGGATACAAACAAGTGTATGAGTCGGATAAGTATGTCTTATCCAAGTGTGGTGTCTTTGTTGGATTTGGATATTTTTGTAATGGTATGTTTATGCTTAATATTAATAAAGTTGTCAATTCTATCTATATGACATGCTCTAGCAAAAATGATACTTCTCTATGGCATGCTAGATTAGGTCATGTACATTATAAACGTATGATTGAAATATCTAAAGAAGGATTAATTCCAACTTTTGACGTGAATATAGATAAGTGTGAAACATGTATGTTGAATAAGATAGTTAGACAACCGTTTAAGAGCATAGAAAGAAATGCTAGGGTGCTTGGACTTATACATAGTGATCTATGTGATTTGCATGCTACACCATCTTTAGGTAATAAAAAATATTTTATCACATTCATAGATGATTATTCTCGTTATTGTTATGTGTATTTATTACATGCTAAAGATGAGGCCCTTGATAAGTTCAAGATTTATAAAACCGAGGTTGAACTAGAACACAATGACTTGGTTAAGAAGTTACACACTGATAGAGGTGGGGAGTATTACGATCCTACATATTTTTAGTATGTAGGCATTATACATGAAACTACGGCTCCATATACACCACGACAAAATGGTGTGTCCGAGAGGAAAAATTGAGTCCTAAAAGAGATGGTTAATTCCATGTTATCTTACTCGGGTTTGAGTGATGGATTTTGGGGTGAAGCCATGTTAACGGCTTGTTATTTGTTAAATAGAGTTCCTAACAAAAGGAACAAGATTACCCCTTATGAACTTTGGTACAAAAAGAAACCAAGTTTGAACTATCTTCTCGTTTGAGGATGTCGAACGGTCGTTAGACTACCCCAACCAAAGATGAAAACTTTGGGGGGAAAGAGGTATTGATTGTATCTTTATTGGATATGCCGAGAATTCCAAAGCTTATAGGTTTTATATCATAGAACCTAATGATTTCGTATCGGTTAACCCCGTAATAGAATCAAGAGATGCAATTTTTAATGAAAATCGTTTTTTCGTCAATACCTAGACCAAAGGATTCGATTCCTAGTTCAAGCGGAACTAAAGAACAAGACGACATAATCATGCCGTCTAACGAGTCACCGATGGTTCGTAGAAGCAAGCGAGGGAGGATTGAAAAATCATTTGGTCCCGATTTTCAAATTTATTTGGTTGAAGGATCAAGAGATGAGATTGAGTTCCAATACTCATATTGTTATCATATTGATGGTGAACCTAGGACTTTTGGTGAGGCTATGAAGTCTCATGATGTTGCTTTTTGGAAAGAAGCAGTGAATGATGAAATGGATTCCATCATAGGAAATAATACTTGGGTATTGACGGATCTCCCACCCGGTTGCAAGCCTTTAGGTTCTAAATGGATCTTCAAAAAGAAGATGAAAGTTGATAGAACAATCGACAAGTTTAAGGCTCGATTGGTCATCCAAGGTTTTAGACAAAGGGAAGGCATCGATTATTTCGATACTTATGCTCCCGTTGTTAGAATCTCTTCTATAAGATTATTAATTGGTTTGGCAGCCATTCATAATCTTGTGATTCACCAAATGGATGTTAAAACGGCATTCTTGAACGGTGTCTTAGAAGAAGAGGTTTATATGAAACAACCCAAAGGATTTGTTATGCCCGGTAATGAGCATAAGGTGTGTAAGTTGATAAATTCATTGTATGGGCTAAAGCAAGCACCAAAGCAATGGCATCAAAGGTTTGATGAGGTTGTCTTATCAAGTGGATTTAAGCTAAATCAGTCGGATAAGTGCTTATATAGCAAATTTGATGAATCTGGAAATGGAGTAATCATTTGCTTATATGTTGATGATATGTTGATCTTTGGTACTGACCTTAGACAAGTTGAACTCACAAAAGAGTTTTTGTCATCAAATTTTGTCATGAAAGACATGGGGGAGGCAGACGTGATTCTAGGAATTCGAATCAAACGTAATGGTAACAAACTATCTTTAACACAATCTCATTACATTAAGAAAGTGCTTAAAAAGTTCAATTGTGAGAATTATTCTCCAATGAGCACTCCCATGGATGCGAGTGTGAAGCTTATGCCCAATACGGAACAAGCGGTATCACAACTCGAGTATTCTCAAGTAATTGGTTGCTTAATGTATGCCATGACGAGCACTAGACTGGATATAGCTTATGCGATAGGAAGGTTAAGTAGATATACTAGTAACCCGAGTACCCACCATTGGCAAGCTTTAAGGCGTGTGCTCAAGTACTTGAAAGGAACCATAAATTATCGTTTATCTTATGGTGGATTTCCTTCGGTCCTAGAAGGATATTCAGATGCAAGTTGGATCACCAACGTAGAAGATCATTCTTCTACAAGTGGTTGGATGTTCTTACTTGGGGGAGGTGCCATTTCATGAGCTTCCAAGAAACAAACTTGTATTATAAGTTCGACTATGGAATCTGAATTTGTGGCGTTAGCGGCTGCGGGAAGAGAGGCAGAGTGGCTTAGAAATTTAGTCTCTGAGATTCCAATGTGGCCGAAACCGGTGTCACCTATTTCTATTCGTTGTGATAGTCAAGCTACTTTGGCTAAGGCCTATAGCCAAGTATATAATGGTAAGTCGCGACACCTGGGCGTTAGACATAGCGCGGTACGTGAGTTGATCACTCATGGAGTGATTACTTTAGAGTTTGTTCGGTCTCAACAAAATTTAGCAGATCATTTGACAAAGGGATTAGCTAGAGACTTGGTAACAAAGTCAGCTAAAGGGATGGGATTAAAGTCCATCTAAATTTTTAATTACAGGATACCCAATTCCCCTCTAATATGACATTAGGGGCTGAATTCAATGTGGAAAGCCTATAATTAGAGATTGAAGCACTAATTTCATAACACCCCAAGGTATGTGCTTAGACCTGCAAGAGAAAGTTAGGTTGAAGTTTTCTTCTTAATAGATTTTTTTGAAAAAGTGCATGTTGCAGGTGCATGACTAAAAGATCTACATGTACGAGTGTGAAGTGTAGCCGCTTCAAGAAGTTTGGACTTTGCTTCGTATACTCTCATGAACGGATAAGGACACGTGGCTTATAATAGTAAGGTATAAACACTTAGAGTAGTGTAGAAACTCTTGTGTGTATTATCTTCATGTGCCCAAAATGAGTTGAAAAGATTCAATCCATAGGACATCTTGATTCTCGGGCGTTTGGAATGTGTAATAATACTAAAATGAAAATTTAATCGTTACGACATTTTCATTTGTGCATGAGTTTGGTTTTTTGTGTTGTTGATTTTGTGAATCAAAGATTACACTTAAATGGGGGAGGAATGTTGGAGATTTAAGTGAAAGGGTGTCTTTTACTAACAATTGCAAATGTTCGGTTATATGGTTATTTACAAACGTACGGTTGCAAACATATGGCAACTTTTAAACCATTATAAAACCATGTTTATTTGCATCAAAAACACAAGAAGAAAACAGAGAGGAAGAAGAGATTTTTCAAGACCACAAGATTTATATCTTTGGTCAAAACACAAAACTCTAATTGTATCTCTTGTGTCTTAGCCTAGAACAAGAGGAAACTTTGGTTGTCTTATCCTACAAGGGATTTTGTGTAACCCAAAGCTTTGATAAGGGTCGAAATACTCTTTAAGGAAAAATGCTTTCGAGTACGATTCAATCACTATCCAAGATCACCGTTACGTTACGATCCCTGAGTTATATCGATCAGTGAACTTTCGGGGAGATTTCCTGTCGTTACACAAGGACTCAGAAGACGATCAACATATCGTTGGAAAGCCCCGACTCTCAGATTTCCTGTGATATCAAATTCGTATCTATCGGAGTTCCGAGTAAAAAGTTATCGTTACTTATGTAAAACGCGAATTTACAACACACTGCACCATTCCCTTATCCATTAACTTAATTCACTCATTTCACAAGAACTGAGATTTGATGAAGAATCAGTTAATGGGTAGGAATAGTACAGTTTTTGGTACTAGGGCTTGAGAATCTTGAGAGGTTCTTGTTAAGAGACAAGGACTTGTATGGTTATAGTAAGGATCAATGTGTTTTTTGTGAAGGCTTTTATGTATAAGATCGGAGAACTCCGATCAACGATCAAAGAGAATGCCAAGAAGAGAAGCAAGATTTTGATTGTGTTTGTTTCGAACGTTTGAACAAGTTATCGTTGCTTGAAATCGTTGTGTTGGATGATAAAGAAGAGATGTCTAAAGATGGCAATTAGAAGGCTAAACCTTTTACTGTCGGATTTCGTATCGAAGAAAGTGGAAATCGATGTTTCTTTGATGAGACAAGTCCAGACATTGCTCGTCTCTCGTCTTTCGGAAGAAGGAATTACCGATAGCAGTTTTAAAGTCCTTGGTGAGGTTGTGTACCAAGTTATGAACTTCCAAGATGAGACATCATGGTTTGGTCTACGGGATTACATTGTATCGAAAAGCAAAACAACGTTTCGAAGAGCGGTTTATGTGTTTCATATATGTTCACTCTAATATATATTACCTGAAATTTTTTTTTATCTAAGCTAGGGGTGGGCAAAATATCCGAAACCGAACCCGACCGAAATTACCCGAACCGAATCCGAACCGATTTTTTAAAAATATCCGAACGGATCCTCCATACTTAAAACCAAAAACCCGAAACCGAATCTGAACGGAACCGATAACCGAACGGGTACCCGAAATATACAAAACATAAACAAACCTAAATATATTTAGAGTTAAAGTAGGGTGTGTTCATATAGTTTCTGTAATTTTTATAATTTTTTCTTTATTTTTTTATCAATTTGGATATTGTATATACATTTCGGTAAAAATAACCAATTTATGTTCTTATATGTAATATTACAATTTTTCTTTTTGTTATTTTGTTTAGAGTATTTTTGGATAATTCGAATACCAAATAATTAAATTGAACCAAATGAAAAAGAAAGCGATGTAATTATAAACTTTTGGAGTAGTTTTTAAATATTTTTGACAATTTTTTGATATTATGGATAATCTGAACCCGACCCGAACCTAACCGAAACCGAACCGAACCCGATCCGAAGTTTTCTAATACCCGAATGGGTATTATATCTCTAAACCGAAATACCCAAAAATTTGAAATACCCGATCCAAACCCGAATGGGTACCCAAATGCCCACTCCTAATCTAAGCGATGTTATACTTTTTGCATGTGCATATACATTTCTATAGTCCGAGACTTTCCCTTAAACTATACTACAATTCTCATTCAATCTCCATTTTACTTGACGATTATAATATAACCCATAAGCTCATGTTATAATGCAAATTAAGTTCCAGCGCCAGTAACTCTAGCATGATCCGCCGCTTTTCCAACCCCAACGCCGCCGCGAAAATCCACCAGAACCTGAAAGTCTCTCTCTTTTCCACATCCCCGCCGGAGATAATTCCGCCGTTCATTCACAAATGCAAGACCGTTTCGCAGGTCAAGCTCATTCACGGGAAACTCCTCTCCTTGGGAATCCTAACCCAGAATCTCACTTCTCACCTCATCTCCACTTACATCTCCCTCGGTTGCTCATCTGCTGCTGTATCTCTCCTCCGTACCTATCCTCCCTCCGACGGTGGTGTCTACCATTGGAACTCTCTCATCCGTTTATACTGCGAAAATGGCCGCGTCAGTGAAGTTGTCTCTGTATTCCGGCTTATGCATTCTCTGTCATGGACGCCAGATAATTACACATTCCCCTTCGTCTTCAAGGCTTGCGGCGAGATTTCTTCCTTTCGTTGCGGAGCGTCTGCCCACGCGATTTCCCGAGTGACGGGATTTAGTTCGAATGTCTTTGTTGGGAATGCGCTTGTAGCTATGTATGAACGTTGTGGTTTTTTGGGTGATGCACGGAAGGTGTTCGATGAAATGTCTGTGGAAGGTGTTTGGGATGTTGTGTCGTGGAACACGATAATAGAAAGTTATGCAAAGTTAGGGAAACCTAAGATTGCGCTTGAAATGTTTAGCAGGATGACCAATGAGTTTGGATTCAGGCCTGATGATATAACCCTTGTGAATGTTATTCCTCCTTGTGCTTCTCTTGGAGTTCATTCGCTAGGGAAGCAATTACACGGTTTTGCGATCAGGAGTGAGAGAATACAGAATCTGTTTGTAGGAAACGGCTTGGTTGATATGTATGCAAAGTGTGGGATGATGGATAAGGCAAACACTGTGTTTTCGAACATGTCAAAAAGGGATGTAGTGTCCTGGAATGCCATGGTTGCTGGATATTCACAGAGCGGAATGTTTGATGATGCTGTTAAGCTTTTTGAGAAGATGCAGGAAGGAAAGATAAAAATGGATGTTGTTACTTGGAGTGCTGCTATTTCAGGGTATGCTCAACGGGGCCTCGGATATGAAGCATTGGATGTGTGTAGGCAGATGTTGTCTTCCGGGGTAAAACCAAATGAAGTCACGCTTATTTCGGTTCTTTCAGGTTGTGCTTCTGTCGGAGCATTGATGCATGGTAAAGAGATCCATTGTTATGCCATCAAACATCCTATAGACTTGTGCAAAAACGGTCATGGTGATGAAAATATGGTCATCAATCAACTGATTGACATGTACGCTAAGTGCAAAAAGGTTGATATTGCACGTGCTATGTTTGATTCACTTTCCCCCATGGAAAGGGATGTTGTGACTTGGACTGTGATGATCAGTGGATACTCCCAGCATGGAGATGCAAATAAAGCTCTCGAGCTTTTCTCTGAGATGTTCGATTACCAAACAAGACCAAATACTTTTACCATATCATGTGCCCTCGTGGCATGTGCGAGCTTGGCTGCATTAAGAATTGGCAGGCAAATCCATGCTTATGTTTTGCGCAACCAGCAGAATGCAGTACCGCTGTTCGTATCAAACTGCCTAATAGACATGTATGCAAAATGTGGAGACATCGGTGATGGCCGGCTTGTATTTGACAACATGATAGAAAGAAATGAAGTAACTTGGACATCTCTAATGACGGGTTACGGTATGCATGGTTATGGGGAAGAAGCTCTTGGAATCTTTGATGAGATGTGGAAAATGGGTTTTGAGCTTGATGGTGTTACATTACTTGTTGTATTGTATGCTTGCAGCCACTCGGGAATGATCGATCAGGGCATGGCGTATTTCAACAGAATGAAAACTGATTTTGGGGTTAGTCCTGGCCCAGAGCATTATGCCTGCATGGTTGACTTGTTAGGTCGCGCTGGCCGGTTAAATGCAGCTTTGAGTTTCATTGAAGAAATGCCAATGGAGCCACCTCCTGTGGTATGGGTTGCTTTGCTTAGTTGCTGTAGAATCCACGGAAAAGTTGAACTCGGGGAGTATGCCGCTAAAAAAATAACAGAATTAGCATCTAATAACGATGGATCATATACGTTGCTCTCAAATTTATATGCAAATGCAAGGCGTTGGAAAGATGTGGCTAGGATCAGATCTTTGATGAAACACAAAGGAGTTAAAAAAAGACCTGGTTGTAGTTGGGTCGAAGGAACTAAAGGAACCACTACGTTCTTCATGGGTGATAAGACTCATCCACGTGCTAAAGAAATATACCAGGTCCTCTCGGATTATATTCAGCGCATCAAGGACATTGGTTATGTTCCTGAAACAGATTTTGCTCTTCATGATGTAGACGATGAAGAGAAACGTGATCTTCTTTTCGAGCACAGTGAGAAGCTAGCTCTTGCTTTTGGTATTCTAACAACTCCCCGTGGTGCAGCGATCAGGATTACTAAGAATTTGCGGGTATGTGGTGATTGCCATACCGCTTTCACATACATATCCAGAATAATTGATCATGAGATTATATTGAGGGACTCGAGTCGTTTCCACCATTTCAAAAATGGAATGTGTTCCTGCAAAGGCTACTGGTGATGATACTCTCTCGAGTTGTTTAGATTGTATTATTTAAACAAATTTTGTAGATAAATAACTTTTTCTTCTTAATTTTTGATAGAGAATGTAGAATCACACTCCATACCAATGATATTTCAATAAAACAAGATTTTGTTGTTACATTTGTTTCGGTTTCATATAAAGCGAACACTATCTCTCAGGGATTGACATTAGAACAAGTCATTTTCTAGATGGCTATTAATATAACCTCTGGTCAATCAATCTTATCCCCGAAAGGCAAGTTCTACGTGTTCATGAAAAATGGAGGAAAATTCGTAAATCGGATTTTTCATCATCATCAGGATAAGTGAACCTACAACTACATCTTTCTCACAGATTCACCGGGCGAAACAAGAAGGTGGAGTCCATGTCTCTCCCTTCTGCTTGGTCCATCTGAGAGATTGTGTTGAAGAGATGTCACATTAAAATTTGAAGCTGCTACAGAAGCTTTAGTCCACCTGTTACTTCATCAACAACTTCGACTGGTCCTGTGGAAGTAAATACCTCTATGTGTTAGAATGTTGTGCTAATAAAAGCTGATGCTATCCGATAAACAAACTTTACAAGAGGAATCTCTATTTCCCCATCAGAGAACGGCGCATACAGATTTGGATACCACACAAAGCTCTACACCCTCTTCTGACTTGGTTAACTTTTGAGCTACCATTTTCATATTTTGGATTCTTATGAGCTACAGATTCCATTCAGGGTAAAGGACAAGAATCAAACGGTCATACAGTCTTGAACTAATATCATAGTGCAATTAGGTTTTAAGGTAATTGTGATTTGCAACTCTCAAACTCATCTCTTGTCCATATTAATCGTAACTTTCAAATATATGACTTGGATCAAAAATAACAACTTACCAAGAATAGCCATTACTGTCCTTGAATCTGAAAAAGAACATACACGTATATTAACTTCACATTTTTTGCAGAAAATGATCCTAAATCCTAGTTACTATCAAAAGAAGACAGACTCAAAAGAGATTTCTCCGTGATAATTAACTAGCAAACACAAAGTTAAAAGCACCAAGGAGTTTAAGGTTTGAGAGGGAGCTGAACTACGAAACTTACTAGGGGCGATTTGTGTTCTTCCAGCATCGATGGTGATATGTGTAGGCAGTTTAAGGGATTTAGCTCTTTCCTGTCATTTTTGTGAACAGTCAATATAAGATCTAAGCAATGCGTAAAGTCAAGATATGTTCTATCAAATCTCCAATTCCCCTTAAACATTCATGTATTCCGAAAAAAAATTCAAGAAACTAACATTTGGCAACTCCTGCAAAGCTAGCAACATCACTAAAGCTGGATTCAGGAATAAATCTCAATCACACAATGCACTTTACAATTGGTTTTAGTAGACTCACTTGCAGTTCTAGCATCTCGTCCTCGTCCTCGATTTTCACAACAACTTTTGGCTGTGCACACTCCTCCCAGCTGCAACAGCAACGAATACCGTTATGTCAATCCATCTTTGAGTAACAAATGGATTTTCTTATTGTGATTCAGAGGAATACCAGTCCAATGCTTTTGGCGCTCGACGAACGAGCTTCTTATACAAACCTAAAGTTGCATGACTGCGAAAATTTACAGACAAAAAACGAAGTGAATCAGAACAAAAAGACCCAAATGTAAGAAAACGCAACATTAGTTTCAATCACCTGCATTGAGCTGCAATCTTCCCTTTACCCATTTTAAGATCATTCCTCACAACCAAAACCTGCAAGTCAAAAACAAAATCTTGTATTTCGATTACAGTAACAGAGATAGATAGAAATGTAGTATAAAGAACCATTTTGAAATCATCGAGAATATCCGCGAGTTTCTCGATCTCGAGAAGACCCTTTGGATTGTTTTTGCTATCTCCATCATTAATAATAGGCACAACGACAGGTTTGGAGCGACGAGTCCCAATACAGAATCCAAGTGCAGCTCCAACGATTAGGGCACTAAACCACGTCAAATCCATCGCCAATGATATTTATATATCCTACAAAAAACACCGAAAGGCACAAAGTGATTACAATTGGAGAATCTAGAATTGAATTAAGCGTTCTCAGTCACAATCGATCAATTCGATCGTAATCTATTAGATCAAGTTTCTACAATGGAAACGAAAAGATTAGAATTATCAGTAGGGTTTAAAGAAGAGAAACGAAGAAGCTTACGAGTTCGAGAGAGAGAGAAGGGCTTTGGAGTTTGGAGATGGAAGTTTTTTTTTTTAAGAAAAAAAATAACAATTTTCTACTAAAAAATAGATTAAATATTATAAAATGAAACGTTATATACAAAAGAAAAAAAAAGGAAAATTGTTAGCGTAAAGGATGGGTTATTGATGGATAAAGTTATTCGAGCTACCAAACAGAAACGCATTTCCGTTCTTCTTCAGAATTTGTCCAGCGTCAACGGTATTGACCTTGTCGCAGGTTTTCTTCTCTAGTCGCCTTCTTTTCGCCAGATCCACCATATTCGCCATTGTTATTCTTCGAGCTCCTTAATCTCTTTGTGACGCACTAAAGGTATAACGTGAATCTACTTGCGATTTCGCTCTTCTTTTTAATTACTGTTTCATCTTGATCCCTCTAGTTCTGGGGGTTTTCGATGACCTTACTGGTTTTGCTTGATCAGTGAGGAATTTTAATGTTTAATTTTGGAAGATATTTATCGAATTTGGGTTTTCTTCAGCAAAGTAGCAAACCCTAAATTAGATTGGTAGGTTAAAATCTGTTTCATTTTCTGTTTCGTAGATATTGAAGTCGGTACTTTGATGAATTTTTCTTGACTTGTTTTGATGGATCGTGGAGATCTAATGTTTGTGAGAAAAAAAAAAAACTGAAAAACTAATGTATTTGTAGCTTGATGAAAATTTTCAGGTCAGGCCATATAGGTAGTTTCTTGTTCCATGGTCTTGTGCATGAGTAGGCTGATTTGATGTGTTTCGTTTACAGGTTTTGAGTATCAGGAAAGATGAGTGACAATCTTATGGACAAAGTTACCGCATTTGGCGAGCGCTTAAAGATCGGAGGTTCAGAAGTGAGCAACAAAATCACTGCTGGTGTGAGCTCAATGAGCTTCAAAATGAAGGAACTTTTTTTTCAAGGTCCAAATCCAACGGATAAAATAGTTGAGGATGCTACTACGGAGAATCTAGAGGAACCTGACTGGGATATGAATTTGGAAATATGTGACATGATAAATCAAGAGACGATTAACAGCGTTGATTTGATCCGTGGTATAAAGAAGAGGATAATGATGAAGCAGCCGAGAATTCAGTACCTTGCCTTGGTTTTACTCGAGACGTGTGTTAAGAACTGTGAGAAGGCATTCTCAGAGGTGGCTGCAGAGAGAGTCCTTGATGAAATGGTGAAGCTGATTGATGATCCGCAAACAGTTGTGAATAATCGAAACAAAGCTCTGATTCTGATTGAAGCTTGGGGAGAATCGACCAGTGAACTCCGCTACTTACCAGTTTTTGAGGAAACTTATAAGGTAACTATGAGATCTGATGTCAGAATTCATTATGATTCAGGTATTAATGTTTGTTTTTTCTCTTGTATTGTTGTTTGTATACCGTAGAGCTTAAAAGCAAGAGGTATCCGTTTCCCTGGACGAGACAATGAGAGCTTGGCACCTATTTTCACTCCTGCTCGGTCAGCTCCAGCACCAGAAGTGAATGCTGAACTTCCTCAGCATGCACATGAGCCTGCACATGTTCAGTATGATGCTCCTGTACGAAGCTTTACCGCTGAGCAGACAAAGGAAGCTTTCGATATAGCAAGAAACAGCATTGAGCTTCTTTCCACGGTTCTGTCCTCTTCACCTCAACACGATGCTTTACAGGTAAAACCGACTCGGAACTCTAATATTTATAATGAACAACACATTATATATGTTTAATCTTCCTGAATTGCAGGATGACTTAACAACGACACTTGTACAACAATGTCGTCAATCTCAAAACACTGTCCAAAGAATCATCGAAACAGCAGGCGAAAACGAAGCCCTTCTATTCGAAGCCTTGAATGTGAATGACGAGCTAGTGAAAACTCTGTCTAAGTATGATGAAATGAACAAACCCTCTGCACCGCTAACTGCACCTGAACCAGCCATGATTCCTGTTGCCGAGGAGCCCGATGACTCTTCCGTTGATGGAAAAGAAGGATCTCTGGTTAGAAAATCATCGGGTACTCCAGGTGGTGGGATCCATGGAGGTGGCAGTGGGGATGACATGATGGATGATCTCGATGAGATGATATTCGGTAAAAAAAGCGGCGATTCGTCAACCGATGCTGGACATGACTCGAAAAAGCAGCAGTCTTCGTCTAAAAATGACGATCTCATTCGATTCTGAGATTGTTTTTTATTCCGGCGAAAGAAAAATCTCCTTTATGGATTTGTTGTTTAACTTGGTAATATGAATGAACAGTTTCATTGTAAGTAGTAATCTGTGTTTGGAGATCTCTTTTGAAATTATGTGATGGGTTTTATGAAAGAGACTTGTTATAACACAGAAGGTTTCAACACTCTAACCGCAAATTCAATTTTAGCGTTTTAATCGCGGTTTAGTGTCGTTTTCCGACTTCACTCTCATCTTCTCTATTCGAAGTAACAGAAATTCGTAAATCGAATTCGGATCGGAGAATCACAGATCTCGCAATGTTCGGAAAACATCATAATTCCTCGAGACCCAGATCCAAAATCCTAATCTTTACACTTCTCCTCTTCTCCGTCTCACTACTCGTGATCCTGTACACCATCTCTTCCTCATCCCGAACCTCCGTTACCTATCCGAACCGGTCGGACCGGCCGGAGACGTCCTTCGTTGCGTCGCTTGAGCATTTTTTGATCCATAAGGCTCCGAAGCTCTCGTTACCGGTTAGAGACGACACGGCGCGTGGAGAGAGCGATGATGATGATGTGAGAAAGCTCGATGAGATGGTGTTTGAGAGGGAGAATCGATGGTTGAACGAAGATACGGGTTATCCAGTCGGGTTTCCGATTAAGGTTTACGTTTACGATATGCCTAAGAAGTTTACTTTCGATCTTCTTTGGTTATTTCACAATACTTACAAAGAGACGTCCAATGCCACCTCTAATGGTAGCCCTGTACATCGTTTGATCGAACAGGTACTAGAAATTGCTAGTTGTATTCAATTAGTAACCTTTGGATCATTAGTTTGGCTAGATTATTGATTGAACTGAAGATATCACAATCTTTATTTTCCTTTTAGAGCTACTTGATTGATTCTCTGAAGAAAGACTTGTGTGATCAGGCTTTGTGGTTTTTTCTTCAAATGTATCTCCTTCACTTGTATGTCGAATAACTTGCGTAATGTTCTGTATTGCAGCATTCTATTGATTATTGGCTCTGGGCTGATCTGATCTCTCCTGAATCTGAAAGGCGCTTGAAAAGTGTCGTTAGGGTCCATCAGCAGGAGGACGCCGACTTTTTCTATGTTCCGTTTTTCACTACAATCAGCTTTTTCTTGTTGGAGAAGCAGCAATTCAAAGCCCTCTATAGGGTGTTAGTGAGCTTCCATTATTATATATTTCTAACATTAGATTTCATTTTGCATTTCAGTTGATTTAGGTTAAGCTTGCCTCGATGGGAGATATGCTAGTTGTAAAACATGGTATATCACTGGTAACACCGTCTTAAATCTTTTCCTTACTGTAGGAGGCTTTGAAGTGGGTAACTGATCAGCCTGCATGGAAGAGGTCTGAGGGAAAAGATCACATATTTCCTATTCACCATCCCTGGTCTTTTAAGTCCGTCCGCAAATACGTGAAAAATGCAATCTGGCTTTTACCAGATATGGACTCCACTGGGAATTGGTGACACTAGCTTTCCTTCTGTAACTGATTCTGAGTCATGTAGTCTGCTCTCTTAGCTATTTTTGTTGATTCTGTTTGAACTTGAACCTGTAGGTATAAACCTGGGCAAGTTTCACTGGAGAAAGACCTGATTCTTCCTTATGTTCCCAATGTTGATAATTGTGATGCCAAATGCTTGTCAGAAAGTGCACCAATGAGGACCACGCTTCTTTTTTTCCGAGGGCGGCTTAAGAGGAATGCTGTGAGATTTATGCCACCTCTAACTCTATAAGCCTTACAAAGTTTGAAATGTTCTTGCCTTTTAATCAGTGGTGACTTCTTTAGTAGTCCCAGTCCTTTGGCTTTTCTTATAAATTATGTCTCTCATGATTTGGCTACTGAATTGGTGTCTTAGGGAGGTAAAATACGTGCCAAACTTGGTGCAGAACTAAGTGGTGTCAAGGATGTAACCATCACTGAGGGGACTGCCGGCGAGGGAGGGAAATTAGCTGCTCAGGACGGCATGCGTAGGTAAAATCTAGGTTGCTTCCTAACCGTTTGGTTGCAATAGGGCTTTTTTTACTTTTTTATAACTGTGTCTGCCTTCTAGCAGATCTTTATTCTGTTTGTGTCCTGCTGGTGACACACCATCCTCGGCGAGATTGTTTGATGCCATTGTCAGTGGCTGTATACCTGTTATAGTCAGTGATGAGTTGGAACTTCCTTTTGAAGGAATACTTGATTACAAGAAGGTATGTCAGAAAAATCTATGACATTGGTGCTTTAAATTTTCACCACCTTTTCTGAATTTGTCTGTATATGTAGCTAGGTTTATCTAACTATCCTCTTCGCCATTATTTCTTTTCCTATGTTTTTTCTCTCAGGTTGCGGTGCTTGTTTCTTCCAGTGATGCAGTACAGCCAGGGTGGCTTTTAAATCATCTGAGAAGCCTTAAACCGTCCCGAGTCAAGGACTTCCAGAATAACCTTGCTCAAGTAAGTACTAACTTTTTCTTATCCTCTCAAGCTCAGGTTTTCAAATTGACATGAACTGACTATCATAATTTCCCTGACACGAAAGGGGCATAAGTATCTCACTGTAAATCTTTACATCTTTTAAGTAGTATGGTAATTTTTATTTTTCCAGTACTCGCGGCATTTCCTATATTCCAGTCCTGCTCAGCCATTAGGTCCAGAGGACTTGACATGGAGAATGGTATGTACCTACCAACTTGATATATTACCAATATCGAAAGATTAATAATATCTTACAGCATGTTTTAACTAAATCAGCATTAATCTTGCACAAAAAGAATACGGTAGATAAAGAACTACACCTTGTATGTGACAACTTACGAGCTTTCTAGTTTCTTCCGTGGACCTCCTGATTTTTCAGCACCATGTGGGCCATTCTCTGTTTTAATGATTAGTCCTCTAATTTAGTCTTTGTTGCTTACATCTGGTGCCGTTCGTTAATCAGCCATTTGATTTCAGTTGATATGATCTACAACTTACTGCAATGTCAAAGTTCTAGATTGATAATAGCTTGATGTTCTTGTTGTAACGACAGATAGCTGGAAAGCTGGTGAACATCAAGCTTCACACAAGGAGGTCACAACGGGTCGTGAAAGGATCTAGGAGTATTTGCAGATGCGATTGCTGGAGATCCAACTCCACAGCGTCCAATTCTTTGAGTCCTCTCTTGTCTTAAGACCCATCACTCCACTTCACATTTTCATTCTTGAAGCCCCCTGGATATGTATACTAAAGGCTGTTGAAATTCTTATCGTATAGAATTTCACCATTACGTGCTCTTTCATAGAATGTCTGCTCATATTCATCTTTGGAAATGGGCAACTTTAGACACTTGGAAATGTTATGAATCTAAATGATTTATAAGACGGGGTATGTCCTTTCTATGACATTTTAAGTTCTCTCATTGTCTGCTGTTGTTATACTTCCGCACGACATTGTAAGTTTTAACAGGTGATATAGACGGCATGGGAGAATTTTCCACCACCAGCCTGTAGTTTGATTTCTAATTTTAAAGTGATCCAAGTTGAACTACAAAATATTTGAGATACTATTTATTTATTTTTGTTCAGATATCTTCTTTGGTTGGTGACATTCTAATTATTGATCTTACAAAACTGTTTTCTATAAGTCTCCATCAGAAAATTGCTCATAGGAACTTCTTCATGTGCCAGAACACCGGCCGCTATTTGATTTTCTTTATGGTAGCAGAATATGGAGGGTTTTCGTTGTCTTTTTTTCATATTTTCCATTATACATTATGTTCAGGCTCAACAAGGTAACCACATTTTACTGCATTGTTGCACAGTATACATCTTTTGTCTGTTTTCTGATGGACCAGAAAGCATACCTTCTTAAAATACGTTGATGGTGATCATCCTTCACTATTTTTCCTTTTACCAGGATTCATCAGCTTGGATTGTGGGTTGCCGCGTAACGAGTCTCCTTATATAGAACCTGTAACTGGACTAGTATTCTCATCGGATGTGGATCACATCCAGAGTGGACAAAGCGGTAAAATCCAGAAGAATCTGGAAACAACACACATCAAGCCGTATTTGTTT
Source organism: Draba incana (assembly GCA_963576765.1). NCBI lineage: Eukaryota > Viridiplantae > Streptophyta > Magnoliopsida > Brassicales > Brassicaceae > Draba > Draba incana. The sequence continues at coordinate 12,367,647 of OY755205.1, forward strand.
CTGAGATACTTTCCAGATGGGCTACGGAATTGCTATAATCTAGACGTCCCTAGGAACAAAAATTACCTGATCAGAGCTGTGTTTGTGTATGGAAATTACGATGGTTATAATGACAACCCGAGCTTTGATCTATATCTAGGCCCTAATAAGTGGGTAAGAGTTGACTTGGATGGAAAGGCCAATGGCACTGTTGAAGAGATTATTCACACACCGAGGTCAAACTCTCTGGAGATTTCTCTTGTCAAGACAGGTACTTCTGTACCGTTCATATCCGCTCTGGAACTGAGGCTGTTGAGATACGATACGTACGTTGTCCCAAATGTCTGCTTGAAGCATTTATTTCGGAGGTACCATAGGCAGTCAGATCGGTTAATACGGTAAGTGTTGCATTTTTATTTTCCGTAATTTGATGTAATGTAATATACAATTTTCCCTAAACGGCTAAACTTAGCAATATATAGACGACGGACAATAATAGAGATTAGAGAACTTCAAAATAAATTGAATTTTAAACCTGTCTGCTAATTTGTGTGCGTCAAATGTCCGAGCCTTTCTTATGAATTCCCTTATAGGCTATGGAATACACTTAATATAAATTTATTGAAGATTGCTGTTCATGAACGAATTGAATTTCTTTCATAGATCAGTGTTTGTGAAGTGGTGAATTAGGGTGATAAATAATTTATTAATCCATGTGGATGTGTTTTCTGATGTCTGCAGGTATCCTGATGATGTCTTTGATCGTATTTGGTCTCCATTCTTCCTGCCGGAATGGACGCAGATAATAACCAGTTTTGATGTGAATAATTCTAACAACTACGAACCACCTAAAGCGGCATTAAAATCAGCTGCCACGCTTGGAGACAATGGAACGCAATTGACCATTAACTGGACTTTGGATAACCCTAATGAGCAAGTTCACCTGTATTTGCACTTTGCCGAGCTTCAGCCCACGGTTGCCAACAGTAGTGACTCGCCCTTGGCTGCAGCTATAAGGAGAATTTTGAATACAAGGAAGTTTCATGTTTTGGTAAATGGCAACGATACTTATGATCCTGTTACTCCTTTAGACTTGGCTGTAAGTACTGTAGAAACTGTGGTGAACAAATGCGATGGCGGGAAGTGCAGTTTGCAGCTGGTAAATATCGAAGGGGTTGGAATTGGACGTCCACCTCTAGTTAATGCTATGGAGGCTTTCACAGCAATCAAGTTTCCACAGTCTGAAACAAATCGAGACGATGGTATGTACATATCCCAACTACTTTTATTAGAATTTCGGGTTAGTGCCTCAAGTTTTTATATGGAATACTACACCATTAACCCCACCAAATTGCCGTAGAACTTATAACCCAAGTACACTAGAGACTGTATCATAGTAACTTTTTATATGCAAATTATTGTGAACCAAACTAATGTATGTTAATGGACTTAGTCCACATAAGGACATTAGTTATGATGATGTTATGTACCAAATTGAGTGCATGTGAGAATAATTCAGGGGAATAAATGTACTAGTATCAGCCACAAGAAAGCATTTGTGTGGTTGTAACTTGTAATGATTGGAAAAACTTGGCGTAGTTCTGAAACATTTTCCTTAATTCCTGTTTCTGTTATTTTGTGAATTTATGGTATATCTTTAACTTTATGACAGTCGTTTCTATCAAGATCATCCAAGAAACGTATGGATTGAACAGAATTGACTGGCAAGGAGATCCATGTAGACCCCAACAGTTCATGTGGGGTGGGCTAAACTGCAGCGATTTGAACATGTCTACTTCACCAAGAATCATTTCCTTGTAAGTGTACATGCAGATGTGATATTACAGTTATAATTTCTATACGCTATGATGTTCTTACTGCTGAAGTGCTTTGTTGATCTTATTTGTAACTAGAAACTTGTCATCTCATGGATTAACTGGAAAAATAGTGTCGCATATACAAAATCTGACCGAGCTACAAATATTGTAAGTACCGCCTCAGTTAACTGTGCTGTTTCAGCATCAATGGCTTTCTCAAGTTTCTTATGGTTTCTGTTCTTGAATGCTTTTTATTTGTCTGAAAAGTTCCTTTACATATATTGTATATTCCTGCCCATCTGGTTTGCTGTTTTTGAAGATACTATTTGTTTGTGTAAATTTGTCAATCTGCACTGCCTCTGTGAGTTTGTGTCTTCGACACATTATTACTATGATTAAGGACATTTCGAGAGATGAACGCAAAATGATTTCATCAGTCTACACAAATTAATTACATTTTTATGGGTTTAACACACATAATGCTAGGGACTTGTCAAATAACAAGTTGACCGGAGGTGTGCCCGAATTTCTAGCCAACATGAAGACCCTGTTCTTTATGTAAGCTCTTGATAGAAGTATATAACTCATCTTCTGTTTTCTCTGAGTTCTACGCATTTTGCATGAGATAACACCTTTTTGCCTTGACAGAAACTTAAGCAATAACAATCTTGACGGTTCCATTCCTCGAGCCTTTCTTGACAGAGCAAAGCTAAAGTTAGAGTAAGATCTCCAGATGTAACATTCTTTAGATAATTATCTTGTGGGCTTGGTTGACTTGTGTTTATTCTGTAGTGTTGACGGAAATCCGAAGCTTTGTCCCTTAGATATATGCAAAAGTTCAGGTGGAAAGAAAGAACCCAAAATCAATTTACCTGTTGCTACTGCAGTAGCTATCTTTATAATTGCTTCGGTTCTCATTGTTGTTTTCAGAAAGAAAAGGCCATCATGTATGAGAGGTAGTGCTAATTAAAAAAAGTTACATGTTACATTATCAGAAAACAAGAATAAGATCTACAGTAATATTCATTAGCTCTGTTGCGTTGATTATTGTTTTGCAGCTCAACATTTGTCACCGGCTAATTTATTGCCTGATGCTAAAAGGAGAAGGATCTCGTATTCAGAGATACTGTTGATGACTAATAATTTTGAAAGGGTTATTGGTGAAGGAGGGTTTGGGGTTGTCTATCATGGTTATTTGAATGATACCAAACAAGTGGCTGTTAAAGTGCTCTCTCCGTCATCATCTCAAGGCTATAAGCAATTCAAAGCAGAGGTAAGTGCTCCACAATCTTCAGATCATTGAAATCTACTAGAAAGGTGTATTTGTCTTTCATATTCAAACAATACTTGATGTCTGCTTTTTGTATGGTGGATAGGTTGAGCTTCTTCTTAGAGTTCACCACATAAATTTGTTAAGCCTTGTTGGATATTGTGATGAACAAACACACTTGGCTCATCTACGAGTACATGGCTAACGGAGACTTAAAAGAGCATCTCTCAGGTAGACGTAAATGATATGATTTTAGTGGTTTTACAGGTAATATATGGACAAGTCTTATTATCATGAAAATACAGGGAAACATGGGGAGTGTGTTTTAAGCTGGGCAAGCAGATTAAGAATAGCTGTTGAGACTGCACTAGGTTAGTGCTAATTCCTCCATTCGTTAACTCATCTGTTTTCATTACTAAAGACATTCCCAAGAAATTGACTTTTGGCCAATTATAGTTCCCTTTTTAACTCGCATCCTACAAACATTTGATGAAGGTTAAACATAATGAATTTTGTTTTTTACTTTAGGATTGGAGTACCTGCATAGTGGTTGCAAACCACTAATGGTTCACATAGATGTCAAAAGCATGAACATATTGTTGGATGAACACTTTCAAGCTAAACTAGCGGATTTTGGTCTTTCAAGATCTTTTTCCGTTGGAGATGAAACTCATGTGTCGACTGGTGTGGTCGGCACTCCTGGATACTTAGATCCTGAGTAAGCATTAAAAAAGATTTTAAATCTATAATTTCCTAGTATTTGAAGAAACATGATTTGTTTTGTATATTTGCCTTTGCAGGTATTACAAAACGCATCGCTTGACCGAAAAGAGTGATGTCTACAGTTTCGGGATCGTGTTGTTGGAGATCATCACAAACCAACCAGTGATTGACCAAGCGAATGAAAATCCTCATATTGCGGAACGTATAGGAACTATGCTTACAAGAGGCGATATTAGAACCATCGTGGATCCCAACCTCCATGACGAGTATGATTCTAATTCTGTGTGGAAAGCTCTTGAACTCGCGATGTCATGCGTGAATCCTTCTCCGGTTGCAAGATCAGACATGTCTCATGTCGTTCATGAGCTTAGAGAATCCATAAAATCTGAAAACTTGAGGGCAGGATTGAGCCAAGCCACGGAGTCGAAAAGTTCTTAGGACCAAGACACAAGTTTTGATGGTTCGGGAATGGCTCCAAACGCAATGTAGTAGTAGTCTGATCCGTCTCCAAAGAGAGATTCTTGTGTTGTGTCTTGCAAACCTCATATAACAAATTTACAAACAAGTCATTGCGAAATTTGTGTTTTGATCTATTTTCTCTTATCTTATTCAATTTCACCATTCTTACCATTTTCATATAATATATGTTCATATTTATCTTTTTCGCAACCCATCAACCTAACAAATCGCAATTAAGTCATTTGAACAAAAGCATTTCATATCCGAATTACCTGATGTGATCCAGAGAATAACTTTGGCGTGTGTGTTATCGGTTCGTTTTGCATATAACATGAATACTCCTTTTTTGGTCATCTGATTATATTATTTTGAGTCGAAAGATTAAAATTTGCAACCGATGTTTTTTCCAAATGGTCTAAAGAGAAAAATGGAGCCAACCCCTATTACACTTTCCGAAACATAGAGTAAGATGACAAAAAAAAAATTGAAACAAGGATACTCACAGAGGAAAGAACTCTTTTATCTTCAAAGATGTTATGTTACCAACTTACCATACCGGATGGCTAATAGTTACATATGAATGACCACGATTGTTTTTGTGACATTTTGAATTATGGGACAATTCGTCTTTTAGTTTTCCCATCTTCAAGGCCTTAAAGGCCTTCAGAATTGAAATTAATTTCTGTATGGTCTACATGGATATTCATTAATCACATAAATATTCAATTTACTAATATAACATGCTAGATATTTAACATACGTGTGTGTTTTGTGTATTTGATTAATTACAAATATTGAGAATTATTGTGTGTTGGTACTTACTAGTTTACTCCCTCAAAATATGACGAAGGTATTGACTTTATTGACCAACGGGTGCGTACACACGTTACATTACAAATATGAAGGCCAAAAAGGAATGTCGTAGGGAGGCGTAATTACTTTTTGAGGGATTCAAAAACGTGTAAGCACACTGATAGAGACGAGTATGGTATTTTGGAGAATTTGCCAATGGAGATGAAATACGCGGTCGTAATATCTTAATTGGGTGTTTATTCTACATAAATGCTATGTTTTTTTTTTTTTGTTGTTGAAATTTTACATAAATGTTATGTTTAGATTTAATTTCTTTAATTTCAATGGCAAATATTCAAATTGCTCATCGAATGATAATAAAAAAAACTTTAGTCAAATCATTAATTATGAAGACAAAAAATGAATCTGGGTCGAACGGATGGAAAACATTACTGTATCTAAATAAGTAACATTGTATCTATTCACAACAGTTATCACTTCATTATTAAGAATTTAGTGATCTGACATCTCTTAAAACAAAGAATAAACCAGGATTGACGATATAGCATTATATTTACACTGATTTTTTTGTCTTAATATGTTTATTAGTATATAGTAATAACTTCTGACAGATTTGTTTGCGTAAGAAATTGTATTCCAGAAATTATGCACACTGATTTTGTAATTCCGAATTTCCGATTTGAGATCAATGAAATTGTTTGGTGGAACTAAAATCTGAGAATATAGGGATTTTATGGTAAGTAAGTTTTCGATATCTATATTCAATATGTAGAAAGATAAAAAATGGAAATAAAATTAAACGTCAAACGCGTTAAAATATCCCACTGAAACATAACACAGTAGTTTACAAAGAGTCTTAACCTTCTTCTTCTACCTTGTCCGAAAAATCTCATTCCCTTAAAAAAAAAAAAAAAAAAATCTGCTCCGGACACTTTTTTCCCGGCGGCGTTCCACCTTCGTCTTTGCTGTCACAGTCAAAATAAAATTTTCCATCTTCGTTTTCTCGTCTCTATTTCCTTAATTTCTTTAAATTATTTTCTCTATTGTTTTATATAAATCTAAGATCTTTGGTATACATAAAAAACAATTGAGGGATAATCGTTGCTATCATAACGTGTATTAGTTAGCAGCAGGAGGAGTGCTTAAGTATATGCTCACGACTAAGTCCATTTCTCCTCTTCTTCTCCTTCTCTTCCTTTCACTATCAATCTTCTCAATTTTCTCAAATGCATCATCTCCAGTTGGGTGCCACGACCCGACCGCGTTGAATCTTTCAGACAGATTTGTTGAAAAAAAAGTTTTTTCAATTGCTATAACCTGAAGATCTGAGTTTTTCTTCTTCTCTGCTTTCCTTTCATCTTGAAGGTAAATTTTAAAAGCAATCGTGGGTTTTAATGTTGTTTTTCTTTTATTGTTGTTTCCTATAAGTTCGTGGTGAGATCGTCTCTTTTATTTTTGTCTGATTGTCTAAAGCCCATGTTCTTCTCTTTCTCTGTCTCTCTTTTCACTTCTGGTTTTGAATTTGATGAGTCGACATAAGATGTGTCTGGTTTTCGAGATTCTCTCAGAACTTTAATTAGCTCTCTTGTTCTTTAGCTTTAAAGGTGATGCCTTTTTTGTTATTGTACTAGATTTCAAATTTTCTGAATAATAATAATGATTATGATGAGTTTGTTGTTAATTGGATCCTTTTTAGATCCATGGATATATTGATCAGTTTCTTTGTTCATGTTTTTGAAAAGAGATTAAAAGTTTATATACTTGTTGCTAAATCAGATGTTGTTTCTTCAGGGATCTGATAATGGCAACTAATAAGCATTTCAGTACAAATCTATCAGACAACTCTGATGGCCCTGACCAAGTAAGACCACCTGTTCCTCAATCAGTCAAATTCGCTCGAAGAACGTCCTCTGGTCGCTACGTTAGCTACTCCAGAGACGATCTCGATAGCGAATTAGGAAGTACGGATTTCATGAACTACACGGTTCACATTCCTCCAACTCCAGATAACCAGCCAATGGACCCATCCATCTCTCAGAAAGTCGAAGAGCAATACGTCTCCAACTCAATGTTCACCGGCGGGTTTAACAGCGCCACGAGGGCTCACCTTATGGACAAAGTGATCGAGACGGAAACTGACCATCCACAAATGGCTGGCGCTAAAGGCTCGTCTTGCGCTATCCGTGGCTGTGACGCTAAAGTTATGAGCGATGGGAGAGGTCAAGATCTTCTTCCTTGTGAATGTGACTTTAAAATTTGTAGGGATTGTTTCGTAGACGCGGTTAAAACCGGAGGTGGGATTTGTCCCGGGTGTAAAGAACCGTACAAGAACACGGATTTGACCGATCAGGCTGATGAGAACGGTCAGAAAAGGCTTCAGGGGGCTGAAGGTAACGGGCAAAGGATGGAGAGAAGATTGTCGTTGATGAAGTCGGGTAATAATAATAAATCAATTTTGATGCGGAGTCAAACCGGTGATTTGGATCAAAATGGGTGGTTGTTTGAGCCTGAGACGCATAGAACTTACGGTCGTGGGAATGCGTTTTGGTCAAAGGATGGAAGTTTCGCAAGCGGTAAGGAAGGAGATGGAGATGGTGACGGTATGGAGCTGCAAGATTTGATGAACAAACCTTGGAGACCTCTTACTCGGAAGCTGAAAATTCCTGCTTCTATTATTAGTCCATACAGGTAATAAGAAGATCTCGTTTAGCTTTTACAAAATCCGTTAATTAATACTCTAAGATGTTAGACGAATGATGTTTGTTTTATGTTTTCGCAGGCTTTTGATATTTATCCGTATAGTTGTTCTTGCATTGTTCTTGACTTGGAGGATTCAGCATCAAAACCAAGATGCTATATGGTTATGGGGAATGTCTGTTGTATGTGAGCTTTGGTTTGCATTCTCTTGGCTTCTTGATCAACTTCCTAAGCTATGTCCTATTAACCGTGCCACCGACCTTCAAGTCTTGAAGGAGAAGTTTGAAACGCCGTCACCAACCAACCCGACTGGGAAATCCGACCTTCCTGGACTCGATATCTTTGTCTCTACTGCAGATCCCGAGAAAGAACCGCCTCTGGTCACTTCTAATACCATTTTATCGATTCTAGCTGCGGACTATCCGGTTGAGAAGCTTTCTTGCTACGTATCCGACGATGGAGGAGCGCTTCTTACATTTGAAGCCATGGCTGAAGCTGCTAGCTTTGCAAACATTTGGGTTCCTTTTTGTCGTAAACATGTGATCGAGCCAAGGAATCCTGACTCTTACTTTAGCTTAAAGAGAGATCCTTACAAGAACAAAGTGAAGTCTGATTTCGTCAAGGATCGGAGAAGGGTTAAGCGGGAGTACGATGAGTTCAAAGTCAGGATTAATAGCTTGCCTGATTCGATTAGGCGACGTTCTGATGCTTATAATGCTAGAGAAGAAATTAAAGCCATGAAGATGCAGAGGCAGAACACAGATGACGAGCCTTTCGAGCCCGTGAAGATCCGGAAAGCTACATGGATGGCTGATGGTACTCATTGGCCCGGAACTTGGTTGACTTCTGGTAGTGACCATTCCAAAGGTGACCACGCCGGTATCATTCAGGTATAACGTCGATTTTTAAAAGACTTTGATTCAAGATCTCATTTGTTATTCAACAACTCATTTTGTTTTGGTATTGTATTGATCAATGCAGGTGATGTTGAAACCACCGAGCGATGAGCCATTACACGGAGTATCTGAAGGGTTTCTTGATTTAACGGACGTGGACATTCGACTTCCACTTCTTGTTTATGTTTCCCGTGAGAAGCGGCCTGGATATGACCATAACAAAAAGGCGGGAGCTATGAATGCTCTAGTCCGAGCGTCTGCGATTATGTCGAATGGAGCATTCATACTCAATCTTGATTGTGATCATTACATATACAACTCTGAGGCAATGAGAGAAGGCATGTGCTTCATGATGGATCGAGGAGGCGATCGGCTTTGCTACGTTCAGTTCCCGCAGCGGTTTGAAGGTATTGACCCGTCGGATCGATATGCTAATCACAACACTGTCTTCTTTGATGTCAACATGAGAGCTCTTGATGGGCTTATGGGTCCGGTTTACGTCGGAACCGGTTGTCTCTTCCGGAGAATTGCGCTTTACGGATTCGACCCCCCGCGGTCCAAAGAACATACCCCTGGCTGCTGCAGTTGCTGCTTCCCTCGTCGCAAGAAGAAGAGTCAGCTTCCCGAAGAAAGCCGAGCTCTGCGGATGGGTGATTACGATGACGAAGAAATGAGTCTCTCTTTAATCCCGAAGAAATTTGGTAACTCGACAATGCTCCTTGAATCGATCCCCATTGCTGAGTACCAAGGCCGGCCTCTTGCAGACCACCCATCGATTAAAAACGGACGACCTCCTGGGGCACTCACCATTCCGCGAGAGCTTCTCGATGCAACCACCGTAGCAGAAGCCATTGCGGTTATTTCTTGCTGGTACGAGGATAAAACCGAGTGGGGATCGCGTATCGGTTGGATTTACGGGTCAGTCACGGAAGACGTTGTCACGGGCTATAGAATGCATAACCGAGGCTGGAAATCGGTTTACTGCGTGACGAAACGGGATGCTTTCCGAGGCACTGCTCCGATTAACATGACGGATAGGCTTCACCAAGTTCTCCGTTGGGCGACTGGCTCGGTCGAGATCTTCTTCTCCCGTAACAACGCTCTTCTGGCAAGCTCGAAAATGAAAATCCTCCAGAGAATCGCATACTTAAACGTCGGAATCTACCCGTTCACATCGATCTTCCTCATCGTCTACTGTTTCCTCCCCGCGCTTTCCCTCTTCTCCGGTCAGTTCATCGTCCAGACTCTCAACGTCACTTTCCTCGTCTACCTTCTAGTCATTTCCATCACTCTCTGCTTACTCGCTCTACTCGAGATCAAATGGTCGGGTATCTCGCTCGAAGAATGGTGGAGAAACGAACAGTTCTGGCTCATCGGAGGAACCAGCGCGCATCTCGCCGCTGTTCTCCAAGGTTTGCTAAAAGTCGTAGCCGGAGTCGAAATCTCATTCACGCTCACGTCGAAATCCGGGGGAGACGATATAGACGACGAGTTTGCGGATTTGTACATGGTGAAATGGACTTCGCTTATGATTCCTCCGATAACGATCATAATGGTGAATTTGATAGCTATTGCGGTTGGATTCAGCAGAACGATTTACAGTGTGATTCCACAGTGGAGTAAGTTGATAGGAGGAGTGTTCTTCAGTTTTTGGGTATTGGCTCATCTTTATCCATTTGCTAAAGGACTAATGGGAAGAAGAGGAAGAACACCAACCATTGTCTATGTTTGGTCCGGTCTTGTTGCTATTACCATTTCTCTTCTTTGGGTTGCCATTAATCCACCAGCTGGTAATACTGAAATTGGAGGATCTTTCAGTTTTCCATGATAGGTTCGGTTCGTTGAGTTACAAAAACATAAAACTTTATTGGGTTTTTTCTTCTTGTATTAAAAATCACATTTCTTTTATTAGATTTTTTTTTTGTTCTCTCGTTGTGTCGTTTATGTCAGGGATGTTTTGCTCAGTGCATTTTTTTTTTTAACGAGACTATTTGTGTCACTATATGTTACTATAAATCGAAATGGCAAATTTAACGGGTAAATATATGGGTATAAACTCCTATTTCCCGTTAGAACTTGTACCCGATAGAACCTGACCTGAATATACCTGTATGCCCATGCTTAGTTTTAAGTAGCAAATTGATTATTTTTGTCAACCAACTAACAAAGTGACTCATCAAAAATAATTGAAACTAATACCAAACTTAACTATTTTTTTGTTTTTAAACTTTTAAAGTGCAGTTAAGCATAAAAGCAATTCATCATCTAAAAAAAAAAAAAAAGTCGTTACGATCAAGCTTTATCTTATGGAACATGTAAATATACATACATGCATAATATCCGTTTATGTATTTTAATTCTAACAATATTTTTTTAAGTATTACTTTAAAAGTGTTCGTACAATAGTTATAAATAAATGAAAATGCATTCTTTAAAATTTGTATAGTCTTAGGAAAATTTCTCCAATATCCACAACTCCACGTGACAACCATGTGAGAAAGCAAAGCATTATCGTGAGTACTTTTCGAACAAGAATCTAATGTATTGGAGATTTGGAAGCACGTTCTTGATAGATCTCACAAGTCATTAAAAATTAACCAAATTCTAAAAAGTTTTCTTGTTAGTAATTTTTTATTTATTTAGTCAAATGCTCCTAACCTAACTTCTAAGTCAGTATTTTATTGTTAGTCACCTCTTTCTATTGTAATTTGAAAAAAATATATATTTCTTACAAAACAAATTTGAATAATTGGATTCTTAATATTAAATTATGTAGTCGCGATATATTATCGTAAAAAACAACATTACACGATATATCGTATGAAAACAGTAAAAATCACACATTATGCTAGTTGAACAAACTCTCTACAAATTCGCTCACCATGCGGATACCATGATCTTTTAATTTGGTGGAAAACAACACACGCATGTCCCAAAGCTAAACCTTATCTATCACTTAACCAAAATTCATCACATAACTATCAGAGATTATAACTAAGTATCCCATTAGTCCATTCTCCCAAAAACCCTCAACATCATTAAAGATCCAAATATGAGAGCTAATCAAACACATTTCATCGTCTTCTTCATATTAGCTACCATTATAGCATCATCAACACAAGCCCAAAAGAGTCCTCATATTCGAAACAACCATGGACTATCTACCGCCATCGAAGAAATGGAGAAAGCGAATTACTTCTCTTTCGTGATGCTCATCAACATGTTAGAATCCGTAGACCATAGATTCTTAGCCAATGTCACATTCTTGATGCCAAAAGACAAACCCCTTTCAAGATCAAACATTGTTCACCAAGATTCGGTTTCCGAGTTCTTGCTTCGCCACTCGATCCCTGCTCCTCTTCCTTTCGAGCACCTCGATCTTATCCCCAATGGCTCTATTGTTCCTTCCTCATTACCACATTACACCCTCACAGTCTCCAATGGTGGAAGATTGAGCTACTTTCTCAACAATGTCAAGATCATTAGCCGCAACATTTGTAGCTTAGGCTCTATCAAATGTCATGGAATCGACGGTATACTACAATCTCCGACTACTATCGACGATGATGCACCTCGAGTTAATCACACTATACCCACTATTTCTTGCCCTAGCAGCCACAACAATAGTGACGACAACAGTCATAACAATAGTGACCACAATAGTCATAATAATAGTGATCCCATTAGTCCTAGTCCTATTCCTAATTATACTTATACCGCTCCTCCTCCATCCAGTAGTCCGGGTCCCGTCCCAGCTCGCCTGGCAAAATCTGATTCTTCTTCTAAGCTTCGTGAGGGGAAAAAGTTGGTTTCTATTGTTAGTCTTAGTCTCGGATTATTATTGAATGTGATCGGTATAGGGATCGGTGTGTAATGTTCGACTCCGCGTACGGCGCGGGTAACACCTAACTATCTGTATTAGTACTCTCTTGTTATATGTAACAAAAAACAATGAGCTTATATTGAAACAATCAATTCAAATATGGGTTGAATTTGTTTAGAGATTTCATTCGTATTTATTGATTTGAGTGTCTGACAAACCAAAAGATTGGATTCTTTCTGTTTCGATGTAAGGCTTATGGTATTACTTTCAAACAGTATTAGTTTCCAAGTCGTTTAAAAGAAAATCACATAAATTAGAAACTAAAAATAGAAATTTCAATCCATAACTTATAATAAAAATATGGATTGCAAATAGAAAATTACTGATTACAAACTATGGATAAATCAGAATTAAAATTAGAAAACGGACCCATGAATATATACACCAAATATATTGAGAAAATTTTGCAAATAAGTCAAAACGCCGGTGGATTATAAATGGACCAAACTAGAAAGGGTTTCGGGTCAAATATCCAGAAACCGGGTAAATCCGACCCGAGATCTAAAATCTTTGTTTTTTTTTTTCCTTTGGCAAAGAAACCCTACCAAAACCCTGGCAAAGAAAATCCCCTGCCTCCATTTTCTATGGCAATAGATTTGTCTGATCGGAATTTCTTGTTCATCAAGCCAAAATCTTCCTAATTAATCTCTATCAATAGCAATTTTAAATCAGGAAGAACCCTAGTCTTAGTTTATTCAAATCGCGGAGAACAAAAATGGCTCAGAAATGTGCGATTAGTTTGATCTCAGCTCTAGCAGCTTCCGCTTCTCTCTCGAAGTCGAATTCCGTTTTTGCAGATGGACCTTTCACCTTCTCTGGCTTCTCCACTCCTCCTCCGGAGTCGGAATCTCAGAAAGAACCGTCTGTGTCCGGCGATGCTCCTCCTCGGGTTCGAAACGAGAATCCCAGAACTACTTCCGCTGGGTTCGATCCAGAGGCTTTGGAGCGAGGTGCAAAGGCCTTGAAAGGGATAAACAACTCTGCTCATGCCAAAAAGGTTGCTTCTTATATAAATTTGATAAGATTTTCTCAAGTTGTGTATAATAGGGTTTCTTTTCTAGGTTGTTTATAATTTGTATGATGAAGCTAATGGAAGTTGGGTTTAATTAATGCTCAAAAGTGTTGCTTTTTTCCTGTATTTATCAGTTATGCTTGGGCTCACAATTGATGAATGTTTTGGGTTTTTGGTAGGTATTTGAAAGTATCAAGACGCAAGAAGAGACGAGGCAAGCTGAGTTTATTGCAAAGGCTCAAGAGTTTAAAGCTGTGCAATCCCTAGCTGAAGCTGTGAGATTAACTTACTCTTAACTTCATTGTTAATATAATTTGATATCTATTATTGACTTTGAAGATTATTATTGGTTGTAAGTTATGTGCCTGACATTTTCCGATTCGCAGGAGAGGCAACGGGTAATATACGAGGAGCAGAGGAAACTTGCTGAGCACCAAAAACAAACAAAATCACAGATGGCTCGCTATGAAGATGAATTAGCAAGAAAAAGGATGCAGGCATGCGATTCAACAAATACGTTTTTTTTTTAACAATATTGAGAATTTCTGTTCTTTCTACCAACTTATTCTGCATATCTTGTTACAGGCTGAGAATGAGGCCCAGAGAACAAGAAATCAAGAACTTGTGAAAATGCAAGAAGAATCAGCAATTAGGCGGGAAGTAGCTCGACGAGCTACTGAGGAAGAGATTCAAGCACAGAGACGGCAAACGGAGAGGGAGAAGGCTGAGATTGAACGCGAGACAATCAGGGTTAAAGCTATGGCAGAAGCTGAAGGGAGAGCCCGTGAATCAAAGCTTTCTGAAGATGTCAATAGGAGAATGCTTGTTGATCGTGCAAATGCAGAGAGAGAGAAATGGGTTTCTGCCATAAATACTACATTCGATCATATTGGAGGTCTGACATTAGTAACAAATATCATCTCTATCTTTCTTATTCATTTGGTGTGAAAGCTTCTCTTTGGCAGTTTTACCTTAGTAGTAATTAGAGCCTAATAGGTAACTTGTTGACTCGTTATCCTTTTTCCTAGGGGGCTTGCGTACCATTCTAACGGATCAAAACAAGCTGGTTGTTGCTGTTGGAGGTATCACTGCTCTTGCGGCTGGGATCTACACAACGAGGTAAAGACTACATAATGGTTAAGAAAAATAATGCCAGCTATGTAATCTTCTTGAAGGTTGAGGAACTTAGTCAGCTCATGAATTGTTCGTTGCAGAGAAGGTGCAAAGGTTATCTGGAGCTACGTGGATAGAATATTAGGACAACCATCTCTAATTAGAGAATCGTCAAGAGGAAAGTACCCTTGGTCTGGTGCAGTTTCTCGGGCTTTCTCCACGTTGCGGGGTGGTGGTAAGGAGGCTGCCTCCAAAAATGGAAAAGGGTTTGGTGATGTAATCTTGCATCCTTCTCTTCAAAAGAGAATTGAGCAGCTAGCTAACGCAACTGCCAACACTAAAGCTCACCAAGCACCTTTCCGAAATATGCTTTTCTACGGTCCACCAGGAACAGGAAAGACAATGGCTGCAAGGGAGCTGGCTCGTAAATCTGTATGTATATTATCAATTTTGAAGCTGACATTAGCGTAATTCAATCGCAGAATCTCAGTCTTGTTACTTTGATAATCACTCTCTGTGTTTGATTTGTTACCATTCAGGGTCTGGATTATGCATTGATGACCGGTGGGGATGTTGCTCCACTTGGAGCTCAGGCTGTTACGAAGATACATCAACTATTTGACTGGTCCAAAAAATCTAAGAGAGGCTTGTTACTCTTCATCGATGAAGCTGATGCATTTTTGTGCGAGTAAGTCATAAATCCGATTCTGATGATAATCTTAACTCAGGTGGGGTTTTAGTTTTAATGTGTTGATTTGATTTGCAAATTCGACAGGCGGAACAAAACATACATGAGTGAAGCCCAAAGGAGTGCACTAAATGCACTCCTCTTCCGCACGGGTGACCAGTCCAAAGACATTGTCCTAGCGCTTGCCACAAACCGACCTGGTGATTTAGACTCAGCAGTGTCTGACCGTATCGATGAGACTCTTGAATTCCCCTTGCCAGGAGAAGAAGAGCGCTTCAAGCTTCTAAACCTCTACCTAGACAAGTACATATCTAAGGCTAATCTGAAAAAGCCGGGTTTGCTCCAACGTCTTTTCAAAAAAGAACAGCAGAAGATTGAGATAAAAGGCGTCACCGAGGATCTCCTGAAGGAAGCGGCTGAGAAAACAAAAGGGTTTTCGGGCAGAGAAATTGCGAAATTGATGGCGAGCGTTCAAGCTGCTGTTTACGGAAGTGCAAACTGCGTGTTGGACGCAAACCTTTTCAGAGAGGTCATTGATTACAAAGTTGCGGAGCATCAACAGAGAAAAACACTGGCTGGAACCAATACAGGTAACAAGAAGTGAAATTCATATTAGCTTATCATCAACATAGTTGTAGATTTGAACAACACTCAAAACTCTAAAACCCTGAGCATTATTCTCAAAAGGATTTTATGCAAAAAAGTTTCGAATTTTCAAATTGTTTGATTTTGTTTATTACATGAAGATTCATGCTTCTTCATTACAATCTTGAGTTGATCTTATTATTACTCTTTGGAAAACGAGGCGATACCACTCTCTTTGTGTGACATTTCCCAGTTCTGACCATCGTAGCTTTTGATCTCGACGTGGTCTAGTGTCCCCGGTTTGACACACTTAACCGTGACTGCGATCCCATCGGGGTTTGACCTCGGAGTATAAAACGATGTGATCCCACAGACCTTGCAGAAGGTATGCTTGGCCGTGTGAGTCCCAAAAGTGTAAGTGGTGATGAAATCTTTGGAATCATCAAGAAGCTCAAAGTTGGTTGAAGGAACAATGAAATGAACATTGCCTCTCATTGAACAATCTGTGCAATTTCACCTCCAAGCCACCACATTTCTCGATGCTTTCACTTTCCATTTGATTTTCCCACAATGGCAACCACCTTCATGAAGTATCAACTCCGATTCCATTGCTAATTACTACTGAATCACTCTGCAATCAGCATAATAACCCCCAAAAAATCCAAAATTGAGAAAGAAAACAAAATTTGCGAAACTGGGTCTGAAGAAACGGGAAAGAATTAACGGATTCGAACCAGATCGAAGAAGATTTTTTTTACAAGTGACGATGTGTTGCAAGTCTACGTCGTCTTCAACTTGTTCGACGAAATGCGTCAAAGAAAAAGGACGAATTGGGTCTAAAATGGGCTTTTATTGGGCCTTAATTAGATTTTTGAATTGACGGAAACACTTTTGTTTGTGTGCGTGCCCTAATTCAATCACCATCTTGGATCCAATTGCAAACTGGAACTGAGATTTCTTATCAAAGATGGCGAGTGAAGAGGCGAAGGATCCATGGAAAGGAGAAGAGTGGGGAGCGAGTGAGAAGAAGAAGACAGTGGCGCAAAGTGAAGGTGTGAAAATGGTGAAGAGAGGGAGAAAGCAAATGCCGAGAGGACTTGAAGACAAATACGAAGCTTACTTCCTACCGAGGAAGCCATGGCCTAAGGCTCTTACCTTCTACGGAAGTTTCATACTTGGTGGGATTGGTGCTGGTATGCTTCTTGAATCTTGGATCAACAACAAAGTCAAAAAAGATGGTGGTGTCATTTGGGAATTCGACAAGTAAAAATGACTTTCTTATTTGATGAAAGACAAGAAAAACAATTTATAGATTCTTCTCTTTGTGCCTAGAAACTTCTCGTATACTCGCTCGTATTCCCTAATTTGCTCATTAGTGAGAGTAGGTTTGAGTTTAGTGAAAGCTTGCTCATAGTGAACCATCTTGATTGTACCTTCACTTGTTGAGTTTTTTGTACTATCAACGAAAGCCGCAAAACCGGCTCCTTGAACCAAAGATTTAAGATGTGCTCCACTTAGATTCTCGCAGCACTTCATTCTTGCTACGGCGTTCAAATCGACACTCGGACCAATTGGAATATCTCTCACAAGTGATTTCAAAATCGAATGACGCTGGTCAGGGTTTGGGAGAGATACATACATGTGTCTCCCAAACCTGCCTGACCTTAAAACAGCAGGGTCCAGCATGTCCGGCCTGTTTGTAGCACCGATCACAATCACACCATCTCGTTGTCTTCCGCCACTCAGTTCGACGAGCAACTGATTCAGAGGTCGTTCGACAACCCAAGCACCTTGCTCTCCACGTTTTGTTGTTAAAGAATCCACCTCGTCAAAGAAGATTATGCAGGGTGAGGACATCCTAGCACGACGAAACAACTCCCTAATCGCTTTTTTGGTGTCTCCAACAAATTTGCTCAGAAGCTCTGGACCTTCGACGTGAATAAAATTGGCTCCTGCCTCGTTAGCAACCGCCTTTGCAACCAACGACTTACCACAACCTGGTGGTCCAAAGAGCAAAAAACACGTCTCTAAACAAAATTCAAATCCTTTGCATTTGTCGGAAATTTGAAGGGCAGAGCTACATGATGATAGAACTCGTCTCTTAGATGTTCAAGGCCGCCAATCTCATCCCACGTCTCACGAGGGATGGTAGAGAAACCTTCTCTAGTTAAAGAAGGTTGATACTTTTTCATTGCTTCATCGAAATGTGAGTTAGTGAGGAACAAATTTTTCTTCTCTTCCCCTATCATTGGAAGCCTCATCAAAGAATCAACATCGGTAGTAGACACTTGCGATTTTCTCGAGTATACAATTTCCTTGGCTGCCACGAAGCCAGCCTTATTGGCCAAAACCAACGAAATCCGCACCAACGAATCCGGAAGTCACACGAGCAATCTTTGCACGGTCGAAAGTTTTGTCCAGTGAAAGGTGGCGCGTACACAAAGAGAAAATCTCGTCCCTAGCTTTCTCATCTGGCACATCGAGGCAAATCTCCTCGTCGAATCGCAAAGCTCTTCTAAAGGCAGGATCAAGAGCGTCAGGCCTGTTGGTAGCTCCAATGACAATCACATGTCCAGGCTTAGAACCCGCGTCATCCGAGGAAAGCTGCCTTTCTTTTTGCTTCATAAGCATATACTTCTCATCCATACAACTCAGTAACTGCGTCACGATACGAGTGTCCATACTCTTCTGCTGATTATCCCTCTTTGGTGCAATTGCGTTAATCTCGTCGATAAATATTATCGAAGGTGCAGTTCTATAAGCTTTAGAGAAGAGTGTCCTGATATTCTCTTCTGATTCACCAGAAACACCTGAAACCAATTCAGACGCAGAAACCATATAAAAAGGTACACCAGCTTCGTTGCCGATGGCATAAGCAAGCGTGGTTTTGCCACAACCAGGTGGACCATAAAGCAATATCCCAGAGATTGGTTTCAGACCAAGACCTTGTGCTATGTCAGGACACAAGATAGGGAGTTTCACCTTAAACATGACGTCATCCAAAACACCTTTTAAACCAGCCAAGTCCTAAGAGGTTGGTCCTTTTACCTCAACATCATAACCCTTTTTACCTCCTTCTTCACTAGATACAGCTTTCTTGGAGGAAGTAGCTCGTAGACTCTCACTGGTTATATCGAATTGCGTATTATCGCATGAGGAAGCTGACGAAGGCGATGATGCATTGAGATTCGAATTCCTCTGTCTCTTCCTTGTTTCATCTACAATGTATTTAACTCTGGTCATGATGCTCAGGTGTTTGTTACGACCCCATTCACATTGCTTGGAACTGACGCCATCAACAATCTCCTCCAACGAGAATCCCTTCACCCATAATTCTAAAACTAGATTCTTAAATTTCCTACCATGAATGCTCCCACTCATAGCTCTTTTCCTCATCTCCAAAACCCTAGAGGTATACCAACTAAAACCCTAATTCTCCACACATTTTTCTCCCCGGACCTGTTTAAAAAGTGAGATTCTAATTCGGTTTTAACCAATCTAACTCAAAACCAGCTCAAAAATCGATTCTAATTTGGGTATATTCCGATTTTATAATTTAGACAGAGTATTACATTGTTCCAGAAGAAAAATGATGAACCAAAGGACTCACCAGTTTCCCACTGATGTTTTCTACAAACTTCACCAATACATATTCTTCCATAATATCTTATATATATATACTAATCATCTTTTATTTCTCACTCGAGATCACGAGAAACCGCGACAAGTTGTTTCCCAAAGTTCTTACCATGAAAGAGTCCAACGAGAGCACCAGGAGCACTCTCGAGTCCATCAGCAACATCCTCCACGTACGTTATCTTGCCTTCTCTTATGTACGGAACAACAAACTCCAAGAACTCTGAGTATTTTTCAAAGTAATCGAAGACGGTAAACCCTTCAATACGGATTCGTTTGTAGGTAATGAGCGAGAGGTTGTATACGCCTTCCTGATTCTCAAGATTGTACTGCGAGATCATTCCACATGCTGCGATACGCGCGTGTGGTCTCATGTTTAATATCACTGCGTCCAGCATTTTGCCTCCCACGTTCTCAAAATATATGTCAATGCCTTCAGGGAAACACCTGAGGAAGAGAGAGTCAATCCTCTTATTGGTTTAATAATTATCTTCCATTTGATTGAGAATATATACAGAATAAATCTTTACTTACCTTTTTAAGGCAGCAATAAGATTGTTTTCTTCCTTGTAGTTGAATGCATCATCGAATCCAAACTTGTTCTTGAGGAGATCAACCTAAAGAAGCTCAACAAATCAAGGGGTGCGATATAACATGACCCGATTAAGAAACGGTTGGTACAACTAGCTAGAGTTTTACCTTTTCTTTGCTTCCGGCGCTTCCAACGACATAACAACCCATCATCTTAGCAAACTGTCCCACAAGCTGACCAACCGCGCCAGAAGCAGCTGACACAAACACAGTCTCTCCTTTCTTTGGAGAACAAACTTCATAAAACCCGGTATACGCGGTCATACCAGGCATACCTATCAATAGCAGAGGACATAGAATGAATAGAGGCAAATCAATGATGGTAACAAGACTACCATAGAAAAAGCTACAAAGTTTAGACAAACATATCGAATTATTGGGGGTCCAATTTCAAATCATTCAATCAAAACCGAGTTTTCGCAGCTGATCATAATCTCCTAGAGGAAGGCAAAGATAACAAACCGAGAATTCCGGTGTAGTACGATAAAGGAACATCAGTGTGATGGATCTTGAAATGAAGATTAGGAATTGGAGTAATAACACTGTACTCCTCCCATCCAACTGCTCCCCAAAGCAAGTCACCTTCTTTGTAATCTGGATTCCCAGAATCTATCACTTTAGACACTCCAAAACCAGAGATTGCCTGCACACAACACAATCCAAACGCTTACTTAATACGAGAAACAATCAAAAGCTAAATTAGGTAACTAAACATACCTCTAATATATCAATTTCAAACCGTAGTAACATATTGCTTACGAGCTCATAATTTGGATACGATTCAAAGTTATTCAAAATTTGAAACAGATCATCTCAAAATCATCTGTTGAGAAAACGTCTGTTCCGATTCGAATTTCGCCGGAGAAAAACAAGTACAGTACCTTTCCGGGAATGAAGGACTGAGCAGTAGCTGAGCTCCATGGATTAGGTTTCCTCATACGATTACGCATGTAAGGATCGCAAGACAAGTAGAGATTCTTCACTAACACAGTCGTAGATTCCGCCGGAACCCTGAGATTGACGGTGGTCGAAGTGATTACGAGGTCGGATTCGTTGGGAAATCCGGTGACGTAATCACGTAATACGACTTGCTTGTTGCTCACTACCGTCGCTCCGATTCCTCCTCCCAGAATCGTCTCCATTTTGCTCCGAAGATGTTTGCTTTTTTGTTGGTTCTCTCCAACTGTCTTTATTTTTCTCCACTTATATAAGCTCCATAGTTGGTGCAGTTATTAAACACACAAATGTTTAGGAGATAATTAAAGATTATTGTATTTTAGTATTAGTCATGTATCCGTTCAAAGACGAAAATGGACACTTTTTCTTCGACGTCTGCAACTGCACGGCATGCACAGATGACTATCTCGACTACGAGTCTGACGAAGATAAACGCAGAAGACGAAGATCAAAAAAAGACCCTCTCTACAAAAGATATTTGGAAGGAGATCCATCGGTGGGCACACTTGGAGATGACAACGGAAGATACGAGTTCATAGTTCAATATTCCCAGCCAAAGGAACCAGATCCTCCTGAGATAATGATGTTCAGTCCAAATGATTTTCCACCTTTTGAAGACTTTACCAAGGACGACATCATGCACAGTCCGAAGATTAGACCAACCACGGTTAACTCTTCTTCTGGCCTTGATCCGTTATCCCAAGCGGAAAAAGTCCTCAATTGGCAATCGGAGAACGCGATGGTTCAGAAGAAACTTCTTCATACAATCAACCACAAGATGGATCAGATGGCAAGCAGCCACAACAAAAGGATGGTCACTTTGCAAGATTCGATATCGGAAATTAAGGCTCGCCTAGAACAACTTCACAGGGAAATGCTAAGTATGGCGCAACATGTGTCGGTCAACACCTCTCAATTCCGACTCAAGGAAAAAGAGATGTCGAGTCTCAAAAACCAATTAAAGACTCTTCAAGGGAGTTTTGAAGAAATGAAGGGGAACAAAAGATCGACTAACAGTTCCTTTCCTTCGTTTGGAAGTGTATATCTAGAACCCTCATATCAAGGATCACACCTCCCAAACTTCCTTCCGCAAGAATATTCCAGACCGGCATCGCAATCAGTCAATTTTCTACCATCGGAGGAACAATATACGTCCAGTTTCAAAACGCCGATCCGTCCGATATTCAAGACAAATTCCTACAAAGAGAAAACAAGAAAATATAAAGAGGAAGCACATCAATCAACTAAAAAACCAAGCTTTTCTCCTTCACAATCTAGTCAAGGATCATCTCATGAGGAAGACAAAGGCAAAGGCAAGGTTGAAGACATTGGAATGATAGATTTCTCAATGTCCGATTTACTTAATTATATGGCCAACAAAGTTCAAGAACCGGTTAGCCACCAGAGATAAGAGGTATCCCAAGCCTATCAGATAAAAGGAGCCACTCATCTTCCGATAATCAGACACATGTCTGATACAAGCTCATGCGACACTAATACAGCTACAAAGGATGAGAAGTCACTCCCAAGACAATTTGCCATAGGAGAAAGCAGCGGTCCTAAAGAAGAACCAGTAGTAGACGAAATGCCCAGTGATGAGGAAATCCCCTATAATCAATTTCGGCAATTTCACGAAGACACTAGCCAAGCAAGACAATTTGCTTCAAAAGTCGTCACATTCACATTTGATGATATTCCATTTCACAAATGGGGTGAAAGACTTGATGAGTTTCGAGCATGGATGACTTCTGAGGCTCTTACCTCCCCGACGTACACGGTCATAGAACAGTTCGCCGCTCGATTCTCTGGCTCATTAAAAGAATGGTGGAATTCTCTTGGAGATTACGTACACCTGCAAGCTTACCAGTCTACTATTCCGATAGTACTTGAACAAATTCATAAAGAGTTTATCGGTACTCCCAATCACATCAAGGATCAACTGCAAGAAGAATATTTTACAGCGAAGTGTTGTTCTCTCCAGAAGAAAGATCTTGCGAAACACTTTGAAAGACAATCGAAAAGATATTATGCACTGGATGACCTCAACAATCCAAGTCTCAAGCATGTCTACCTTTCATCAATCGACGGTTATCTCAGCCAACAAACGAAGACCTATATCAGAGATCAAAACCAGACGGTTGAAGAAATTACTATTGGTCAAATCCAACAATATGTTTTCAGGACGCTTGATAAACTCTGCAAGCAGAAAGAATTCTGGACAGAATTCATGGATAATTCAAAACATCTAACAAAAGTGTGTTCAAAATCCGACTTGTTCATCAAGTGTTCGAAGAAAAAGAAATCATGTTCGTGCGATCGGAAGAAGAAACATCGTGAGAACAAGAGGTTTCCAAACAAATACCCATTTCGGAGCAAAAAATTCTTCAGAAGAAAAAAGAGCTTCAGGAAAACGACAAAATGCTTTCTTTGTCACAAAGAAGGGCATTTTGCGAAAAACTGTCCTAGCAAATCCAAGAAGAAGAAGCAGTATCTCATCAACTCGATATCCAACATTGCTCCTGACCTCGACCTTGACAAGCACGATCTCGAGTCAGTCCTATCATATGATAGTGACGAGCAAGACGCAATATGTGGATATTCCGATACTGAAGAAGAAGACTCATCTGAAGATGAAGAAGGATGTTACAAGATCACGGAGATTCCTCAGCAAGAAGAAGATATACAGACACCTCATCTTCCCGTAACCATATTTGATCCAGAGAAGAAGATGCGACCAGTTCATATCATCGCTTTCATAGACACTGGTGCACACACATCGATCATGAACCCTAATGTTCTATCAGCATCAATGTGGTTACCGTATAATCAGGAGTTCAGAGTCGCGAATGCAAGTTCATTGGTCATTAAAGCAAAGTCGAAGCCGATCACAATCGAAATCTTTCCGGGTTGTCAAATTACGACTCAAGTACTTGGATCGACAGCACCAGGCAAAGATATTATCATAGGATGGGATTGCTACCATTCATTAAAGAAGAAGTTCGATATCTCCATCGAACCTCGAGGAGTCAGATGGAAGAATATGTTCAAGCCTTATACAACAATTCCAAGGCTTTTCTCTGTCCAAGACATCATGTCAGCAGAATTCGACAACATAAAACAAGAAATAACGAAGAGATCATGTGCAAATTCGCATAGTGAATTCCTGCAGAAATGCAAGAATCCTCTATGGCTAAACCCGGCGTTTTTTGTGTCTCTTCCGTTCAAGGAGAATATTATTACTACGCCAACCAAAGCAAGTCATGCGGGAATGCCCCCGGCACTTCTACAACAGGCGCATGAAGAGTGTGAGCAACTAATAAAGCAAGGAATAGTCTCCACAACAAATTCACCATGGGCATGCAAAGCCTTCTACGTCAACAAAAGAGCAGAACAAACTAGAGGCAAACCAAGGCTGGTGATTGATTACAAACCACTGAATCGATTCCTTCAAGATATCAAATTCCCACTCCCGACGAGAAAAGCACTATTGCAACACCTTTCCGGAGCAACCATTTTCTCAAAATTCGATTTAAAATCAGGATTTTGGCAAATCGGAGTCAAACCGGAAGAAAGGCACAAGACAACATTTTGTTTACATGATCGTTATCTGGAATGGAAAGTCCTACCATTTGGTCTGAAGACAGCTCCCTCCTTATTTCAACAAGCAATGCTAAGGATATTTCAACCATTGGTCAACACAACACTAATCTACATCGATGACATTCTACTATTTTCCAAGAGTAATGAAGACCATGTCAAGGTTTTGAAACAGTTCCATGACTTAGTCCAACAGTATGGAATCATGCTCGCAGCAAAGAAGATGACCATAGCAAAACCAGAGATCGAGTTCCTTGGAGTCAAGATCGCAGAAGGAAAGTTCACACCACAACCTCATCTGGCTACAGAACTACTCGCCTTCCCCGACGAAAATCTCACAAGAAGACAGGTGCAACAATTTCTTGGCGTAATCAATTATGTCGGCGAATTTATTCCAAAGCTGTCCCAGTTGACACAGCCACTGAGAAAGCTGTTGCAAAAGAATCCTCCACAGTGGAGTACACGACAAACTGAAGCAGTGAAAAAGTTAAAACAAGAAATTCAAAAGCTACCACCCCTGCAGATTCCCTCTGTCGGCAAAAGAATAGTTCAAACCGACGCAAGCGACAAATACTGGGGAGCAATACTGTTCAAAGAGATTGATGGGAAAAGACATATCTGTGCCTACAAAAGTGGACGTTTCAAGGAGTCAGAAACGCATTATCACTCCACGTTCAAAGAAATCCTTGCGGTCAAAAAGGCTATTGAGATATTCGAGTTCTACTTGATAGGACATAGATTCAAGATTGAGATGGATATGTCATTTTTTCCGAAGATGTTACAATTCAACCAGAAGATGGTGCCACATCAGCAGCTACTTCGTTGGAGTGAATGGTTTTCGAAATATGACTTCGACTCTACCTATTTAAAGGGCAAGGAGAATATCCTAGCCGATATGTTAAGTCGTAAACCAGTAATACCCATCTTCGCCATCATGAGCTGCCAAGGATCCAGTTCTTCACCAAAGTCTCTCTACGATTTCGACAGCAACATTCCTGAAGATACAAAGGACCTGATCAAGACTGGAAAACTTCACAACCACCTTCGATAGAAGATCTTTCGTTACCAGTCCATAATCATGACCAACCACGGAGTTACCAACAACTTCATCACACCACTTGGTATCCATTCAAGGTATCCGTTCGCTCATCTGTTCAGTATCCGACAAAGCGACCTCCCAGAAGAAGTCATCTGCTTTCTATGGTATTTTTGTGCGGTATACACTGTTGGTATTATCTTTGAGATACCATGGTTATATCAACACATTAATTCCCAGAAGTGTTTCACTAATGGTATATCGACCTTTCTGAGATGGTTCGAACCAATGAACGTTTGGAGCAGCAAACTTCGTGCTTCAGCCAAAGCACTTAACTATCCTTTCAAGAAGCTACGGAGAACAACATCCAATCCGTTCTTCAACCCACACATCATCTACTTCTTCCACCGACCTGTCAGCGTCAACACAAAATCAAAAAAGATCCATGCAATGCCTACACTCATCCATCATAAAGATCTTAACAGAGGAGTTCGTCCAGATTTCAACATGGCCGATAATGAGACTTTTGAAGCCTTTCAGAATCATGCGTTTCGACTCAACAACACGATCCAGAAGTTTGCTATCCCATACAAACTTAATTGGTCGTTCTACGAAGTTGACTACCAGATGGATCTTGATGAAGACCTTCAGTTCTATATGATGAAGCAAGAGCAACTCAAAAGCGGTAAATTTACTGAAGTAAAGACCGAGGAAGAAGACGGCAAATATGGGAATGCACCACCAGCAGGAGTATATTGGCAAGACTCACAAGAACCTGAGGATCCAGACCTAAATCTAGACCTTGAAGAGATAGAAAAGTTCTGCACCAGCGACACGATCATGGAGACAAATGAAGAACCATAGCCAAAGTATGTTAAGGAGTAAAGATCGAAGAAGAAGATAGCAAAACTGGAAAAGCACCACCAGCAGGAGTATACTGGCAAGATTCACAAGCACCTGAGGATCCAGACCAGGACTTAGACCTTGAAGAGATAGACAAATTCTGCACCAACGACACGATCATCAAGACAAATGAAGAACCAGAGCCAGAGTATGTATGTCCAGACGATGGCTATGGATGTTGTGAAGAACACATGCTTGAATTTGAGATGGATCATTAGAGACATCTTAAAACCCAAGCCCAATAAGAAGTCCACTAAGAAATAAGGAGCCTACTAAGGAGTCCACTAAGAAGCCCAATAAGTATGAAGCCCAATAAGTATTATGTTTAATTAAAATAAATATGTAAGAAATATTTATAAGTGTGTAGAATAATCTATAAGTGTGTAATGAGGTAAGCGCTTACGTAAGCGACTTAAATGCCTCTCCTATAAATAAGGGATGTATCCATCCATGTAAGGAACAAGTTTTCATTTCTAATAAAAGTTTCTCTCTCTAAAACATGTCTCTCTAAATTCTCTCTAAGTTTTCTAGATCTCAACATCTCCATAAGCTTTGTATTCTTTCTTCCAAAACACAAGTAGCGATCGAAGTACTCGAGATTTTTGGATAGACCCAGAAGAGTTTCCGGTCTGAACAACACGGCTCTGCCAATACGGTGGTCGTGAAGGGGTATCTCTAACAGTGGATTGAGCCATGGCTGATGAGTTAGTGCCTACGATGCTCTCCTTTACCTGAGACCCTTTCGCGGCTGTCAACATGGCTTAGTCAACACGTTTAGATCTGCGAAGTCTCTCCTCCGCAAGTCTCTCCTCCGCCTATCCTCATCACTGGGCATTTCGTCTACTACTGGTTCTTCTTTAGGACCGCTGCTTTCTCCTATGGCAAATTGTCTTGGGAGTGACTTCTCATCCTCTGTAGCTGTATTAGTGTCGCATGAGCTTGTATCAGACATGTGTCTGATTATCGGAAGATGAGTGGCTCCTTTTATCTGATAGGCTTGGGATACCTCTTATCTCTGGTGGCTAACCGGTTCTTGAACTTTGTTGGCCATAGAATTAAGTAAATCGGACATTGAGAAATCTATCATTCCAATGTCTTCAACCTTGCCTTTGCCTTTGTCTTCCTCATGAGATGATCCTTGACTAGATTGTGAAGGAGAAAAGCTTGGTTTTTTATTTGATTGATGTGCTTCCTCTTTATATTTTCTTGTTTTCTCTTTGTAGGAATTTGTCTTGAATATCGGACGGATCGGCATTTTGAAACTGGACATATATTGTTCATCCGATGGTAGAAAATTGACTGATTGCGATGTCGGTCTGGAAAATTCTTGCGGAAGGAAGTTTGGGAGGTGTGATCCTTGATATGAGGGTTCTAGATATACACTTCCAAACGAAGGAAAGGAACTGTTAGTCGATCTTTTGTTCCCCTTCATTTCTTCAAAACTCCCTTGAAGAGTCTTTAATTGGTTTTTGAGACTCGACATCTCTTTTTCCTTGAGTCGGAATTGAGAGGTGTTGACCGACACATGTTGCGCCATACTTAGCATTTCCCTGTGAAGTTGTTCTAGGCGAGCCTTAATTTCCGATATCGAATCTTGCAAAGTGACCATCCTTTTGTTGTAGTTGCTTGCCATCTGATCCATCTTGTGGTTGATTGTATGAAGAAGTTTCTTCTGAACCATCGCGTTCTCCGATTGCCAATTGAGGACTTTTTCCGCTTGGGATAACGGATCAAGGCCAGAAGAAGAGTTAACCGTGGTTGGTCTAATCTTCGGACTGTGCATGATGTCGTTCTTGGTAAAGTCTTCAAAAGGTGGAAAATCATTTGGACTGAACATCATTATCTCAGGAGGACCTGGTTCCTTTGGCTGGGAATATTGAATTATGAACTCGTATCTTCCGTTGTCATTTCCAAGTGTGCCCACCGATGGATCTCCTTCCAAATATCTTTTGTAGAGAAGGTCTTTCTTTGATCTTCGTCTTCTGCGTTTATCTTCGTCAGACTCGTAGTCGAGATAGTCATCTGTGCATGCCGTGTAGTTGCAGACGTCGAAGAAACAGTGTCCATTTTCGTCTTTGAACGGATACATGACTGTTCCATCTTTCTCAAAAGATATGGGTTTCAGATATTGATCTTTGTAAGGACCATGGAACTCGCTCTCATCGATTTGAATGGAGAATTGTTTGAACATCGGTCTTCAGAAGGATGATGATCTTGCTTTCTCAAACTTGATTTCCGTGAGGCCATCGTTCCTTGAGTGGAAAGTTGCTTCAGATGTTTGGATCGGGCCTTGTGGTGCTTGAAGAAGCTTCTCATAGCTTGTCACCCATGTTTCAGGAAGCTTCTGTATTAATTCTTCACGAGATATCTGC
This sequence comes from Draba incana, assembly GCA_963576765.1. Classification (NCBI taxonomy): domain Eukaryota; kingdom Viridiplantae; phylum Streptophyta; class Magnoliopsida; order Brassicales; family Brassicaceae; genus Draba; species Draba incana. The sequence goes on from OY755205.1 coordinate 12,396,674, forward strand.
CTAGGGATCTGGGTCGCATTTGGTGCCTGAGAGGCTGAATTAACTTCTAGGAATAACGCTTCATCTGATGAAGGAAGTGCTAGATCCAGGGCATGATCTTGAACGCGGTAGACCATTTGATGATGTAGTGTAGCAATGAAACTATTCTCTTGCATTGGTGCTCCAACGATCTGTAGTTGAACTTTAAGTGCCTTTAAAAGATTGAGATCTTTCAAAGATACATTAAAGTTAGGGAACAATGTCACAAAAAATGTTCCTGCGTTCAAGGTGGTCTGTACAGTGCCTATACACGCCTGTTGATAAGTTTTTAGTCTAGAGTCGACCAAAGCCACTCTCGCCGTAACCGGTAGTCCTTTTCGGGCATGTAAGGTGAGTCCGATTCGCACGACCCCAAAATGGAGATGTGTAAATCCTTGTTGCTGCCAGAGCCTTGGAAGTTGTTCTGGAATATTCAACGTGATGAATTGTTCCTCTTCGGTAGCCGGGACCTGGCATGATGAGAACTTGCTTGCTTGAACATATTCCTTGACTCTTTGAGTTGAAGATGATCGTATCAGTTGAGTAACTCCACGAACAGAAAAGAAGTTAGGTTTTTTAGCAAAGATCTCATACGGGTTGACAAGAGGAAGAGTAGTTTCAGGCATTTGATCACCTGGAACATATTCCACCTCATAAAGAGAATCTATATTAGAAGATGATGGACGATTTTTTTGACTTTTGTTTTTAGGTAAAGTAGAAAATTGAAAATTTGAAGGGATGATTTGAGATTCAGACATGATTATGAGAATTAAGTTCTCTAGATACCCGAACGATCAACATAAACAATGATTCTCTCAAACAAAACACAAGTCCTGCGCTCTGATACCACAAGGTTAAAGGATAGGCGGAGGAGAGACTTCGCAGATCTAAACGTGTTGACTAAGCCGTGTTGACAGCCGCAAAAGGGTCTCAGGTAAAGGAGAGCATCGTAGGCACTAACTCATCAGCCATGGCTCAATCCACTGTTAGAGATACCCCTTCACGACCACCGTATTGGCAGAGCCGTGTTGTTCAGACCGGAAACTCTTCTGGGTCTATCCAAAAATCTCGAGTACTTCGATCGCTACTTGTGTTTTGGAAGAAAGAATACAAAGCTTATGGAGATGTTGAGATCTAGAAAACTTAGAGAGAATTTAGAGAGACATGTTTTAGAGAGAGAAACTTTTATTAGAAATGAAAACTTGTTCCTTACATGGATGGATACATCCCTTATTTATAGGAGAGGCATTTAAGTCGCTTACGTAAGCGCTTACCTCATTACACACTTATAGATTATTCTACACACTTATAGATATTTCTTACATATTTATTTTAATTAAACATAATACTTATTGGGCTTCATACTTATTGGGCTTCTTAGTGGACTCCTTAGTAGGCTCCTTATTTCTTAGTGGACTTCTTATTGGGCTTGGGTTTTAAGATGTCTCTAATGATCCATCTCAAATTCAAGCATGTGTTCTTCACAACATCCATAGCCATCGTCTGGACATACATACTCTGGCTCTGGTTCTTCATTTGTCTTGATGATCGTGTCGTTGGTGCAGAATTTGTCTATCTCTTCAAGGTCTAAGTCCTGGTCTGGATCCTCAGGTGCTTGTGAATCTTGCCAGTATACTCCTGCTGGTGGTGCTTTTCCAGTTTTGCTATCTTCTTCTTCGATCTTTACTCCAGTAATTTTGTTACTTTTAAGTTGCTCCTGCTGTTGCTCATGCTTCAGTTGCTCATGCTTCATCATATAGTACTGAAGGTCTTCATCAAGGTTCATCTGGTACCAAACTTCGTAGAATAACCAATTGAGCTTGTACGGGATAGCAAACTTCTGGACCGTGTTGTTGAGTCGGAACGCGTGAGTTTGGAAGGTTTCAAAGATCTCATTGTCAGCCATGTTGAAATCTGGACGAACTCCTCTGTTAAGATCTTTGTGATGGATGAGTGTTGGCATTGCATGAATCTTCTTTGATTTTGGGTTGACGCTGACAGGTCGGTTGAAGAAGTAGATGGTGTGTGGGTTGAAGAACGGATTGGATGTTGTTCTCCGTAGCTTCTTGAAAGGATAGTTAAGTGCCTTGGCTGAAGCACGAAGTTTGCTGCTCCAAACGTTCATTGGTTCGAACCACCTCAGAAAGGTTGATATGCCATTAGAGTAGCATTTCTGGGAATTAATATGTTGGTACAACCATGGAATATCGAAGATAATCCCAATAGTGTATACCGCACATAAATACCAGAGGAAACAGAGAACTTCTTCTGGGAGATCGCTTTGTCGGATACTATATAGATGGGCGAATGAATAGTTCGGATGGATTCCAAGCGGTGAGATGAAGTTGTTGAGGACTCCGTGGTTGGATAAGATCATTGACTGGTATCGGAAGATCTTCTGTTTAAGGCGGTTATGGAGTTCTCCACTTTTGATCAGCTCCTTTGTATCTTCGGGAATGTTTCTTTCAAAATCGTAGAGAGACTTTGTCGAGGAACTGGAGCCTTGGTAGCTCATGATGGTGGAGATTGATATTACTGGTTTACGGCTTAACATATCAGCTAAAATGTTCTCCTTGCCCTTTAAATAAGCAGAGTCAAAGTCATATTTGGAAAACCATTCGCTCCAGCGAAGTAGCTGCTGATGTGGCACCATCTTCTGGTTGAACTGTAGCATCTTTGGAAAGGATGACATATCCATCTCAATCTTGAATCTATGGCCTATCAAGTAGAACTCGAATCTCTCAATAGCCTTTTTGACCGCTAGGATTTCTTTGAACGTAGAGTGATAACGCATTTCTGACTCCTTGAAACGTCCGCTCTTGTATGCACAGATATGTCTTTTCCCATCAATCTCTTCGAACAGTATTGCTCCCCAGTATTTGTCACTTGCGTCGGTTTGCACTATTCTTTTACCGATAGAGGGAATCTTCAAGGGCGGTAGCTTTTGAATTTCTTGCTTTAACTTTTTCACTGCTTCAGTTTGTCGTGTACTCCACTGTGGAGGATTCTTTTGCAATAGCTTTCTCAGTGGCTGTGTCAGCTGGGACAGCTTTGGAATAAATTCGCCGACATAATTGATTACGCCAAGAAATTGTTGCACCTGTCTTCTTGTGAAATTTTCGTCGGGGAAGGCTAGTAGTTCTGTAGCCAGATGTGGTTGTGGTGTGAACTTTCCTTCTGCGATCTTGACTCCAAGGAACTCAATCTCCGTTTGGGCTATGATCATCTTCTTTGCTGCAAGCATGATTCTATACTTGGTTGGTGTAGTGATGATGTTCTCCTTAAAGGGTAGTGACACGAAGAATGTCGGATTTAGCCATAACGGATTCTTGCACTTCTGAAGAAACTCACTGTATGAATCTGCACACGATTTCTTCATAATCTCTTCTTTTATGTTGTCGAACTTGGATAGCATGTTGTCTTCTATAGGGAAGAGCCTTGGAATTGTTGTATAAGGCTTAAACTGATTCTTCCATCTGACTCCTCGGGGTTCAATGGAGATATCGAACTTCTTCTTTAATGAATGGTAGCAATCCCATCCTATGATAATATCTTTGCCTGGTGCTGTCGATCCAAGTACTTGAGTCGTAATTTGACAACCCGGAAAGATTTCGATTGTGATCGGCTTCGACTTTGCTTTAATGACCAATGAACTTGCATTCGCGACTCTGAACTCCTGATTATACGGTAACCACATTGATGCTGATAGAACATTAGGGTTCATGATCGATGTGTGTGCACCAGTGTCTATGAAAGCGATGATATGAACTGGTCGCATCTTCTTCTCTGGATCAAATATGGTTACGGGAAGATGAGGTGTCTGTATATCTTCTTCTTGCTGAGGAATCTCCGTGATCTTGTAACATCCTTCTTCATCTTCAGATGAGTCTTCTTCTTCAGTATCGGAATATCCACATATTGCGTCTTGCTCGTCACTATCATATGATAGGACTGACTCGAGATCGTGCTTGTCAAGGTCGAGGTCAGGAGCAATGTTGGATATCGAGTTGATGAGATACTGCTTCTTCTTCTTGGATTTGCTAGGACAGTTTTTCGCAAAATGCCCTTCTTTGTGACAAAGAAAGCATTTTGTCGTTTTCCTGAAGCTCTTTTTTCTTCTGAAGAATTTTTTGCTCCGAAATGGGTATTTGTTTGGAAACCTCTTGTTCTCACGATGTTTCTTCTTCCGATCGCACGAACATGATTTCTTTTTCTTCGAATACTTGATGAACAAGTCGGATTTTGAACACACTTTTGTTAGATGTTTTGAATTATCCATGAATTCTGTCCAGAATTCTTTCTGCTTGCAGAGTTTATCAAGCGTCCTGAAAACATATTGTTGGATTTGACCAATAGTAATTTCTTCAACCGTCTGGTTTTGATCTCTGATATAGGTCTTCGTTTGTTGGCTGAGATAACCGTCGATTGATGAAAGGTAGACATGCTTGAGACTTGGATTGTTGAGGCCATCCAGTGCATAATATCTTTTCGATTGTCTTTCAAAGTGTTTCGCAAGATCTTTCTTCTGGAGAGAACAACACTTCGCTGTAAAATATTCTTCTTGCAGTTGATCCTTGATGTGATTGGGAGTACCGATAAACTCTTTATGAATTTGTTCAAGTACTATCGGAATAGTAGACTGGTAAGCTTGCAGGTGTACGTAATTTCCAAGAGAATTCCACCATTCTTTTAATGAGCCAGAGAATCGAGCGGCGAACTGTTCTATGACCGTGTACGTCGGGGAGGTAAGAGCCTCAGAAGTCATCCATGCTCGAAACTCATCAAGTCTTTCACCCCATTTGTGAAATGGAATATCATCAAATGTGAATGTGACGACTTTTGAAGCAAATTGTCTTGCTTGGCTAGTGTCTTCGTATAATCTTATATTTTTTAAAACAAAATTTGGTTTTAACAGTGATTATAGTTAGGTTTTGATAACAATTTAATTTGGTTTAGTACACAACAAAACCACTATTTAATATATTCTTTTTACTCTTTTAACATCATTTTATTATTATTTTGATTTTCTCGATTTTAAAGAAGGGAAAATTAGATTTTTAGGCCAATTTTTTTTGGATTTGGTGATCTACACCTTTATTTTATAGATTGGTGACATACACTTTAGTTGGAATTAAAATCCTCTAATACCCTTAAATTTATTAATTGTTTCCAAAATATAAGATTTTTTCCTTAATTTGTAGGATTTGAAAATTAATTTTCATATTTAATTCTGAATATATATTCAAACACTCTTAATGAAAATTGTTTTTCAAATTTTTATTTTGATTTTATTTTATAATAAAATTTTGGATTTATTTTAATATTATTCTGAAAATTCATTTATTTGTTAATAACATTAATTAAAACTTTTTAAGATTTGTAATATAAATATTAATTTTCCAAAAATCTTATTTTCGTAAAATATAAATATTTTCAAAAGATATTAAATCTTATTTCCTTATTATGCAGAATCTAATATAACTGAATATTTGATTTCCTTAACTGAATATTTGATTTCCTTAACTGAAAGATTTGATTCTTAAATTTTTGGAATTTGAAAATTAATTTTAGAATTGGTATTCTCAATTTTTTAGAACATAGAACAAAGTGAAGAATACATATTCTACATTTTATAGAACGTAAGGCAAAGTAAAGATTACGTATTCTGAAATTTGATCCTAAAACTTTTAGAATATTAATGTTTCTCTAAATTTTTTAGGACATAGACCAATGTGCAGATGACGTATTCTGATATTTTGTTCTAAATCGTTTGGAATGTGCGTGTGCTCTAAATTTTTAGAACAAAGAGCAAAGTTTAAAATACAAATTCTAAAAATTGCAGAACATGTACAATCGGTAGATTACATTTTCTAAACTTTTTAGGAACATGTATAGACAGCAGAATGTACATTCTGTACAAAATATATTGAATTTAGAAATCCAAATTTTAATCTATTGGTTACAAATTAAAATTTTCACCTTTAATAAAAAGTCTTATTATTTCATTTGTTACATGTTTGAAAAGAAAAAAAATTGAAAAAACTAATTATTTATATTAAAAGGGTAATTGTGGCAAATTTTGGCAATGTCAAATAAAAGTGTAGATGGACAAATTTAAATTTAGAAGACCTTTTAATCTAATTTTCCCTTTAAAGGAAACATTCCGGATACCTGGCAATGCAAAACTAATGAAGCCAGAATTAGTTGTACAAGCATAATTTCTTTAGCTATTAAGCGTCAATGCAAAGAATGTGACAAACAGTATAATGCGGCTTGAAAATAGTTATAGAAAAAGAGCCAAGTTTTGATACTTGCCAGAAACACAATTCAACATTAATACAATACCCAACACTATTATTTATCATCTTTATTTCACTCATGAGCAACCACAACAACTTGTTTCCCAACGTTCTTACCATGGAAGAGTCCTACCAGAGCTTCAGGGGCTCTCTCGAGCCCATCAGCTACATCTTCCACATAAGTTATCTTCCCTTCTTTGATGCACGGAATCACAAACTCCAAAAACTTTGAGTATTTGTCGTAAAAATCAAAGACCGCAAAGCCTTGAATGCGGATTCGTTTGTAGATTATGGAGGATAGATTGTGTACACCTTCTTGGTCCTTGAGATTGTATTGTGAGATCATTCCACAGACAGCAATACGCCCATGCGGGTTCATGGTTAAGAGCACCGCGTCTAGCATTTTGCCTCCTACGTTCTCAAAGTATATGTCTATGCCTTTGGGACAACACCTAGAAAAAAAAAAAAGAGAATTTCTCTTAAGATTAGTTATACTAGGAAGTTACTGATGAAGATCAAATTCATGTTATTCTATAAAGTGGTAATTTCGAGATTGCATTAGTAACAGCCTCTATTATGGTGTTCAAATTATTATCCATTCCTTTTGTTTTCTACATCAGTTGAGATTTCTTAAAAGTTATCGATGAATTATAATTTCGGACCTGCAGTAATTACTCCAATTGGTGTGTTTTATAGATATCGCTTTAAAATTAAGTAGTAACTGACCTTTTCAGGGCAGCAGTAAGGTCTTGTTCTTCCTTGTAGTTAAATGCATCATCAAACCCGAACTTGTTCTTGAGGAGATCAACCTTACAAATCAAAAGCAAAAGGGTAAGTCATTATCTTGATGCCAAGCCAAATATAATACAAGGTGAACATATAGAAATGATGATCAATTGCTCACCTTTTCTTTACTTCCGGCGCTTCCAACAACATAACAACCCATCATTTTGGCAAACTGTCCAACAAGCTGACCAACTGCACCCGATGCAGCCGATACATAAACTGTCTCTCCTTTCTTTGGAGAACAGATTTCGTAGAACCCGGCATAGGCAGTCATACCCGGCATACCTGTCAGGAACAGAGAAAGCTCAATATAACAGACCAGACTCCTTTTTCAACAAACCAAAAAGTATTGAGACTCTTCTAAATCAAAGTTTATAACAAGGCATAGAGCTAACTCCACTCCTACGATTGAAACAACGTTTTTAAGAATTGTTAGACATCCATAAAACTACTATACATTATGACATTCAACTTCATGATCTATCTCTCTCAAGCTAACACTTGTATCAAGAAGCATTTTCCTGAGTTACCCCTGACAAAATCAGGAGCAAAGCTGAGATAACGTACCGAGAATTCCAGTGTAGTATGATAATGGAACATCAGTGTGGTGGATCTTGAAATGCAAGTCAGGAATTGGAGTGATAACACTGTACTCCTCCCATCCAACAAATCCCCAAAGCAAGTCGCCTTTTTTGTAATCTGGATGTCCAGATTCTATCACTCTAGACACTCCATACCCAATGATTGGCTGCACCAAAAACACCATGGAAACAGTCAACCCAAAGAGACTATCGAAACGCACAATTTCTTCTCAGATTCTTCAAGAACACCAATCTTAAGGATGAACTATTATCAATCCTTATCATCTAATTTCTATTCATAAACAGCACCCAGGGATATTTCTGAAAATCAAACAGTTGATCTCATTTCAAAATTCTACAGTCCACTTCCAAACTCTGAAGAGAAATGCTAAACACACTTAAAATAGCAAATCGGAGTCGAATTTCATCGGAGATTTTCAAAATCGGAGAATAATCTAATGCAAGCTCAAAATAGAGTATCGGCGTACCTTGCCCGGGCCAAAAGCTGAAGCAGGAGTAGCACTTGAGGGATCAGGTTTCCCCATGCGAGATCGCATGTAAGGATCGCATGACAAGTAGAGATTCTTCACCAGAACCGAGTTAGAACCTTCCGGAACACTAAGCTCGACGGTGGTGGTGGTGAAATCGAAATCGGATTCCGTAGGGAAACCGCTCACGTAATCTCTCAAAATGACCTGCTTGTTCGTCGCCGTCGATCCGCCATCTCCGCCGGTGCTCATCGTTTTCTTCTCTGATTTACTTGAGAGTCGTAGGATTTGGTTACTTCTTTGTCAGACTTTTGTGGACGCGTCTGGTTTTATAGCGGGCTCTAGTAGTAGCAAAGAAAGCCACAATCACTTAAAAGAATCATGATTTCAACTATGACGTCACTGCTTATGTCTCTCCGGGCCCGGCCGTGAGGGGATTGGAGCAACACATTGGTGTAGAGCCCACTACTAATGTTTTTTTTTAAAATAATTAACAGTAGTTAAAACAAAATACAAAGTTTTAAAAATATAAAAAAAATTAAATTGATAGAAGTATATATAATTAAAAAGATGTAGTAAAAATTATATGCAAATATATAATTTTATAGTAAAGGTAATCAATTGAATATAATGTTAACTTGCTCAATAACAAAATAAGATCATAAGTAACCAAGTTACCAAAAAAAATTTTCTAAGAGCATGTTTATGGGTGGTAAATAAGGGTAAATATAATAGATTTTTAATATTATAAAATTCTTATATTTACCCAAACTATTTTTGTGTATTTAAAAGCATGTTTATGGGTAGGTAATATAAAAATTTTATATTATAAATTGTATTGAGATTATCATATTTATCCTAATTTAGTTTTGTGTTTTTATAGTGATTATAGATAGTAAATATAGAGAGGTTATAATTTTTTTTTTTAAAGTTGTAATTTTTTATATAAATTTTATTTTCTTGAAAATGAAAACACAGCACATTAAATAAAATATGAAATTTTAAACATACATAGGAAAAAAACATTTAGAACATAGATTTCAAAATCATAAACAGAAAAGAGCGCTCAGTTGTAATCTTGATCATGTCCAAATTATTGTCATATATGCTCTATCAAATCATCTTTGAGGCCCGTTAGGAAAAAATTCTAGGGATTTTAGGAAATCCTCCAAATATAAATAGGTCTCCTTTTTACTGTATTTTTACCAAGTAACTTTTTAAAAAAAAAAAAGTTATAGAATGAATATTTTATTATTTTTTTGGAAAAAAAAAAAACTTTCTTTCATAATTATCTTCTTCTCTTCTCCGATCTATGAAGAGAGAGAGAACGATGAGACGCGCCGTCGTCGAAGACCTTTCTCCACCGTTAGGTGAGTGATCGTGTACGTGAGGCGACGACGAGTCTTCATCTCCGGCGCCGGCACGAAGCGGAGAGGAAGAAGATCGGCTTCCGGCAGAGCTCGAGTCTTCATAAATTCGGCCAATCAAACCAACCCACGTCATCTATATTTACGGTTAATATCGATGCTACTGTTAGAACCGTAAATATAGTATGTGGGCCAGTTTTAATTTTTTTAATTGGTTTTTTATGAAAAACCCAACCCAATTTACTCTAAATTACCCCCTATAAACTTGCTCTAAATATAAGCCCAACCCAATTTACTCTAAGACCTTTCTATCTCTCTATCTTTCTCCTCTCTCTCTCTATTCATTAATCCCAAAAAAAAAAAATATTATAAAATTCATATATTACCTTAATTATATTTACCACCCATAAACATGTTCTATGATCTAAAGTATTTCATTAGAATTTTACATATAGTTTAAGTTACAATAAATCAATTTTTATATATATATATATATATATATATATTTATGAATTTTTATTTATTTTCGTATAGGACTCCGAATATCTGATGTTCGGCCATGTGTCTCTTATTCTAACAATTTGAATTAGTATCAAAGATTTATATTTTGTTAGTGTTTAATGCGGAATAATGTTGTACATTCCGTCCATATTCACTATTCAAAACCTTAAGAGTGAATGAGTTGCATGTATTTTCAGGAGCCAACTACATTTCAACTATTTGTGTAAAATTCATCTCATAAAAATTTAGAATAATTTTAATCGTTGTTTTCCCGTGTTGCAAACTTCTGAAGAACTTAGCCTAGAGTTTTTTTTTTTTTTTTTTGAAAAAGGCATTCATCAATCACGGAAAGAAGCCTAGAGTTTTTAAACCAACATTTTTACGTTGTATTTTCTATTACCAAGCAATTGAACTTCATTTGCTATAGAACTGATTTTGCCACTGATGTTGAATTCATTAGTGGCAAAATTGATTTGTAATTGGGTTGGACTCTTCAGTTGTTCTGTTTCTCTTGTTAAATCGATTTGAATCCGGGTAGATTTAATACTTATGTCGTCCACCCCTAAAAATTGGATAAATATGCAACAATCGTAGTATTTATTATTGCGACTGTATTATTCAGAAATAAAAGGGAAGGCGAAGTTTCTAACATTATTAATTACATCTCATCATCAATACATCTAACATTATTACTCTTCCTTTCACTCATGAGCAATCGCAACAACTTGTTTCCCAACGTTCTTGCCATGGAAGAGTCCCACAAGAGCTTCAGGACCTTTCTCAAGTCCCTCAGCTACATCTTCCACGTACGTTATCTTCCCTTCTTTGATGCACGGAATCACAAACTCCAAGAACTTTGAGTAGTTGTCGTAGAAATCAGAGACTACAAAGCCTTGAATGCGGATACGTTTGTAGATTATGGACGATAGATTGTGTACACCTTCTTGGTCCTGAAGATTGTACTGTGAAATCATTCCACAGACAGCGATACGCCCGTGAGGGTTCATGTTTAAGAGCACTGCATCTAGCATTTTGCCTCCTACGTTCTCAAAGTATATGTCTATGCCTTTGGGACAACATCTGGAAGAGAGAGAAAAAGAGAGTCTCTCGTAGATTAGTCATTGGTGAAGATCAAATCATCCTACTCTAGAAAAGTTGTAGTTACAGGATTTCAATAGTAAAACCCTCTAATATGGTATCCATATGTATCTCCTACTGTTGCGAATACTTAAAAGTTATCGACGAAGATAAAATATAATTACGAGGCTGCAGTAACTACTGCCCTTGGTGAAGTTAAGTAGTTACTGACCTTTTCAGGGCAGCAGTAAGGTCTTGTTCTTCCTTGTAGTTAAATGCATCATCAAACCCAAACTTGGTCTTGAGGAGATCAACCTAACAAATTAAGAGAAAAAACGCAAAAGGGCAAGTCATTATCTAGACGGCAAGCCAAAAAAATACGAGGTCAAAATATAGAAATGATGATCCACTGGTCACCTTTTCTTTACTTCCCGCGCTTCCAACAACATAACAACCCATCATTTTGGCAAACTGTCCCACAAGCTGACCAACTGCACCAGATGCAGCCGACACATAAACTGTCTCTCCTTTCTTTGGAGAACAGATTTCGTAGAAACCGACATAGGCAGTCATACCGGGCATACCTGTCAGTAGCAGAGAAAACCCATGAAGGAGAATATATCAAATAGACTAGACTCTTTTTCCAACAAATACTATTGAAACCTCGACTTAACTTATTCCGTTCCTAAATTTCAAACAACGTTTTTAAGATTCGTTACACATCCATAAAACGATCTCCCAAAACTAGTTGCATTTTCCTAAAGTTACCAAGTGATTCCTTACAAAAACAGGATAACATACCGAGAAGACCAGTGTAGTAGGATAATGGAACATCAGTATGCTGGATCTTGAAATGAAAATTAGGAATTGGGGTGATAACACTGTACTCCTCCCATCCAACAAATCCCCAAAGCAAGTCACCTTTTTTGTAATCTGGATGTCCAGATTCTATCACTCTAGACACTCCATACCCAATGATTGGCTGCACCAAAAACACCATGGAAACAGTCAACAAGAGAGAGATAAATAAAAAAAAAGCAAAACCCAAAAGAGACTATTGATGAACGTTTATGTATCACTGTCATTTAGCTTATATGAATAAGAAGCATCCAGAGAGATTTCTTGATATTCAACATTATCAGTTATAGAAATGGTCCAATACACAAACAGAACAGTTGATCCAATTTCAAAATTCTATACACAGGACATTCTCATTGAGTATTATTATAATAAGCATCGCACTAGCCACAGAATAAAATACTATATTCAAAAGAAAATCATATCATAATCTCATAACGTAATGAGGAAACGAGCTCGAATCAAACCGAAGAAACAAATATTCTGATACGAATTTCGCCGGAGATTTCGGTAATCGGAGGATAATCTATTCAAGGTTAACCTAGATTCTCGTAGTACCTGGCCAACAGGGTAAGGTTGAGCAAGAGCAGCAGTTGAGGGATCAGGTTTCCCCATGCGAATCCGCATGTAAGGATCGCATGACAAATAGAGATTCTTCACCAGTACCGAGTTAGAACCCTCCGGAACCCTAAGCTCGACGGTGGTGGTGGTGAAATCGAAATCGGATTCCTTAGGGAAACCACTCACGTAGTCTTTGAATATCACCTGCTTGTTCGTCGCCGTCGCTCCGCCATTTCCGCCGGTGGTCGTCATCGTTTTCTTCTCTGTTTCTCGCTTCGTTACTTCTTCTTAGGATTATCGAGGACGCGGCTGCATTACATTTATAGTGGAGGACTCTCTCAGTATACCTGTTGCAAATACAGCCACAAGTACAAACCGCCTTAAACGTTTCAAGAGAAAACAATCACGATTTCAATTATGACGTCACCGCTTATGTGTCTCTTAACTGTTGCGTTCACATTTTTGTGTAATTTGTTAAATAACCATAAAAAAAACTATAATTTATAAAGTAGCAAATAACTCTAAATCTAAGGGTTGGTATTAGGCCTGCATTTTCTACAGCATTTAAAAAAAAAAAAAAAACATGATTTCAAGTGTGAACGTGACGGATTTTCATTTTGCTTTTCTAGCACTTTCTATATGTTTCTTTTGGAGCTGAGCACTCTCTATTTTGATAGTATGAAAACGCAAGGAAACGTTCACATCTTGTTTCTTGTTCTTTCGTAATTTCTTTTTCTTAATTCAATCTGTTTTTTTTTTTTTTTGTAGAATCAAATTTACGTCAACCATAAGGCTATTGTATCGAATTTTCACAACAACAAATAAGGGTTCATGCTTAACATTCTCAAAAGTGATTCTCTAGAAGAAAATAGAAGATATTTCCATTTTGTAAAAAGCTTGAGTTGATATCTTTAAACGTAATAGTGTACTAAAAACTCTGTCACTATTTTCCTTAGTTATCTTTTTTTTTTTTTTTGAATTATATGTTAAATTAATTCAAAGAAAAATAAAAACGTTTTTTACATCAAATGCTTCTTTGTTAAAAGAAAGACTAAACAATGTAATCTCTATCTTGAGTTTGCAAACCATGTTTGAAGGCTTTCATTGTACCTCCCGTTGCCAGCTTTGCGGATCGTAACGAGCCGGTTTCGCACTTGTTTGTCAATGAATTTGATGATGCTACCGGGAAGGGTCGGCATTTCCCCATGACGTCGGGCATTTATTTCCTTAGTTATCTACTTCTACTCCATGAGTCATGAACTCTTGTAACTTATTTTTTCTAACATTAAACAGTGTGTTGATAATAGTTAACTATTACAGAGACTATTAAACATGAGTTTTTGTGCATCTGATTATTTTCTCGAGCGTTTGAAGCAAACATTGCTTTAAAACAAAGCAAACTACAATTCCGCTAATTGTGCAGCAATTTTAGAGACATTTGCACTCGATTTCCTCAAGGGTAAGACCCTTCGTTTCTGGCACAATGAAGAATATGAAGAGTAGAGACAAGACACATGTCACACCAAACCCAAAAAACAGTATCCCCGCTCCAAACAGTTCCTGCAAAACAGAGCCAAACAACAAGTCCCGGTAACAAAATCAGAAGATACTTGAGCCTTGGAAACACAAAAAAACTACTACTAATTGTGGCGTAGATATATCTTTCGAATAGAATTTCATTGCAACTAATCCATGGATTTAACATCAAAGTAGAAATGCCTTTCAAAAGTTTCCCCTACCTACTTTACAGCATTAGCCATATCAAAGCTTAAACAAGTGATGAATTTGTTTTTAAGGTAATGGTAGATTACCTCTAGGGGTGAAAAAGCAAATGTCACGAGCGCATTTGCACCGAAATTCACTAGCACTGCTATACTGAGCCCTCTACCTCTTAATTTAAGTGGAAATATCTCTGAAATCATCAGCCAACCAATTGGACCAAAGGATAGCTGCAAGATTGATCATAATTCGTTAAAGCACTTTGAATAATAAAAAAACCAAACATGTAATCAACTTGTTGAAAATTGAATCACTAGAAGCATATCAGAATTTTCAAGGCAAAACACTGAAAAACATGAACCACTTGTGTACATATACTCCAGTGCTAATTACTAGTTATAAAAAGTCAAGCTTAAGATGCCATGATGAAGTCTATGATACTGTTAGGGATAGAAGTTTGATCAGCAAAAGTCTAATTAATAATGTTTACCTGGTAACAGCCAACATAAAGCAGCAGTGCAACTACAGCAACAACTGGTGCGGTGCTGAAAAATATGTAGTATGACCCCAGCAGGAACAAGGAGACAACCTGTATGACATTGCAAATAACAAGTAACGTAGTCAGGAGCGTTAGATTCTCTAAAATCAGCGGATTAACGATACGCTCAATATATATACTTGTCTTGATCTAAATCTACAGTACTTTACTAGCGGTGAATAGATAGTACATGGATGAGAAAAGAAAAAAGATAAAAAGACAGTGGACATACCATGCCACCAACACCGCCAAGAAGTAAAGGTCTCCTTCCAAGTCTGTCGATAACAACAACAGCTACTCCTGTCATAATCAACTGCAACAAAACAAAGGCGGTTGTTATATCTTAGGAAGCAAAATAAATTTGCAGCAGACACAGGTCTCCAAGGAAATATCTTTCATGAACATTGCTCTTCAGTGCAGACATAAAACCCTTCAACTACACGACTGCCCCTTTTAAATTCGCCAATAAAGTCTTCTTACAATATTACCAACAAAAAAGCTTAGTATAAGGTGTTCTCCTAGGACTATAGAACCAGATAGATCCAATAGTAAATCCTAACACAGTTCTAAATTTCACAATCTGTAATGACTCTACTACTAACACTGATAACAGAATCGTACAGCAAAGCGCATCTATTTATCACAGTTCTAACAGTAACTTGCCAGGTGGAAAAAGTGAATACCTTCAATAGACCAAGTAGGATAGAGACCCTTGTTGCATCACCAGCGGCGGAAAAGCCAGCGGTCTAAGAGAAAAAGTTGGAGAGAGGGGAAGAAGTTGAAAAATCTCTCATTAGTTTCCAAGCGCAACAAAGTCAATATATACTCTACAAAAGGGTTTACATGGAGAAGAAAGACAACCTGCAGTATTGATGGCGCATAATATAGCACACTTGGTTGCCCAGTTATCTGTCATTTGACAAGAATACATTAGTAAATACTGTTCTAAGAGAACGCGATGATTAAGTTTAACTATACGGACCTGTTGAAACAAGACTAAACCTCCTCCTATGATGAGAGCTTTCTTGCACTTCCCTTGAAATAGTTCACTAAATGTGGCTTCTTTATCCTCGCCCACAAAAGTAAGTTCAGCCAAAATCTCGTTTACTTGTTCAGCAGCTGAATCAACAAAAGCAGGACCTCTAAGGCGGCAAAGAGATTCGATTGCATCTTCTTTTTGGTTCACCACATTCCCTTTCCCCTGTATGACTCGTAACAGAAGCCACCTAGGGGATGCTGGGAGCCACCACATACCAATTCCCATAAAAACTGCCAACGGGACACTTGTTGCATACATGTAACGCCAACCAGAATGAATATTGACTGTAAGACTACCGATACCATAACCTCCCTGCATCAAATTTGTATCAGGACATGTGAGAATAGTTTGGTGAACAAACAGATTTCAAAAACTAGTGTAGCAACTCAAGTGCTTCGCATAAAGCAATAAAGCGTCCAAAACTTCAGAGCTTCAGGAACTTACAACCATCCCAAGGACTATGAAGAATTCCTTTAGTGATACCAGCTGTCCACGTATCTCACTTGGAGCAGTCTCTGCAATGTACATCGGAGCCGCATGCATTGCCTATATGTAAAGAAGACAAGTCGATTCTCGTATCAAAGAGTAATGCTATATGTAATCCATATCTGACCAGTGTTAGATCACTTGGTCTGCACAAACAAGTTATTAGATGGCAAACACTAAATAAGCATGATCAGTCTTACCAGTCCAACCCCAACCCCATAAGTAACCCGTCCAATTATCAGAACGAAATAAAGCGGTGCTAGTGCAGTCAAAAGAGCTCCAACGAGATACAAGAACGCGGCCAAAATCAGCTCCTTCCTTCTCCCTTCCAAAATTCAGTAAATCAAAAACTTTAATGCCTTTCACAATTGCTAATGTCTTCAGGCAGACAGTGCTAATATTTCTGCCTACCAGATGAAGAAAGTGAGGGACAAAACCAACCTATAACATCGGCAATACTAAAGGCCACGACTGATCCCAATAATGCACCGTAAAGTGAGCCACTGGTCTGCAGAAAATTTCAACACTTTTTGTCAACAAATTTATCTTTACTTCGAAAAAGAAATCCATGGATTGAAGAGGTGGGGGAGAACAAAAGGTATGCAACATGCAGAAGAAGCAGGAAGAATAATTTGGAGACTTACAACTAGACCAACATCCAACGAGGACAAGTTGTACCATGAAACTCCACTTAATGAAGGCGACTGCGGAAAAGGAAAAGCACAGTAAGATAGCAAAGTCATAGGTTTCTAGAAGAATGTAAACAATTGAAAATATCATACATGCATGTGACTAGATAGGAAAAAATGATTTGGCGAGTGTGAAATATCATCATTTCGTTGTATAATATCTAAAGACTTAAGATTTCAAGAAGTTGAACAAAACTGCATAGTTTCAGACAAGTTTAAACTTTACCTGAATTGAAATGGTTGCACAAGAAGTTGCACCGATTTCATAACCATAAAGCAGTCCTCCTAGAGCTGGAAATAAAAACCTAATAATGAAAAAGAAGCTTCTTAACACGAAAAAAAAATGCAAACAAGCTCGCAACACGCACATCAGAAGTTAGTAGTATCAATCTGTCAATATAGAGAAACATAACTATTGATGCGGGAACATACACGAAACGGCAATATGACTAGCAATAAAAAGAAAACAACCCTGAAGCAAAGAGACATACGTCCAAGCTCCTGAACATGAGTTGTATTTCCATATGAAAATAGTACTTGAAAGCTAGTTCAAAGAACCACACACAGCATTCTAGTTTCCCAATTTGGATTCATAAGATGCTAAATGATCCACAATGTAAATTTTGAGAACAACCAAACTTAGAGAAATATGAGAGAACTCACGGGAGGATTGCTGCAACTACAGAGTAATTCTCTGGGGCATGATTCTCTTTAATAAGAGGCTCCCGTTCCGCGCTGATCTCACCAGATGATTTACCAATCTAGAGGAGCATAAACAGTTTTAGAAACTTGCCAATACACACTATATCATGAGATATACAAACCAATAACACAACATCTTAAGGGCCTATCGAATTGCAAGGTTAATGGCTAAACCCATCTTAAAAACTCTCAGTTTCTTCTCATCCCTAAACCATGAACTATACATGCAAATGACTCTAAAATGCAATATAGTAGCAAATTGACTCTATGATTCCGATACAGTAGCAAAGTTTCAGAATTTTGTCAAATAAAAAGGCAAAATGGATCCCAAAAGTAATGAATGAACAAAAAAAATTGAGCTTTTAGATACGAACATGGGTTTATTCGAAGTGTAACCAGAAGTATACCTCTCCGAAATCAGAAGAAGAGGTAGGTTGGTGCTCGGGATCAAACGCCATAGCTGCGTTACGACTTACGAGTGATCAAAAAAAAATGAAACTTTGATTTAACTAGTACCACTCAACCACATTGAATTTAGTGTTTACAGAAAGAGAGATAGGTATAGGCGTGGAGGTTGGTGACGATGACGATCCTTAGAAATGTGGAATGGTAAACCAATTTACCAACCGTTGGATTGGCTCCAGAAGAATGTAGATACCGATCAATCAATAACCCACACCCCCACTGCCCCAATCCTAGGCTGGTATGTATCGTTGATGCGTTTAGAACCACTAAACAAATTGTATGTATCCTCGAACATGACACGTGCTAACGGCACGTGATTGAGCTAATCAATTTTTTTTTTCTTTAATACATTGGCTTATTGGTGTTGATTTGGAATTATCTTACCTCAACTTAAAAAGTTAAAAGCAATTAGGCCGATGGTAACCTTGTGGTGTCTAATGTAGTGTTTTTATGATTTAAATATGACTAAAACAAATAAAATGAATGTTTTAAGTATAAATAAGTGTCTAATTTATTGTTAATGATAAGAACGGACACATGTCGTCATATGAGTGGTTGCAGAAAATTAAATGTTTTATTATTTGTAAAATTATGCTTTTAATGTTTTTATATCATGTATGTTTCTAATTTCTTTAAATGTTTTTTATGTTTGATATGTTTTCATTTTAAGTTAAATGTTTCTAAAAAAAAAAAAAAAAATTAAGACACCCAAATTAGGTGTCTCTATTGGATGGGTCTCAAATCATAAAATTAGCCAAAGTGTCTTAAAACTAAAATCTCATTAAAATTTAATTAAAAATTGGTTTAAGACTTGTTACCATTGAACATGCCCTTAGGATTTTAACCATTCCACTTTCCTCGGCTAATTTACCACTATATATATTCAACATAAAAATAAAAATAAATCGCATATTCTTTTCAACTGATTATTTCCCCAACACGATTTCTATACTCTATTCAAATATTTATTTTTCTTAACTTCTCTCTATTCTTTTTCTTTTTATTTACGGATCAAATAAAAAAAAACTTCTAGGTTTACTAGTTCTACCTTAACTGTTCTTCCCCACAAAACCACGATCTCTTACTCAACCTCTCTCAAATAATTTTAAATTTTATAAACAACAACTCACATACAGTTAGTGTTTTCTAAACAAAATCTTCTCATGGCCAATATCTCTTTCTCAAATCAAATTACGTTTTCACAAACGTAATGCGAATCAATTCTCCTCCCGGAATGAACCTTGACAAATCTGCTGCCGAAATTTGGTAATTCGCTCATCCACTATTCTTCTATCACTATAAGTATCTTACTTTTATCTTTCTTCATGATAGAATATCATCAACAAAATCTTGATGTGGTGAATGATAACATAGGAAAATCATCAAAATTCAGACTCAAGTCGTGGTGGAAACCGTCTTTCGCATTAAATATCTCAGGTATGTCCTCGATAAGCAATCTTCCGTTTTTGGAGATTATTGATGAACAGTTAGAGAAATCGATTAGATGTTGCGAATGATTTAACCGGAAAATTCAAGAAAAATCCAGATGAACATTAGCTCTTATCTATAGATTTCTGGCACATGAATATCTCATTTCACTCGACTGGCGTTGTAGCATATGGATGTGTTGGAATTGGTTTCATCATCTTTTATTGGCCGAACGCTAATACTAAATGCTTATAGTGCATTGCCTTATGCATCACTCTAGACTTTAAGATGTGGCAGGGACATGGCTAAAGTCAGGGAGCAGGAGTACATGGCTTAGGCTAAAGTCAGGGAGCAGGAGTACATGGCTTAGGCTCACGTTCAAAGTTTACAATCCTCTTTCGATGAGCAGAATTTGGAATTGCGTGTTAAGGCATCAAATGAAGCGGAGGTTATTTCAACAATCAACAATAACCATTCATCAACAAAATTAAAATTGTTGTCGAAAGTTATCATAATAAAAATGAGTAAATTGCGAATCTATTGATTTTTGTATTGATTTTCTTCTACATTTATTTATTTTGGATTTATAACTTTAGCAAGCCGATCTTTCTTTCAAACTTTTTAATATTCCATAGAAGTAAAGGTTTTTTTAGATACAGTTAAACTTTTTAATGTTCCAGAACAGATTGGTCTTCATATTCCATTAAAATGTAGTGCTATATATTTTCTACTACAAGTGAGTCATTTTTTTAATATTTTTGTTTACAATAGGCGGTTAAGTATATAGCTCCGCAAATAAGACTGGCTGCGAAAATTGGGAAACTAAAAAAGGTGTACAACTTGCCTATGTTTTATGTGAAAACTTTAGAATAAGTGAGTGGCTTGGCTACAAAGTGTATTGAAGCCTTCTTAACCGATCATTCATATAGCCAGGTGCGTGAACTTTGTTTCTGACTCGATTTTGAATTTCAGTTGACTTATCTTCAAGTAATTTCCGAGTAATTTCAAGAAAGGTGGAGGAGAGCCTCTCAATGACATTGTAAATGATGTGAAAAAAGCATTTGAAAAAGATAGCTCTACTCTCACGTGGTGAGACACAAGTAGAACTCTTTTACGAAGTTGTTTGTTCAATGTGTTCTTACTTGTTATGTGGATCGTTTTTCAGTAATATATGTTCTTTGTTTTTCTAGTAATATATGAATATATGTTCCTTGTTAATTATTGCTTTCAAATGTTAAGGTGCTTTGTTCTGTTGTTATTGGAGCATTGGATACCAAAAGAGGTTTATGCTTCACTACATGTTTCCTCCATTTTGTACAAATAAAATCGGAAAACGAAGAGCTTCTACCTGACGGGAAGTTAGTCCCGGTAAGTTAATTTAACTGCGTTTTACTTTTTGTGTATAATACTAATGTACTTAGTGACTTTATCTTGTCCTTACTGTGTTTTACATTTTCCAAGGCTCGAAGGATTGCTTTCTCAACAAATTGTACTGGAATTGTACAAGGATTACACTCTGGTTGAAAGTAGTCCGCTAGATTCTACAAAAAAATTACCTAAAATTTCGCCAGATTCTGCGGTTATCATTTACATCCT
This sequence comes from Draba incana, assembly GCA_963576765.1. Lineage (NCBI taxonomy): Eukaryota > Viridiplantae > Streptophyta > Magnoliopsida > Brassicales > Brassicaceae > Draba > Draba incana. Next base: position 12,417,872 of record OY755205.1, read on the forward strand.
ATATTGGAGATTGTAGTTATCAGGGCCGTGCCTAGTGAGTTATGAAAAAGACATTGGCCTTAGGGCCCCGAATAATTTATATATTTTAGGGGTCCCAAACAACCAAAACTTAATAGTAGTCTAATGGTTAAAGTTAGTCACATATGCAAATCTGCCGAGTTTGAAACTCCAAAGATGCAAATTTTTTTGGTTTTTTTTGGTTTTATTGTTGATTTATTTATTAACTCATTTAACTAAACCCTAAGATTCTAATTATTTTTTTCTCATGGCCGAACAATTAAACAAACCTTCAAAAACATTCAAATAAACCACCGAACAATCAACAAACCTGCAAAAAAAAAAAAAAAAAAACTGCAACAACAAAATTGAAATCAAATTTGAGCCTCTCTATTCATCTTCTTCCTTGAAATCAAACCGAACAATCAATTTTATTTTCAGGTTTTTCTTCCTTGTCTTCTTGTATCTTGTATTTTATAATCAATTCTTTCTTTTTCTTCTTTTGATTTCAGATTTAATGGTGTGTTTTGTTTCTTCTTCTGTTGAATGGCTTGACTATCATATCTATAGAGAGGGAGTTGGTTAGACAAATCGATTATGAGAGTTTGGTGAAAGAATTCATAGAAAAGAAAGGAAGAAAGATATGTGATTGATTTTTTTTTTTTTTTGCGTTTTTTGTTGGTTTTAATTTTGTTATCTTTGTTTTCGTTTTAAGTAGTTTATATTGTTTAAAACTATTAATTCTTTTTGGTTGAAAAAGTCCTTTTATTTAACTCGCCTTGAGCCTCTACAAGTATAGGAACGGCACTGGTAGTCATTATTATAGAAGTTGAAAAATTGCATAGGCACGAAGGATTACTCTGTGACTTTCGTATTTTTCTCTCTTCTAAATTTGACTCTCGTGGTAACCAATTTCTTTTTATTTATTTTTGCATCAAAAACTTATAGTGTTAGTATCTCGATTTGCATCCCAAAAACATAAGAGTTTTAAACGTGATAAATGTTTCTTTACAAATAAAATTTTCTACAAAATATAGAACATAAAAACCTCTCTATAAATTAATATTAAATTTATCCTCTAAATAATAAATTTTCAAAGTCCCAACATTATTATTATATAGAGGTTTTACTGTAATACTACTTCGTAAACTATTTAATAGTTGGATTATTAGACCCATAAATCGATTTGGAAAAGATCAAAATTAATGGTTAATGAACCGGAGTATGATTTAATAGATGGTTAGACTTAATCAATTTCATTTGGTTAATTTCGAAAAATTGAATAGTTTGCATAGTTTATGAAGAGTTTATAGAGTTTATGCAATAAAATAGGGAGGTAACAAGTCAGTAAGAAAATATGTTTAGTGCCGTTAGTAGGGGTGAAATAAACAATCAACCTTTTAAAATAGAAGAAAAGATTTTGTTAATTAATAAGTAAATTTTGAATTTGAATTTCTGAATTAATTAGTTTCACGAGTAATTCCTAAATTAATTAGGAAAGAAGATGAAAAAAACAAATTTCAAAGTCACTCGTTTTCTCCCCGTCCCCTGCGTCAATTTTAAGCTGTCTTCGAGAACTCTCTCTCTCTCTATATATATATATATACTTTCCCCTTTTTTTCGCTTCTGCTAAAACCATCTCTCTTTCTCTCTCTAGAGATTTTTGTCCCCTTCCTTTCTCTCTCCTAGGGTTTTCGTCTCGTTCACTGTTTAACACTCTTATCGGAGAGGCTATTTGCCTCCGAGGACTCTATTCCGACTTTCAAAAATCTCTCCGCCATGGCGGCTGAGAAGCTAAGGGACTTGAGTCAGCCGATTGACGTCGGTGTGCTCGATGCCACTGTTGCGGCGTTTTTTGTTACCGGATCTAAGGAAGAGGTGCTTCAATTTCTCTGCTCTTTTGACTTGTGGGGTTTCTGGTTCGCCGGAAAATTTTAGGGATTTGGACGATTGATAGCAGAGTTAAGGGGTTTAGAAGAATGATAGTCTTCGTCTTCGTCTCGATTGGCTGAAATAGACTAGGAATTTCGATTTTAGGGTTTTAGCACTCTGATAGGCGATTCTCTTTTGTATATGGATTTCATTGTCTTAGGGTTTAGTACTGTATTGAATTACAGTAGTTTAGTTGCTCATTGGGTTACTGAAAACTTGCTTCATTCTATTTGGGTTATTGAGATCTTCTCTTATTCTTCTGTAACTTGGTCCTTTCACTGCGCCTGATCTGTGTTCTCCATGAATCTTTCCATGGTTGAAAAGAGTATTCCAGTTTTTACAGGAGTAGTATAAATTTTCCAATCATTAAAATTTTCTGGGTTTAAGGTCATTAAGCAGTGAAATATTTTGACTTATCTAAGGAATAGCTTCAATTTAAAGGGAAATCTTGTTTTGTTTGTTTGACTTTGTTACTGTGTCTCATAGCTTTTGCTTCATTGTTGCTTCAATATCAACATTTATCTCATCTGCATCTGAGTCTTTACCTTGAAATAATCGGCATTGCTCTTTAAACGTGTTCAGAGAGCTGCTGCTGACCAAATTTTGCGGGATTTGCAAGCGAATCCAGATATGTGGCTTCAAGTGGTTCATATTCTACAAAACACAAAGAGTATGGATACCAAGTTCTTTGCCCTTCAGGTAAGTTTCATCATTCTTTTATGATACTTTCTAGTATTTCTTACAGCAGCTGTACTTGTGTATCTGCTTATCTATCCAGTCATTACACTGTCACTTCTACTAAAGTAATGCAGGCAATGTTTGATTTTGTGTATAGTTGACTACTATTATAGTTCAATCCAGTTTTTAAATATGCTGTAATTCAAACATTTAAAAGATTTTTTTGGCGAACAATCAAGTTGTTAAGACTTTGTTATATGTTGATCTGACTTATGGAGTACCTCATTGTTGTTGGAAAGGCTTGATTTCTTTGTTCGGCATTGCTTTAGAATATAAATTTAACTGCCTAAAGGTCTTAGTTTGATCAATGGGTATTACACATTAAGTTCCCAAGTTATTATCTCTTTTCTTTTAAAGAAAAGTTGGCAAAGGGTATGTGCTGCTTATTTTATGTTTCTTCATTGTATACCAATGGTCTGTAGTGGTTCCTTATCTAACCGACAATTAAAATTGTGCTTTTGAGATAGTTGACAAACAAATATCCTTTTGGCATCCACTCTCAGGTTCTAGAGGGTGTTATAAAGTATAGATGGAATGCACTCCCTGTTGAACAGCGGGATGGAATGAAAAATTATATCTCGGAGGTCATTGTACAGGTATATACTTTTGGAGGCCTTATCTGGATAGAACTGAGTAGCTAGGTTAGATGCACTGCTTTGACAATGTGTTTACCTTGTAGCTTTCGAGTAATGAAGGGTCTTTCAGATCGGAAAAGCTCTATGTCAACAAGCTAAATGTCATTCTGGTTCAGGTAACTTCAGCTCTCCCTGATTAACTTATTGGTTCTGTTCTAATTCATATACTTTGTTGATCTTCTAGCATAACATATATTGTGATACATGTACAGATAGTGAAGCATGATTGGCCGGCAAAGTGGACAAGCTTCATCCCTGATTTAGTTGCGGCTGCTAAAACTAGTGAAACTATCTGTGAAAATTGCATGGCCATTTTGAAAGTAAGAATTTTTACATGATTCTTTCAACAGCTTTGACTGTGAAAAATAACAATTCTTCTTTTGTTAGCTTCTAAGCGAAGAGGTTTTTGATTTCTCAAGAGGAGAAATGACTCTGCAGAAGATTAAAGAGCTGAAACAATCTCTGAACAGGCATGTCTAACTTTTCGTTTGGAGAATCTTAAATTTAGCTTAGTGAAACAATAATTTTAAATTTTCCAACTACTGAAGTATCTTGTCTATGCTGGCTGACCAATGTATCTATATTTATTTATTCGCAGCGAGTTTAAACTCATTCACGAGTTATGCCTATATGTCCTCTCAGCTTCTCAAAGACAGGATCTTATACGTGCAACACTGTCTGCCTTGCATGCGTATCTTTCCTGGATTCCGTTGGGATATATTTTTGAGTCTCCTTTGGTAATAACTTTAAATAAGATAGAGATTGATGTTAACTGGTACCACAATTGTGATCTTCTGATATCTGTTCCTGTGGTTTACAGCTCGAGACCCTCTTCAAATTCTTTCCAGTGCCAGCGTATAGGAACCTCACTCTTCAATGTTTAACTGAGGTATGTCACTTTCTAGTGCAGCTTTAGCTATTGTCATTTGAGATTTGAATGTATTATTTGTTTTCTAACGGCTTGAGTTCTGTCTGCCAGGTTGCAGTTCTCAATTTCGGGGACTTCTACAATGTTCAGTATGTCAACATGTACACCATATTTATAGGGCAGTTGCAGGTAGAATAGTTGACTTCTTGTGTTTCTTATTTCTTTATTCATTGATGTTCTAATACTTCTTTTACATTTTGGTCAACTTATGCTTGGCTTCTTGCCTGATGCTTGACGCTTGTTCTCATGCCTGCAGGCAATTCTCCCACCAAGCACAAACATTCCTGAAGCATATTCAAACGGTAGTGGTGAAGAACAAGTAAGTATTTTCTGTGCGCTTGGGCTCAAGCCAGCCCACTGATTTGCATAACTAATCAAGGTTATAACTGTGTTTCTATTGTCACACCTTTAGGCATTTATCCAGAACCTGGCACTGTTTTTCACTTCATTTTTCAAGGTAAATATTTCTCTTTGTTGAGTCAAATATCTAATGTTGGGTTTCTGGAATCCTGGATATGTAGAAAGATGATTCGCGGTTTGTGTTTAATGCTTCCAGTAATTATTGTTCCTTATCTACTTTTTAAATACTTCATTATATCTGCAGTTTCATATAAGAGTCTTAGAATCAGCGCCAGAACTTGTCGCTTTGTTACTCGCGGGTCTCGAATATCTCATCAGTATATCATATGTCGATGACACTGAAGTATTTAAGGTATGTGAATTGCCATTACTAATATTATTATTGTCTACAGTTGTGAGTTTCATTTTTTACTTAGTAAATGCTCTTATTTGCTTTCCATGTGGTCTGAAAAATGACATTTTCTGCTTGCTTGTGGACTGAGCAGGTTTGTTTGGACTATTGGAACTCATTGGTTTTGGAGCTGTTCGATGCACATCATAATTCTGATAACCCGGCATTAAGTGTAGGGCTGATGGGATTACAGGTAGGATGGATTCCTTGACTATCATGGATCATATTTTTATATTCTTACATATAATTGTAGATTGTATTGGTTAAACTTTCTCTGCTTTGATTTGCTTACTCACCTTGGGTGTTGACTTGCACATTCATAGATGCCTTTTCTTCCTGGTATGGTTGATGGTCTTGGTTCTCAAGTCATGCAGCGGCGTCAACTTTATTCTAACCCAATGTCCAAGTTAAGAGGTTTAATGATAAACCGCATGGCGAAGCCTGAAGAAGTGCTTATTGTTGAAGATGAAAATGGGAACATTGTCCGTGAAACTATGAAGGACAATGATGTTCTTGTCCAGTATAAGGTACCAATTCATATCCAGTTCTTAATGCTCTTCTTCAGCTATGTTAGATATATACCAGCTGTGCTATGATATAATTGATAGAAATTTTATTTTTATTTGAATCCTACTCTTTGGTTATCCTTTTTGTTTCAACAATTGCAGATAATGCGGGAGACATTAATCTACCTCTCACACCTTGATCATGATGATACCGAGAAACAGGTACTGTGTGGCCCTGGTGATACTGGTCTATGCATATTGATTTTTGAGAAATATAGAGGATTAACAGTTAAAGGGTTGTGATCTACTATGGTGTTTTTAAAACTCTTAAGAGTTTTTCCTTTATCTAGAAGGAACAATCAGTAGTACCCTAAATATCATAATTGAAATGTGGATGTGTTGTTAGAAGTGAGATTTGCTGATACATATGTAAGCTGTCTTAAGTCGGTTTCATCCTTTGTGCTGAACTTCTGATTATTCCTCTTAAAGATGTTGAGGAAGCTAAACAAACAATTAAGCGGGGAGGAGTGGGCATGGAACAATTTGAACACTTTGTGCTGGGCTATCGGGTCTATTTCTGGATCTATGGCAGAAGATCAGGTAAAATGTTTGCTAGAGCTCAGCCTCATTCTTTTTATCTTCTATTTATAGTTATGGAAAGTCTTGTTTGTGATGCAGTACCTTTCCTTCTATTGGCTAGTATAGTAAATTCGCTTTCTAAGTTTGGTGTTAGTTGTTTTCTTTCATTAACCTTCCACATTTTCATGATTTATCAGTATCTGCTTGACTGCTCCTTATGTTCTGGGACTTTGTTTAACTTTGTTAATTCTGTGCCAACGAATGATCTGAGCTCCATGTCTTTTTCAGGAAAACAGGTTTTTGGTGATGGTCATTCGTGATTTGTTGAATTTATGTGAAATTACTAAGGGAAAAGATAATAAAGCCGTTATTGCGAGCAACATCATGTAAGTATATTCCTTCATATATTGAATTACATACTACAGCTGAATTTTGCTCAGGTTTCTGACTTCTATTGTCTGATATTTTCTATTTTTCTCAAGGCTACACTAGATCTATGCATACTGAACTGAAACATCTGAAGGGTTTTTTCTGTTTCTTTTTATCTGACCTTTCTGTTCTGCTTTGGCATTGTTGCAGGTATGTTGTTGGCCAGTATCCAAGATTCTTAAGGGCCCATTGGAAGTTTCTGAAGACAGTTGTGAACAAGTTGTTTGAATTCATGCATGAGACACATCCTGGTGTTCAGGTAGGACGTCCTAAACTTTGAATTTTATGAAGTACAGTTTCCAGTTGGAGTCTCAGATTAAATTATACAGTATTCGCTGTTAACATCGGAGAATAACATCATCAGAAATTCTTGGAGATTATTTTGGTAGCAATTTTATTCTCACGTTGTTACTTTCTGTGGGGTCCATGGTGCACACGTTGTCTATACTCTGACTCCTTTTTAGACTGAGTATTCTAGCATAGAACTTGCACCTTTCCAGTTGAAGATGCTTAATACTTGTGTTTCTGATTCAGGACATGGCCTGTGATACGTTCTTGAAAATAGTTCAGAAGTGCAAGCGTAAATTTGTTATTGTTCAGGTATGTATCTCTGTCTTCTTTTATATGCTTCATTGTCTCGTGGATGAGAACTTAGCTATAGTTCCTTTCGGTTTCAGGTTGGAGAGAGTGAACCATTTGTATCTGAACTTCTGTCAGGCCTTGCAACAACTGTTCAAGACCTTGAGCCTCATCAAATTCACTCATTTTACGAATCAGTTAGTTTTCCTGATTGTCTCCAATCTTCCAATTTAAGAGCTATTTCTCTTTGTGATTTCATTGTTTCTCTGTATCCAGGTTGGTAATATGATCCAAGCAGAATCAGATCCTCAGAAGAGAGATGAATATCTCCAGAGGTTGATGGCACTCCCAAACCAGGTATGTTAATTAAAAATGTTTCTGCTAAGCTTTTCTTTACTTAGATGGCTAAACCTGTTCCCCTTCATTATGTAGAAATGGGCAGAAATCATAGGACAGGCACGCCAAAGTGTAGAATTTCTCAAGGACCCAGGTGTGATACGTACAGTGCTCAACATCCTACAGGTCTGATTTCTTACCTATTCCTTCACAATGCATTATCTTATCATCATGTAAAATCATCTTATTATAATAGCTGAGTTGGTGCATTTGTTGATGTTTTGATTATTGATTTGATTGCAAGGTGCAGCTATTAACATGTGTTTTCCCTGCAGACTAATACTAGTGCCGCTACTTCACTGGGAACGTACTTCTTGTCCCAAATTTCCCTAATCTTCTTGGATATGTTGAATGTATACAGGTAATATATCAGTTATATGGCCTTTTAAAGGTATAGTACTCTTTCTCTTGTTTCTTACATGTTCTTTTTTTTTCCCATGGCTTCATCAGGATGTACAGTGAGCTTGTGTCAACCAACATTACCGATGGGGGCCCATATGCCTCCAAGACATCTTTTGTAAAACTCTTAAGGTTTGTATGGATTTAAGCATCAAAGACACATTTCTAGATGTCTCTATGTGACAAACTGGATATAATTTTTGTTGCAATGCTTTGCTCTACAGATCTGTTAAGAGGGAAACACTTAAACTGATAGAAACCTTTTTGGACAAAGCTGAAGACCAGCCACATATAGGGAAACAATTTGTGCCACCAATGATGGAATCTGTGCTTGGTGACTATGCAAGGAATGTGCCTGATGCTAGGGAATCAGAAGTTCTTTCACTCTTCGCAACAATTATAAACAAGTATGCCTCTTATTCGTTTATACCTACCTTAGTATTAAGGATGTATACTATCTGCATCATTCTGGATTCTTTTCTTCTAATCATTATATGGAGGATGATGATCTCTGCATATCTATACTTACCCTAAAGCTGGCATGCTTTTAACGTGTTTTTTTCAGGTACAAGGCCACAATGTTAGAAGATGTGCCTCACATATTTGAAGCTGTTTTCCAGTGTACATTGGAGGTAACAGATTTTTTGGACAGTTTTCTGTGTTTTCTCTTCATTCTATGGCCGTGTTCTTTGTTGTCTCTCTGTACACTCACACAGCTATTAACAGAACTGAGTCTTTACATTTTCACTTTAGTGAAGGAAATGAAGTAGTTTAGATTGAGAAGTTCATAATAAGTTTTCCATGTACCTTAGTTTTGATTCTTAATTTCAAGTGGGAGGGTCTTTTTAATGGATAGTATCCTTGCTTTATTCCTTCAGAGTTAAAAGAATCTTTGAGCAGTATGTGATTGATGGGCCAAAAAACTTGCTTGGATGTCTAATTTCTGCTGCATACGGTATTGACACTTCTCGTTTTTTATCCTTCTGCAGATGATTACTAAGAACTTTGAGGATTATCCAGAACACCGCCTCAAGTTTTTCTCATTACTCCGTGCTATTGCTACATTTTGTTTCCCTGCCTTGATAAAGTTGTCAAGTCAGGTTGGTGATCTTTTTTTTTTTTGCATATACTCCTTTGTGTGATCTAAAGAGCTTATTACTTTCTTTCTAAGTCTTGTCTCATTATTTGGTTATGGCTATATATTATTGATTAACCTTCTAAAAATGCCTCTCCGCTTGACTTTCTTTCTGTTTTGTCTTTTTGCATCAGCAACTTAAACTAGTGATGGATTCAATTATCTGGGCATTTAGGCATACTGAGAGAAACATTGCTGAAACTGGGCTTAATCTTTTGCTTGAGATGCTGAAGAACTTTCAGGTTTGGTGTTTGTTCCTTCTTTGTAGCTCTGTGGTTGTAGTTTGCTATGCCTGATCTAACATTTACTGATTGTGACAGCAATCTGAGTTTTGTAATCAATTCTTCCGCTCATACTTTATGCAAATTGAGCAAGAAATATTTGCTGTTTTGACTGATACCTTCCATAAGCCTGGCTTCAAGCTGCATGTGTTGGTGCTGCAGCAACTGTTTTGTCTGGTAAACCATTTGTTCTCTCATCTTATCTTACGATGGTTAAGTAATCGGTACTTGGGATTATGTACTTTTATGCACTTAGGCGTTCATTGATTATATAAATTTCAGGTTGAGAGTGGATCTTTGACGGAACCTTTGTGGGATGCTGCAACCGTACCTTACCCATATCCGAACAACGCTGCCTTTGTTCGTGAATACACCATTAAACTATTGAGCTCATCATTCCCCAACATGACTGCAGCAGAGGTAAGTAAAACTAAAACCAAAGATGCTACAGTTTTCATATTGATTCTCTTCTTTTTATTTATTTATTCAAGAGTCCATTTAATCTTGATATTGAAACATCAACAAATCTATACAGGTCACACAATTCGTGAATGGACTTTACGAGTCTAGAAATGACCCGTCTGGATTTAAGAGTAATATTCGGGACTTCCTTGTACAGTCTAAGGAATTTTCCGCTCAGGTAATGAACTTTTCTCTCTCACAAAGCCATTCAATTGGTTTAAGAACGCAAAACCAAAACCTAAAGCCATTTGTTGAATGAAAAATTTCAGGATAACAAAGATCTTTACGCTGAGGAAGCAGCTGCACAGAGGGAGCGAGAGCGTCAAAGAATGCTTTCGATTCCTGGGCTTATTGCTCCTAATGAAATTCAAGACGAGATGGTGGACTCATAATTAAAGGAGGCTGCAGCAAAAGAGAAGCTTTCTGTGTTCAATGGGCCGGATTTTTTCAGTCGTAGGTTTGTTAAACAGGCAAGAGTTGAAGGAGAGACATTAATTTCCCCAATTGTATCTCGGCTGCTTTTTTAGAAGCCATCCAACTTCGATTTTGAGAGTTGGAAAAGCTTAAGACAATAGAGTTCTTTGGGGGTAAATTAGTGTCTTGTTTAATTAATTGGTTTTAATGTAGATTGAAACAATAGGGCTCTTCTCTAGCTATATTACCTGTTTCCGGGTGTCCTTTGTTCTTAGATGCAAGACCATTTTTACTCAGCGATTCGTGTTTTTAGATGCAAAACCACTTTTACCTCAATTTTTGTGACCATTAATAGAAAGTGTTTTGTTATAAATTTGTATTCTCCATACTCAACAATCCTTTGAAATTCTCAAAAGGAGCTTCCTTCCGCTGTGACAGCTTCATGTGCTTTGTTCTTTAAGCTTCTTGGCATTACCTTTCATCTTCTTACCATCATCTTGATCAAAAACTCGATCCAAACACTTCTCGTCCTTCCTTCGTGAAGACTCCACTGATAACTGTCATTCCAATCTCCCTCACAACTTCCACTGCTCTTCCGTTAAGTCTCTGATCGCCAAAAAGGGTCTGCAAATCATCGGAACACCTGCCGACACACTCTCCAACACCAAGTTCCATCCAAAATGCGTCACAAACACACCCGTTGCTTTGTGTTTTAGCCCATGGAACCACTACTCCTTGTTCTCTTGTCCGATCCGAAAACCCTTTTGGTAGATGAACCATGTTCCTCTCCTTAAGCGACCAAACAAAGGGCACTTTGCTCAATTTCAATCATTTTGCTATCGCCACAAGCTCTCGAGGATGCGGTGTCATGACCGTACCAAAGCTAATGTAGGCTACAGAAGCAGGGGATTGCTTCTCGATCCAAGCCAAGCAGCCATGAGGATCATGCACTAGTGTCTCCTTTTGCGGAGTAGATGATAATAAGGCGAGAGGACCGATGTTGTGGTAACGTTTGAATTTGGATCTGAGGTTATGTGTCGATGCAGGATCTAACTCTTCTTTTTTTGCTAAAGGATCTAACTCTTCGAAGGAGTTCACGAAATCTGCATTGGCACGAGGTAAAGCAAGACCCATTTGAAGTAATGCATTAGAGAAAACAGAGTCTAGATTCCCAAACACAACTCCTTCTGCTGCATATTTCACTCTTATCTTCTCCATTCCTGGGATAAACCCTAATGTTTCTTCCATACGTCCATCTACTTCTGTGAAAATACATAACAGTATTTACGGTTAAGTTTTGATACTGCCCAACTTTTTTTTCGGTTTAATAAAAATGAAAACCATAAAAAACCATTACTAATTCAATTTGGTTTCCATTTTGGAATCGATTTGGTTATAGTTAAGAAATTGATTTTCGTATGCATATTTTTATTTTACAATAAAACCAATTGATGGTGCGTTGAAAAATGCCAGCGCACATTGTCAAAATATAGTTCCAGTTGCATTTCGATGTCGTTGTACTCGATGAGTTGTCTTCGGTAGATATGGGAAAACATTTACAAGGCTATGGCACACAGTCTGACAGTCCTGGTGGGGATCCACAAATCAATGTCAGAGAATGATTTTGATGGCTTTGAAAAAGAAAAAAGAAGTGGGGAGTTAGGATCTTGTGAATTGTTTCATTTGAATCATGGCTAACCACTGTGGAAAAAAAAATTTTGTGTGGTATATATTTCCATTCAGGGGCGGCTCATTCATATTGTAGGCCCTGTGCAAAAAAAAAAAAAAATTGGGCTTTTTTGCCCAAAATTTTAAGAAATTTGGGCACTTTTTGCAAAGTTTTAAAAAATTTGGACCCTAAAATACAAAGGAAAAAAAAAAAACCGCGGGCCCCGGGCATTTGCTCCTCTTGCTCTCCTCCAACGCCGGCCCTGTTTCCATTACCGCGGCTTAGGCCATCTCCATTGGTGACACTCTCATGAGTGTCACCATTGGTGGTGCCCTTAAGGTTCACAACCTTCGTATGTAGAGGTTCTAGTTAATCATTTTAAGGAAGCAAAATGTTATCTAATGATTTGGGCAATGTAATTGGTTTAGGATTACGGAAAGCAATCATTCAAGTGCAAAAACGTTTTAAACACGCTGCTAACGAAAACTCCCAACCTAAGGTGTTTTTTTTTGGGATAAATTGTGGAACATCAGGATCATTGACCCATAATCTTCCCCGATACCCAGGGCCAACCGTTGAAAATACCATGTTTAAGATGTAAATTAGCTTTCCTAAGTGGAGTTAAACTAGTGACCTCGAGTACTCACTCTTAAGTCTCAAAAACATTAGACCACCAACCACTTGATAACTCTAAACCTAAGGTTGAACCATTATTTCAAGCAAAGAGAGGGGAACAGTTGTGCAAATTTGCTTGTTAAACAAGGATTTAGAATTGCAGCATTATGTCAGGTTTATTGTATAACAATATGATCCTGGCAACAGTTAATGTATATTAACCATTATGTTAAAAAAGAGACAGTAAAGCTACCTAAATTGAAAGTATGAAATTATTTAATCTGAAATTAAAAAAAAATGGAATCTTAAATAAGGATTAACAAATTTAAAAGATTAAAACAAGCAACCCACATAATTAAGTACGTAGATGAAAGTTTAATCATTGGTTGGTTTTATAAGTTTCACTTTGACCATTTCCGGCTGTTTTCTTTTTCCTAATCAGTGATTCGTGTTTTAGAGATGCAAGACAATTTGATAAATGTACCAAGAACATTCATATTCGGCACTACAAAGGTCACGAACTCAAATGGGTCAATCACGAGATGTATGCAAGCCATTTTAGCTTTATTGTTGTCACCGTAAATGAAAAGGTTCTTTCTTTAATTGAAAAGGATGGTTTGATGTACTTGTGAACATGTTTGTATCATTTGAGTAGTACTTTTCAATACTCTCAAATGAGCTTCCTTCGTAAGATATGGCTTCTTCAAGATCCTCTTTAACTCTACTTTTGTTAATATATAGAAAGTTTACCTTTTTTATATATTTTATTGAAACACATATTAGATTAAACTTTCACAACTTCGTCTAACAATATTTTGAAATTCTCAAAGGAGCTTCCATTCGTAGAGACAGCTTTTTGTGCATGTTCTTTAAACTTCTTGGCATTACTTTTCATCTTCTTACCAGCATCTTGAAACAAAACTTGATCCAAACACTTTTCAAACTTCTCCTTCGTAAAAACTCCATCGCTTATCGTCATCCCAATCTCCCACACAACCTCCGCAGATCTTCCATTGAGTCCATGATCCCCAAAAATCGGTCTGCCAATCATTGGTACACCTAACGACACACTCTCCAATACCGAGTTCCATCCGGAATGATTCACAAAAACACCCATTGCTTCGTGTTTCAGTAGTTGTACTTGTGGAGCCCATGGAACCACCATCCCTTGCTCTCTTGTCCGGTCCAAAAACCCTTTTGGTAGATGAACCAAGTTCCTCTCCTTAAGCGACCAAATAAACGGCACTTTGCTTGATTCCAAACCTTGTGCTATCGCCACAAGCTCTCCAGGAGGCGGTGTCATGACCGTACCAAAGCCAATGTATGCTACAGAAGCAGGGGATTGCTTCTCGATCCAAGTCAAGCAACCATGAGGATCATGCACAGGTGTATATTTCTGCGTTTTAGAAGGTAACAACGCGAGAGGACCGATGTTCAGGTAATGTTTGAATTTAGGTTTGAGGTTATGGGTCAATGCCTGATCTAACTCTTCGAAGGAGTTCACGAAAACCGCGGTTGCACGAGGTAAAGCAAGACCCATTTGACGTAATGCATTTGAGAAAGCAAAGTCTAGATTACCCAACACAAGTCCTTCTGGTGTATCTTTAACTCTCATCTTCTTCATTCCTGGGATAAACCCTAATGTCTCTTCCATATCTACCTCTGTGAAGTTAGCATGGAATAAAAAAATTACCACAAATAGATATAATAACTATATTTTCTGAACCTTTGTTTCATCTTTAAGCTCATGCATGTTTGAGAAAATGTATTTACCGTTAACACCAATGGTTTCTCTGATGAGATCTGTGTAGAGATGAGCAGAGAGTGAGTTTGCTCAGCCGGCCCAAAACGCAACCCACGACGCCTTCATCTCCACCGCCATATCCGCCGCGAACCAGAGGAATGCATCCGTTAACATGCATGTCACTTTCCTACCAACCTCCGTTTCGGCCGCTGCGATTTCTCTCCCGTAGTTCTCCAGCGCTGCTTTATAGAACAGTTCGATCGCCTCCGGTGGACTCCCGGTGAATTCTTCCGGGAGACCGTCAGGGACGTCGTGGAATGTGATGTTCGCCGGAAGATCTAAAGAATCTAACAAGGAGTTGGACTGAGGGGTGCTAAAGTGTTGAACTTTTTGGGTGATCCAACTCTTTTCTTTTCTTTTATTAGAATCGGATACAATTTTTTACAACACAACACACATACTTATAGTTGTTTCCACTACTTGGCATTAACAACTATTACTAGTCCATACCTCTACTTTAGGTCCTAGGCTAGTTTTACAAGCAAGAGAAGCAACTTGCTTCAAACACAACAACTCTTAACCACTCTAACTTGACTTAGTTAACTTCTAACTAAAACAACATCAACTATGTGTAACTTCTTGTTACACAAACCAATCTTGTCTTTAGCTTCTTGTTTCTCCTCCTCATTGTCGTTGAATTGCTTTAGCTTCTTCTCCCTTGCCTCCTCTGTTTTTGCTTCTTCTTCTTCTTCTCATTGATTTTTAGTTTGATTCATGATTTAATCAAAAGTTCAATTCCCAACATAAAGAAGGAAAAGAGTGTGGCGGGAGCGGCGGTAGCGGCGGTAGCTAGACGGCGCGTGATGGCTAAGAGGGGAGGCGCGTGAGAGCCGAAGGGGAAAGCGAGAACTGCCACGTGGGAGTCATTGGACGAAAATGGAATGGTTTAGAACGAACCATCGAGCAAGTATAAATAAGGAATTTGATGGTGATGGTTGGTACCACTTTTTCTACTTAAAGAGTAGGATGAAGTAATGAATGACTTGGTACAATTTTTTCTTTAAAAAAGGACATGACGTGGTTTGGTTGGTAAAATTCGTGGTTCATGGGGATTCAAATAAATGTTTCAACTTTAAGACAAATCCACGTAGTACATTGTTTAGGGTAGGTAAAACTTGTGGTTCATGGGACTTCTCATTGGGTATTCGAACTTTATGGATTTAATTTCAGCTGTCTCCGTGGCCTAGTTTAAGCCATGTCCTTTAACTTTTAGATGCTTTCCGAGGATCTTTTGAGCATTTGGAGAGTTCTAATTTATCTTGCGATGGATCTAATTAAGTCGTCGATGTTGACTTTCCTAATAATATGGTCGCCTTAACCTTTGAGTTAGTGAGAAATGATTAAGATCGTTCTTGTTCCGATGGGAAAGCGATGGAACCGATAACTTTTGGAAATTCATAAATGAACTTAATAATAATTTTAATCATCAAATTTAGTAATATATATATATACTACAAAAAAAGAGGTGAATTAGATCATTTATTTAATACATATGCATTACTTATAATTGATGCAAATAAATTTTATATCACTTAAGAAAGTGATTTCGAAAATGGTGATGCAAATAATTTACATCAATTTAAACAAAATCACTGCTAACATGTATCAATTACAAAAAAATGATACTAGATTTTACATCAATTAATATAAATGATGTTAGTATTTACTACAGTTATGATAATCGATGCTAAGTATTTGTATCAGTTTTAAAACTGATGTTATATTTTTTTACCGTAAATAACTGTTAAATTGTAAACATGTTAAAATCAGCAATCATTTGATAAATTATTTTAATAGAAAATTTACTTCAATTTTTTAAAAGATACCTCAGGCCGTAAACCAAACTAACACACTTCCAAAAAATATACGTCAATCTTTAATTGTAGATTTATGATTTTAATGGTTATTTAAGTTTATAAATAGAGGATACGTATTAATTATATATACAAGTAATTTCTTATCACCTCTTCTCTTGATTGTGGATGTGGACATTTTGTTAAAAAGTAACTAAAACATATTGCATCAATTTTTAATTGATATACCATTTCGTATCATTATTGTAAGTGATGTTAATAAAATTTGATTGTAGCATCAATTATAAACCGATGTGAATGTAACATTTGCACCAATTTTATTGAAGTGATGCAAATTAGTTGAGATTTGTATCAACTTTAACTAATCGATGTAAAACCACATATTTTATATCACTTATTGATAAGTAATACTAATATAGTATTATTTATTTTGTGAATCAATTTAAGTGATTCAATTTACCCTTTATTTTGTAGTCATATATATATATAGCTGATGTTAAAAAGTGCGTAACATATATGAAAAAAAACGGAATGGGTAGGTATAATTAGCGGTTTATGTGAGTTGTCATTAAAGATTTAATTGAAGTCTTGGATGCTTTCGAATTCGATCATATAGAGTTGAAATTTATCTCGCGGTGGATTAATCAAGAGTTCAGTAAAAATGGTGAAAAACATTTATTGTCGGACAAGACAAACTATCCGACAATAAATGTATTTTATTGTCAATTGTAATTATTGGCAATGGTAAATTGGTTTATGTATTTTAATTGACTTGAATATCTATATAAGATTTACTAATTGGCAATTTCTGTAAATTTCATTGATTTTCATTTCTAATATTGTGGATTTTAATTAGTAATGCTAAATCTATAGATTTTTTCTGAGATTCTCAGATTTAATTTTTTTTATTTTTGAACACAAAATTAAATATATACGTTAAACTGTATGATTGAATAAAATTTGGTTAAAATTAATATTCATAAATCAGGTAAATAATCCTATATATTATTTGAGAAACATTTTGGGAGTATTTTGCTTAGGTGTCATCACCACAATTTTTTTGATTTTTTTCTTTTTAATTTTTTTTAATCTTTCTATACTAATTACCAAACACATTTCTTTCCTAATTAAGTAATGTTGATTACTTTTAGTCTCAATGCCAAACACATTGAAATAATCATTAAGTTGCCAAAATCAAAATATCGAAATCATGTACTTGCCAAAAAAAAAGTATATATATATTTCGAAAATTCAAGATTGAAATCATAAAACTAATTATCAAAAAGAGGATTAAACACTAATATACCATTATATTAAAGAACAAGAATTCTAAACCATTTTATTAGGTAAGATTACAATTTATCTCATTTGTTTTTAAAATTAAAATTATACTAGATTTTGACCCGCACCAAGTGCGGGATTATATTAGATATAGTAGATAAAAAGATATACGATTTTTTATCTAAAATATGTAGACAATAAATAGTTTCAAAGTTTTGTTCTTGAACCGTCTATTAAAAAGAAATAATCAAATGTGTAACTAAGATAGATTCAATAATAACTAAAAAACCAACACCAAAAACCAACAAATTAAAGAAAAATCAATTAAAAGGCAAAAAACGTATGTGAACTCTTTGATTCAAAGTTTTGATCTAGTGCATCTCATGTTCCCCTTCCTTCAACTGCATGCCTGCTTATACTTCATGATTACTTAATTTTTTTAGTAAATCTCCTTAAAACAACATTCATAGTCTTCTTCTGCAGATTATCATACTTGTCTGTGATCAAAATCTTTAATCCTTCCTTAGACTTTACTCTTGATAGTGCCACGTACAATTGTCCATGAGAAAATACAGGTCGAGGTAAACAGAGACCGACGTTTCTCAGTGTCTTGAGGGAATTACACTGTTTTTTTACCACACAAAACTGCGTAAAGTGTTTGTCTTGAAAAAAGAATTGCGTATTGTATTTCCTCCTCCAATCGTGGAGCAAAAACTTGTGGCATTTAGCTTGAACATCATTTTCATGTTGTTTGCCATCTTTAGCAATCTTACTTTTCTTGGTTGTGGGTATTACTCGATCTTGTCCTTTATGAATATACTCAAATAAGTACTTTATAACATCGGTTTGGTCGCACACATCTACAATAAGAGATGGAGAAAAAAATTAATACATTTTTGACATATGATTAATCCATTTATGTGATTATAAATAAGATAATCTAATTTGAACAATTACTTACACACACCATTACTGATCGTAGAACCACAATCTTTAAGATCATTTTACTTTTCCACAGTGGTAATGATATAACTTTTCCTATAATCACATGTAAGATAGTAAATTAATATTTATCAAAAACAATATTAACACATCAAAAACAAAGAGAAAAAAGTTCTCATACCGTAAAAAAAAGTGTTTGTTAGATATGTGTTATTTTGTTTGTTAGCTTACATATATAGGGAAATGGTGATGGTAGTGTTATGTTAGGTTTGAAAAAAAAAAGTTAGATATAAATATTATGTTAGAAATTCTGTACGAAAATATTATATGGGATCATATGCTTTCCGAAAATATTATATGGAAAATATTATGATAGTTAGCAAGTATTGTTCTAAGGAAATTTATGGAAAGTATTGTTCCTGCCAAGTAATTAGTTTATATTTGGTAAAAGTATATAACAAAATAAAGTTTACAAAATTAATATAGAAATGTGTTATTATATCTAATTAACACTTAAAACACTCTTAGGATGACACATATGATTTTTTTACTTAGAATGTCTCTATGAGTGACACCTAGGATTTTAAACTCTTAGTGTCTCCTCAATTAATATATATAAAATTATTAAGTTCTACTATACTCTTATCCAAACATTATTCATTGATTTACTCAATAATCATATTATCCCGCGTATAACGCGGGTAACTTTCTAGTAACACAATAAACATGAATTTTAAAAACATATAACCAATAATCAGTAGCGTGATATTCTAAATCTAGAAGGAGTAAAGAGCATTGACTCTAGAAAGTCTAGCCTCATTTTCAAGCCTATCAATTTACCATGATTTGAAGAGAATAATCGAGATTATAAGATTTTAAAACAGGTTATAAAGATTCTTAAACGGATTTATAAGATTAAAAACAAATTATAAGGTTTTTAAAACCTTAAATATATAACTTATAAAAATTTTTATAATCTGTGTTTTTAAGAGAAATTTCAAGATATGCCGTTTTTTACATGCTACTTTTCAAAAATGCCACTATCACTTTTTTCAAATTTTTAAATCATTTATGTTTGGGTTAACTATGTTATATTAGGGTTTAGTTTTTTGGGTTTAAGATTTGTGAGAGATAAAAAAAAAATTTTAATTGAAAATTTGAGATACAAGGTTTCTAAACAGATTTATAAGTGGCATATTCGTAATAAAATAACTAAAGAGTAGCATATTTGAAAAGTGATATGTCAAAAGTGGCATTTTTGTAAATGTCTTTTTTTTTAAAAGGTGGCATGTTCGCAAATGTGCATGTAGTAGTGGCATAATTGAAAAAAAATAATTTCAACAGAGACACTTTTGAAATTGTTCTAAAATTTTTTTTAATAGTGTATATGTAGACAAAGACTGAAAGACATGCCACGGGTTTTTAAAAATATGGACACACTACAAAATGTAAATTTAGTTTGGCATGCCACGGGTTATAAGTTTTTTCAAAAAGATTATAAAGTTTTTTTCAAAAAGATTTTAAAGTTTTTTAAAACCTTAGAAACTTTTATAAGGTTTTTAAACACATTATAAAGTTTTAGAAAACAAATTATAAGGTTTTTAAAACCATAGAAACCTTTAAAAAACCATATTATATGTTTTAATAAATCTTATAATATGTTTTAAAATAGTTAATCCAAATCCAAACTCAAATCTTCTTCTTCTTTAATGTGCCTTTTTAATTCATGTTTATAATGTGCCTTTTTTGGTCTTAAATTCATGTTTTTAATCTGGTAATGAGAGAAAGATGTGATTTAGTTCAGAGAGAGACGAGATCTGAAAAAGAAAAATTGAAAAAATAATCTAAAAAAGTTAAATTAAGAAAAGGTAGCATGTTTGCAAACAAATTTAAACTGTAGCATGATTGTAAAGTGGCATGCCAAAAGTGACATATTATGAAAATTTACTGCAAAATTAATAATTTCTTTATTTGTAGATTTGAAATAAAAAAGATGTGTGCCTATTTTCCAGAGAATTCATCACGTTCACTGAGTATAATTTATAAATCCGCGTATCACGCATACTAGGGGTAGGCAAATTACCCGAACCCGAAGTCCGAATCCGGACCCGGTCAAAAAAATCCGGTTCGGATCGGTTTTGGATATGATGAAATAACCGATTGGTTTTCATCCACAATTAATATGGTTATGGTTCGGTTCGGATTTTAATCGATATCCGAAATAGAATCTGAAGTAAATCCAATGTTTATCTCAGATCTTGAGATTAGGCATATACAATCAGAAATTTCATTTTTAAATTAGTGATGTGTTTATTGTGACATTTCCTTTCAGTAGTTGCTTTTTTTTTCATTTGTTGTTTTTTTTGAGAATTTTACTTTAAATTTAATATAATATTTAACCTTGATAAATTCTACTTTCTTTTGGTACTTTTTATGTATTACTTTCTTGTTTAATTTGATTTTTTGCTATAAGTTTTTAACTTTTTATAAACAATCACACTTCGGTTATAGTTCAGATATAACCGATCCGACCCCGATCTGATCATAGTTTGGATCATTATTGGATTCCACATAGAGTATAAAGAACCGATCCGAATTCGATTTTATATAACCGATCCCGAACAGAAAAATACTAAATATTTGAATGGTTCTTAAAAGTCACTATCCGAAAAACTGAAAATCCGAATTACCCGAACCGAACTCGAACGGGTATCCGAACGAGCACCCCTAACGCAGACCTTTATCTAATTAGGTATAAATGGAAAACAAATTTGAATAACATATATATGGACAAAAGGCAAAAAAACACACCATTTTTTTCGATTTTCCTTATTTTCTTTAACCCAAGTTCAAATTAGATCAAACATTCAAAACTTGGTCCAACAAAATTTTGAAATTCTCAAAGGAACTTCCGTTGGTGGAGACAGCTTTATGTGCTTGTTCTTTAAGCTTCTTGGCTTTACCCTTCATCCTCTTCCCATCATCTTGAAACAAAACTCGATCCAAACACTTTTCAAATTCTTCTTTCGTGAAGACCCCATTGTTAACCGTCATTCCAATCTCCCACACAACCTCCGCAAACCTTCCGTTGAGTCCATGATCCCCGAAAATTGGTCTACCTATCATCGGTACACCTGCCGACGCACTCTCCAACACCGAGTTCCATCCCGAATGATTCACAAACACACCCATTGCTTCGTGTTTCAGTAGTTGTACTTGTGGAGCCCATGGAACCACCATCCCTTGCTCTCTTGCCCGGTCCAAAAACCCTTTTGGTAGATGAACCATGTTCCTCTCCTTAAGCGACCAAATAAACGGCACTTTGCTCGATTCCAAACCTTGTGCTATCGCCACAAGCTCTCCAGGAGACGGTGTCATGACCGTACCAAAGCCAATGTACACTACAGAAGCAGGGGATTGCTTCTCGATCCAAGCCAAGCAGCCGTGAGGATCATGCACTTGTGACTCGTTTTGCGGTTCAGAAAATAATAACGCGAGAGGACCGACGTTGAGGTAACGTATTAGCTTTGAGCTGAGGTTATGTGTCAAAGCAGGATCTAACTCTTCAAAAGAGTTCAAGAAAACCGCATTGGCACGAGGTAAAGCAAGACTCATTTGGTGTAACGTAGTTGAGAAAACAGAACCTAAATCTCCAAACAGAACTCCTTCTGGTGTATCTTTAACTCTGACCTTCTCCATTCCTGGGATAAACCCTAATGTCTCCTCCTTACACCCATCTACTTCTGTGAATTTAGTAAGAAGTCAAATCATTGCCACAAATAGATATAATCAGTGCATACTCCTCAATAACGTTTCTTTTGCTATTTTCCTCTGTTATCTAGTTGGACCACATTCAAATTATTTTTGCTATATTTTTGTCTAAAATGTGAAATTTTATACCGGTTTTGAGTTTTTAAGTAGAATGATGGTGGGTGATAACAGATAAAACAGACAGATCAAAAACCTAAGAACAAAACTACAAGAGAGTATTATATTACCTTTGATACCAAAGGTTTCTCTGATGAGATCTGTGTATAAGTGAGCAGAGAGCGAGTTTGGTCCACCGGCCCAATACGCAACCCACGACGCTTTCATCTCCCAAGCCAACTCCGCCGCGAACCAGAAAAACGCATCTGTTAACAAGTATGTCACTTTCCTACCGACCACCGTCTCCGCCGCCGCGATTTCTCGCCGGAAATTCTCCGGCGCCGCCCCAAGGAATAGCTCGATCGCCTCCGGTGGTCCTCTGGTGACCACATATCCCGCCGGAACACCGTCAGCGACGTCGTGAACTCTTATGTTCAACGGACGATCACCGTCGTCGGCGAACAACGAGAAGTTGGATTGCGCGGTGTTGAAGAAGGAGAAGACGGCGGAAGGAGAGGTGGTTGCCAGACGGCGAGTGACGGCAAGGAGAGGAGCGGCGTGTGTACCGAAGGGAAAAGCGAGAACGGCCACGTGGGAGACTCTGGTTGGCTCGGAGGGTTTGGCCATGGTGAGTAATGAAGAAAATGGAATGATTGTTTATGAGCCAGCGGGCATAGCATATCTATATAAGCTTGGAAACAAATCCGATTTGTGTATAATTGTGTTGGGTAGGTGAAATTTGTGGTTCATGTGAGTTGTGTACCGACTCTAAATAATTATTTGATTGCAGTCTCAAGTCTCAATCAACCCTCATTGGTCATTGAGTGTTCTCAAAGTAGAAACAAAATCTTTTTAATTCCAATTATAGCGGTAATGATGAATATGTGTATGCATGACACCCAAAAATTGTGATCCTTCTTAGTTTTTAACATTTAAATTTTGTTTTTGTATATTATACAAATATTTATTTAACGTAGAAACCAAACTAAACATATATCTTATCTTATTATATAAAAGAGAAGCCGATCAACGAGAGCGCGACACGTAAGCAAAATTGTAATTTACAAGATCGTGATATGTGTCTAATATTAATGAGATGATTGAGATAATGATATGTGTTAATATTAATACTAATTACGAAAAAATAAAATAAAAAATGGAAAATTAACAATGTAATTCTTAAGTAACTAACCAAATTATAAAAAGAAAAAATTACTAACTAGAATAACAAGAAAATTTCTAATATAGTAAAAAATATAGTGCAAACTAATTATTAAAAAAACTAAGAAAAAAATTGAGAGAATCAAAGTCGAAAAAAGTAAAAAGTAGAGATTAAAAATTGAAAACAATAACTTAGAGACAATATAAATTGTAGAAAAAAAATATTGAGAGAATGAATGAAAAAGACGAATGATAAAACAAAACAGGATATATAAACTGGAAAAAATAATAATTAGAAGGGTATGAAAATATAAATTTAAAAGTTCAAGATATGCATAGCCAGTTCAAAGATTGTATAAATCTATAAGCATATTTTTTAATATTACAATTTTTTTTTAAAAAAAACAAAAAATTCGACTTTAGAAATTATTGGTACTTTCATTATTTAAAAAAGAAAAGGAAATTGTATAAAATGAAAATTATATAAGTTTAAAAGATAATAACAATATAACTATTATTAAAATAATTTATATTAATATACTAATTTGGTTTCTTTGTTAGTAAGAATATGAATTGAATTACATTTATATATATTATGATCTATATGAGATGAATTAGAACATAAAAATAAAGATAAAAAATTGATATTTAATGATTTAGGATGCATATTTTATCGTATATCGATATATTTTAGTAATTCAACGAGATATTAATTATTTGAATAATATTTAATATGAGATACGGGGATTCTAGCCTAGTATATACATATTTTAAAAGCTCTAGAGCAAACAATTGTTTTTGTATATTATACTAAGGGAAATTAGCATGTATATTAGTCTTCTCCATAAAATTAAACATCTAACAATATATAAAACATAATATAGTAACTAGCAATTAGTTTATCTAAATTTCTGATTTTGCCATTTTCTAATTATACTTATTTTTTATATTAAAAACAAACTAAAACCCTAATAGTTACTCTTCTAATCTTCTTCTTCCTCCTCTCACGTCCTCTGACGCCGTAAATCTTCTTCTTGTCTTTTTTTTTTTTTTTGGTTAGTTCATTCTTCTCCTTATTCCTTTTCCTATTTTTTTGCTCTATACTTAATTTTGCACTTCGTTTTTTATTCTTTTTCTCTCTTGATTATTTTGTTTTAATTACTTATCATGGATCTCTAATCGTGGACTAAGATAGTGTTTCTTTTTTTTGGTTAAACTCTCCATCATCATCTTGATCAAATTGAGTGGTTGTTAAATATCGACATAATTAACTATGTTCCAATTAATATAAGAATAGGTAACTATGTTTCTCATAAAAATTTACTATATGTACGTAATCTCCTATATAGTTCACTATCATAATGTATCTCCTATATAGTTCATTATCACTATGTTATACAACCACTACCACATAGTGAACTACTATAATAAACTATATGTACATAATCTTCTATATAGTTTACTATCATAATGTATCTCCTACATAGTTCACTATCACTATGTATACAACCACTGCCACATATATTAATAGTGAACTACTATAATAAACTATATGTATATAATCTTCTGTATAGTTCACTATCACTATGTACAAAATAGTTTACATGAATAGTTGACTATATACATTTGAATAGTTAACTATATACATCTTAATAGTTGATTATGTACATTCTTAGTTAGTTACAAAAGTACAATTTCACCAACGAAAATATGGTTGATTTGAACATATTTTTAATGCAGAAAAAAAGAAAAGATTATTATTGTATATCTATCAATTTCAATTTTTTTTTTTTTGATTAAGTTGTTATTTTCTTTTTATTACAAATAAATTCGTAGTAAATGTACATTAAAATAATGATCTACAAGTGGAGGTACTTTCGTGTGATCTCATTTCGTTTATGATGTTATCTGTTTATTAAAATAATGTACAGTAAATTCTTTTTCTCTCTTGATTATTTTGTTTTAATTACTTATCATGGATCTCTAATCGTGGACTAAGATAGTGTTTCTTTTTTTTCGTTAAACTCTCCATCATCATCTTGATCAAATTGAGTGGTTGTTAAATATCGACATAATTAACTATGTTCCAATTAATATAAGAATAGGTAACTATGTTTCTCATAAAAATTTACTATATGTACGTAATCTCCTATATAGTTCACTATCATAATGTATCTCCTATATAGTTCATTATCACTATGTTATACAACCACTACCACATAGTGAACTACTATAATAAACTATATGTACATAATCTTCTATATAATTCACTATCATAATGTATCTCCTACATAGTTCACTATCACTATGTATACAACCACTGCCACATATATTAATAGTGAACTACTATAATAAACTATATGTATATAATCTTCTGTATAGTTCACTATCACTATGTACAAAATAGTTTACATGAATAGTTGACTATATACATTTGAATAGTTAACTATATACATCTTAATAGTTGATTATGTACATTCTTAGTTAGTTACAAAAGTACAATTTCACCATCGAAAATATGGTTGATTTGAACATATTTTTAATGCAGAAAAAAAGAAAAGATTATTATTGTATATCTATCAATTTCAATTTTTTTTTTTTTTGATTAAGTTGTTATTTTCTTTTTATTACAAATAAATTTGTAGTAAATGTACATTAAAATAATGATCTACAAGTGGAGGTACTTTCGTGTGATCTCATTTCGTTTATGATGTTATCTGTTTATTAAAATAATGTACAGTAAATTCTTTTTCTCTCTTGATTATTTTGTTTTAATTACTTATCATGGATCTCTAATCGTGGACTAAGATAGTGTTTCTTTTTTTTCGTTAAACTCTCCATCATCATCTTGATCAAATTGAGTGGTTGTTAAATATCGACATAATTAACTATGTTCCAATTAATATAAGAATAGGTAACTATGTTTCTCATAAAAATTTACTATATGTACGTAATCTCCTATATAGTTCACTATCATAATGTATCTCCTATATAGTTCATTATCACTATGTTATACAACCACTACCACATAGTGAACTACTATAATAAACTATATGTACATAATCTTCTATATAGTTCACTATCATAATGTATCTCCTACATAGTTCACTATCACTATGTATACAACCACTGCCACATATATTAATAGTGAACTACTATAATAAACTATATGTATATAATCTTCTGTATAGTTCACTATCACTATGTACAAAATAGTTTACATGAATAGTTGACTATATACATTTGAATAGTTAACTATATACATCTTAATAGTTGATTATGTACATTCTTAGTTAGTTACAAAAGTACAATTTCACCATCGAAAATATGGTTGATTTGAACATATTTTTAATGCAGAAAAAAAGAAAAGATTATTATTGTATATCTATCAATTTCAATTTTTTTTTTTTGATTAAGTTGTTATTTTCTTTTTATTACAAATGAATTTGTAGTAAATGTACATTAAAATTGACACATTAATTGAATTTATTATGGTTAAATTAGTCCAAATTTTGTTTATCTTTATTAGTTATCCAATTTTCTAATTACACATATTATTTTATTAATTTATATGCTTAAAAGTGTTATTCCACTAACTCACCCTTATATTAACTCAGTCTGCCGACACCGAAATCTTCTATTTTCTTCCCATCTTCTTCTTCAATCATTTGCCCCGAGTAATTCCCATACGTTCAAAATATCCGAAATACATTTTAATAACACCTTCATTTTTATTTTTATTTTATTTCTCATTTTCCATGACCACTCAATTGAATTGCAAAAAAAAAAAAAAGTCATACTTGGAATAGGCTAAGTTGATTAGTTTTCCAGCTACCATCCGAAAGCATAGTGTTTGCAGATGGTTGCGTTAGGCAATAATCACGGAATATACTAGGCATAGGCGTTAGGGTAACCATTCGGGTTTCGGTTCGGTTAATTCGGTTATTGGGTTTTCGGTTTTAGGAATATAATATCCATTCGGATATTTTAAAATTTTGGTTCGGTTTCGGGTTCGGTTTCGGTTATCCGAGATACTCATAATTACGTAAAATTTTTCCGATTTTGGTTCGATTTAATTATTTTTAACTCGAGTTATCCGAAAATAATAAAAAGAAATTAAAAATTTCAAATAATATATCTCACTAAATTGGTTATTTTTAGTCAAATATACCTATAATTTTCGAGTTGACCAAAAATAACTATAAAAACTATAAAATTTGGCTAAAGTATATGAACATATTCTATCTTATATCTAAATATATGTAGGTTAATTTTATGTTTCGGGTATTTCGGGTACCCGTTTATTTTTCGGTTCGGTTCGGGTTTGGGTTCGGTTTTTGGTTTTAGATATTTAGAACCCATTCGGTTATTTTTAAAAATCGGGTTCGGTTCGGTTCGGGTAATTTCGGGTCGGTTTCGGTTTAGTTTTTCGGTTTCGGATTTTTTGCCCACCCCTAGAATATACTTTTCAAAGTAATTTTTCTGAAAATCTAAAAAATTCTTTATATTTTTTTTGCTATCATCTGTTTCGTTTGGTAAAAACCTTGAAAAATACGTCAAGTTAATTATTAGGACAATTGCAAATATGTGATACATGACAAAAATTTAATCAAATATGCCACTGTTCACAAAATCATTCATTTGGCTCACATAGTTAGAATAAAAAAAGTTGATACCATTCACCGATTGTTTTCTCATTATGTAGTTCACATATTTGTTTTCCTTCATTGATTTTTGTTTCTCTCATTATGATAATGTTCACTTGGATGCAGTCATTTTGTCTAGCCGATGAAAATGTATTCTGGTATATTTTTTCAATGCATTATTTTTGTTTACAACTATAATCAAATGCTAAGTCTATGTGTTTGTAACCAGTAGTATAGTTTCTCAAACTTCATTATCAGATTTCTATAGTTTGTCGTGATAAACTATAGCAAGATATGTATATAATTTTGGGTAGTTTATTATATCGTAAGATTATGATTATGATTTTATTAGTTGGTTTCATCAAAAAATATTTTATTATTAATTTTATAGAGCACTTTTAATGGTGAAACAAACAGAGTATCATAAACCCAAAAAAAAATTAAAAAATAGATCAGATAAGAGATTTTGGCTTGATACGTCTCTTTGGGAAGAGATTTATGATAAGTATCATGGAACACGTGGCGACTTATTATTGGATGCTTGTTTTTGGTTTGGAGCAAAGCACAGGGAAAAAAGTTTAATAATGCAAAAACTCTTCCTCTCTCTCCACTATGGTTAAAATTAATAATAAAATATAAAAAGCTCCTCCCTCCTCTTTTTCTCTTTCTAAAAAGTTCTCACCCTAAAAGAGTTTCCGATTAGATCTAGTTCCGTGGCCGGCGACTGTGGGCTTCCATAGCCACGTCGTCGTTCCGGTTTTGTTTTTTTTTAATGTTTTCTCCGTTTTATCGGATCGGTTTCTGGCTTGACCGGTTTTGTCTTCCGACTAGTTCGGATAATTAATTCCGACTTTGATCGGATCTTGCTTTCCGACGTTGTTCGGAGATGGTCTCTTCTCTCCTTTATCAGAACTGGCTCTCTTTCTTCAATTTATTATCAAATCTAGGTGATGATGCTGCTTTTGAATCTCTTGCCCCTTTCTCTTATACTTGTTTCTTCCTGGTTGGGAGTCAAAACTCCCCAAAAATCCCTAATCAATAGCCTCAGTAGAAGGTGATGGGTGGCCAAGATAGAGACGATCAGTGGTAGAATTTTCGGTGGTGAGTAGGTTTTTGGAAGAGCATGCGCTTGGATTGTTTCGTTAAGGAGATCAGGTGATCTCGAAATTGAAGAGGTGATCTTTTCAGGTTGGAG